>VZTN01026804.1:0-138301 GCA_013400515.1 Erpornis zantholeuca | reverse complement strand
GCGGCGCCGCAAACTCGGGTTTCCTCCCCACTGCGATCCTGCTTCACGCCGGCTCCGAGCGGCACAACCTCCCGAGGGGGGACGGGGGACGCCCACCCGCGGCCGCAGTGCTCCGAGCGCCCGCAGACCCTCTCCCGAGGGGCGTCGCCCGCCCCCCGCCCCTCTCCCCCTCACCCTACCGGGAAGGGACCGGGGGAGCGGGTGCCGCTACCCCGCCCGCCCATGGCACCAGCGGGTCCTCGCTGCGGCGCCTGGGCAGGGTCCCTACGGGGACTGACAATAGGAAAGACGGGGACACTTATCAGAGCAATTTGGTGTGTGGGGAGCGGAGCTGCGTGTTGAAGCTGCTCGCCGCCCCCTCAGTCGCCGGCTGGGAACCCCCGACCTCCGCACACAGCCCTGCCAGCCATTTCGGGAGGGATCATCGTGAACGGTGGCACCTCGAGCAGGACGGGTGGGAGGGCGGACCTCCTTGCGCTGCTGCCCTTGGTGGGTAGAGTTTTCATGCTAGCACATGGAATGATGTCCAGCTACATGGCCAGCGATGGCAGGATCCCTGCCCACACTGTAGGCGGGTGGGAAGAAATCTCCCTCCTCTTGCTGAGCCCGGGCTGAGGCCAAGTTTCTCGGGGAGAGGCCTGATCGTGGCAATCACTGCGCACCTGAGCCCGCCCTGTGCAGAGCACAGATGCTGGGAGACAGGTGCTTTATGCCGGGATAACCCACATCCTCTCCTGCCAGCTGCCTCGTGACCGCCTCTCACTCATGCTCTCACGCATCTGATGTCCGGCTCTCTGGCTCCTGGAAATTGACCGCTGTCAGTTCTTTGTAGGATTAGGGTATGCAGGGGGATGAAGACTACTCTCTTGCTTCCCCCAGCCCTGCCAGAGCCACGAGCACTCCAGCCCTATGCATCACCTTCGGCTTGTTCCTCAAACCCTTGGTGGGGGAGACAGGTTATAGCTTCCACCTCCAGCCACACATGAGCCCTATTTACAAGGAACCCTCTGTATCAAAGATCAGCCCTTTAAGAACCCAGGAAACTGAGTGCAGACATGGAGTGGGGTAAAAAACTCCTGGTGTATGCCGCTGGCCAGGTCTCTAAGAGCCTTCTTTCTACCTGGAGTGTTGTGATAACCTCACCACATCCCACCAAGGCTGGTGCATTGTGTGCCCAAAGACTCCACACCTCTGGGGACACTCCCAAAGCGAATAGCACCCACAGCACACATAGCACCCTCAGCTCCCCAGAGAGACTTCAGAAGATCCATGTTTCAGTGGTGCTACAGATGGTCTCCCTGCCTTTTCTTGGGTGGTGTGTGCTCTTGCATTGTTCTCCTGCTGGTGAGTGCTTTCTGCCTCCCTTTCCTACAGATGCCCTGGGCCAGGTCTGGGTCCCAGCATGCTTCGCTGCATGTCCAGTGACATTCCAGGGGACGCTGAGTCCACACGGAATTACGGACAGCAGGCTGCTCTCCTGGCCAGGGAAAGTGCTGCTCCTTTCAGCAGCTGCTCCGGTCCCTCCAGCTCTTCCCCTGCTGGGAGGTAGCACGCAGGAGGACAGAGACTGCACACAGCGGGGAGGAGGCTTTGCAAATGCAGTGGCGACCTGCCCGTTTCCCTGTAACAGCTGCGTTCCGTGTCCAGAGAGGCAGCTCTCCTGTGGCAGTGTAGCTGCTGTGTGCTTGTCACAGCCGCCCCCTCTCAGGGCTCTGCTGGCGAACCACTCGCTGGGGAGCTCTAATTATACCGGCTTTTAGTGGCTGGGGCAAGGGGTGGCAGGACATGGGACTGGAAACCATCACGTTAAGATTTTTGAGTTGGGTGTACCACCATGTTCCCGGGGACTTGGATAAATCACAAAGCTTCTCTATTGTAGTTTCCCACTCACTCTTAGGAGAGCAAAAGTAACTCATATTCCTCAATAACATTAGAAGGAATAGTGAGCTGCTGCTGCTGGAAGTGCATTCCAGTGATGTCTGTGTGTTTTCACCAGCTCCTGGGTAGCTAGTGGGGGTTTTAAATATATTGAAACATCCTAAGCAAATTTGTAAAAAAAAAAACAAAAACAACCTTTGTTTCTTATTCTTAAATTAAATATGTTTTTCTCTAATGCTTTTGAAGAAACTAAGTGGAGATACATTTAGAGGATTTCCCAGCTTTTATAGATTATTCTCACCTTCTAATTAACTTGGCTAAGAAAAAAGGGCTATAGAGGGTCTTGTTACTCATTTATCAATCTCTGATCTTTATCTTGGAAAAATTGCTGGTCACTTTTCTAATTTGCATTTTCCCATTAAAAAACACAACAACGTTTATGAAGAGATACTGGAGATACAGCAAAGCAATGTAATGGCATAAGGTTACAGCTCTCACTGGTCTAATATAACTGCTCCTGTAATTAGGGCTAATACACTCAGTCCAAGCATTTTGCTAATAAGGCTAAAATGCTTCCAGCACCCAAATTAGTAATCCAAAATCCATCTGAATTTTTTTGCAAGGGGCACACTCTGCTCCAGGGACATATAAGCAGGTCTGTTACTGACCTAGTATTTTTGCCTCTCCCAACAGTAAGTACAGAAAAAATTGCTGAGGACACACTATCACTCGTGTAATCTGAGGCAAAAGATATGTCAAAAGAAATCAGTTATGTCATTTTTGCCCAAAACGAGCTTGTGATGTGTCAGATAAGAGCACATTTTGGGATGCACTGGTAATACACCAAATAAATACAAAGCAACACTCTGTCTCCACTGCCTTGTGGACACTTCTTGGACTGTAGAGAATGCAAGACCAGTGCCGAGGTGGGGCTGGGCTGGCAGCGTAAGGAAGTGTGAAAGAATTGCCTGTTGGAGTGGGGAGATGAATGAGTGATTCATATTACCCTAGGGCAATATTACAAAAGCTAAACTAACTTTGGGTTTGGTGGTTATAGTTTCTGACTGAGACTGTGTGTGAGAGACAGGACTTGTTTTATTAGTACATGTGGTACCGTGTTATTTAAGGAATATGAGAAGGTGCCAGTGCTGTGTAAAAACATGGCATAAGTACAGGTGCCCTCCAGGGCTGGGGACACATGGCAACTGCAGTGTTTGACAGTGCACCCCGGTTGGGGTTTGTGGTGACCTGAACTGTGAGGGAATGTGGAAATTATTGCCATTCTACTGACTGACTCAGTGTAGGAAGCTGCTGCCTAAGACAACATCTCCTGCCTGGTCACTGTTGTGAGCTAAAAATGCTGAGGACACATTACCTTTGGAAGAAGTGACATGCATTGTCACATTTGGAAGAAGTGAAACTGCTACAAAATGACTAAATCTACAAATGTTAATGAAATATTGAACAGGGTCTAAAGGAAGTTATGGGACCATAGTCAGTAGTTTTATTGGCATGGTGGGTATGGGGAGTAGATTCGCTTTGAACTTGAGGACACAGCCATCTATTACATCGAAGGTGGAACTTTAGTCTGAACTTAATACTTACTGAAAAGTTTCCCTCTGTCCCCAGGGCCAGATTAAAACGTACATTCTTGTTGACTATTTCCTTTTGTTCCAGATGGATTGGAAAATCCTGGAGTCTTAATGTGTTAATTTAAGATCAACAGACATGTTTTTCTTTCCAAAGCCTCACAGGTGGCTGAGACCCTTCTGTGAAGGCATTTCTACTGTCACAACTGTTGACTGTGGCCAGGTAGTAACTATGTTTAAAAGAAATAAAAATAGTTTCATGCATCATGTTCACTAAATGCCAGAAAAGGACTGTTGCAGAACATCGCCAAGAATGAAGTTGAAAATGGATTTAAACAAATTCATAAAGGCTACATCCATTTCTGGATATTTATCCAAATTATCTCAGTACAGCCCACATTTGACAGAAATCCTGACTGAGAAAGAACATTGCAGAAGAGGGACCCTTCTAAACACACTTTGTTCTTACCCCCCCTAGCAGCAAGGTGAGAGAGCATCAACTCTCATGATGCTTGGTTCCTGTCAGTCTGTGGCCAGCCTTTTCTAACTGGAAGTCTAATGAAAGCTGAGATTGTCCCTGTTTTTTTCATCTTTCAGTCATCCTCAAACCCCCATAACCACAGGCAGAAAAGAGGTGCCATTTGTTTATGAGTCTGATCACCCTGTAAGTGCCCTGACCGACGTGCATGCTTTTCTTAGGAGGCAAAGGCTTTGCACAACCTCTGTGGCATTTGGAGTAAAAAACTGGGGAGGGAGGAGAGTCAAACACTTTACTAAGCTATGAGTTTACAAGGCAGTGATAGCCATGTCTGAAAACAGACCTTCACTGTGACACAGTGGAACTTAGTGGACCACAGAAAGACCATCTGGCAGCTGAAGAAACTGAACCATGTACTGAACATGAATGGAACTTTTCTTTTTGGCTGACAGCACCTCAACAGTGACAAATACTGATCTTTTATGGTGCAGTGATTGCATGAGCATTGAAGCTTTACTGTGATGACTGTGGTATTCTGCCTTTTGTTGTGAGTTGACCTCCTTAGTCACTGTTGTGCCTACTCCACCTGATTCTTGACTCTGAGGGACATGTGGCAGTATATTGCTTTTGGAAGCCCAGTGGGGAGAACTGTCTTCCTTAATAAATCACTATATCCCAGAACCATGGAATGCAAAGAAAAAAAAAAGGATTATTGGATAATTGTGTTTTTTTTATTTTTTTTTTTTAGTTAGACTGTACTAAATGTACTTCTACTGAAAACTGCTGTCTGAGATAGGTGAAATGAGCTGTACCTACAGACCCCTCAGACCCCAGCTGAATTGCAGCAGTAAGCATTGCCAGTAAGCAGTGGGAAAGAGGGGGTTTCAGAGCTGCATTTTTGGATGGGCATTTGCCTGAATGGAGGTAGGGAGAAAGAGGATCTTGCTTGGATGCAGGCTATGGCTATTAGTTTTAAAATGTGACAAAAAAAGCCTACTTCTGTTATGTCAGTCAGCTGACATGGAGCATTTGAAGGCTATTTCACTTCCATTTGGAGCTTGCCGATGTGTTTCTTCCCTTAATAGTCTCACACTTGTGTGTATCTAGAAAACAAAGCCATGGGAAATCCAGCTACATCATAGCTCCTCTGGACAGATCCCCACATTTGATATATTCTCAGTTGATTTGCTCTCACTGAGAACATACCTCATTCTTAGATGGTGTGGTGTGTTTTGCCTTCATTTTTCTGCTGTGCACTTTTAAAGAAGATAGGAGAAATGCTTCTTGCTCTATGCAAATGAGAGAAAGCTCACCCAAAGCTAACTTTTATCCTAAAAATAGAATTCAGATGATTTCATCTATCCATCTATCTATCTGTCTATCTGTCTATCTATCTATGACACAGGAATCTCCAGCTTTAATAAAAAAAGAAAAACTAAACAAGTTGAACACAGGTAGGAAGAGTAGTTCCTACTTGGAAACATAGTATTCAAAGAAAGCATAAATATGATAAAGCCCCTCCTAGCTTCCATCTATTTCAGTCTGGGAGAAAAAGTGATTTTGATTATGAAATGGGTATGCAGAAGGGCAGCAGTAGCCTCTGGAGCTGGGTGACCCAGCCTCACAGATTGTCAGGAGCAGCAAAGGGCCATACTTTACTAAGCTCCAGGTCAGGGTTGTTCAGCGTTGCAATGCTGGACCAGCTCCCATGTTGCTACCATTGCTTGATCTCCTTTCTTCTTCCTCACTTTTTTGGGGGGAGCTTGGTGCTAGGAGACTCTTAGCTAATCCCATGTTTTTCAAATAATTAGTAACAACATTGAAATTGTGTTGATAAGAACCAGAAGAAACTGCTTCTGCTGCCAAACATAAATTCTTAATCTGTTGACTCTCCCTCCTGATTCCTTGGATGAGTTTCTGCTGGGTATCCAAATCTTCCCATCCATGTGGTCACACCATACAGCATATACCCAGGCATGACACTTGTCACACTGCCCTTGCCTTTTGTTGCCTAGCCTCATCACTAGAGATATTGGGAAGGATGAACTGATTATTTAATGGACAGCACATCCACACAGTGTGAAGCCAGTCTGCAGTGGGCCAGGTAGAGCTTGGAATTATAATCATCTTTACTAACCTTAAAAAAAATTAGAGGAGCATTAAGAGAATCTTACACTTCATCTGTCCAAATGTAATTTTTTTGCAACTGAAAACCTTAATGCCCAGCTAGACCAATGAGTGAGATAAACCCAAGAAGCAAAAGAAATGGAAGGCAGCGTTCCCTGCACTTCCCAGTGGTTGTTTCTACCGGGAGAGGGCAGGAGGTGCACTATCTGCTTTCCATGCCTGAGTTGCCCCTGCCATCCCTGACTGCCCAAATGATACAATATCTTGGTGATACAGTAACTGGTGTCTATGGCCATATTCTAGCTTGAGAGAAAGCTTTACTGGATCTTCAGATGAGGCCATAGAGATTTAACTGGAAAGATTTTGGGGAGCTGACTTAATTATTAGGACCTAATTCTGACCACAGAGGACCATCAGGGGCTCCAGCCTCCTGCATCCCAATATTTGTGCAGCTCAGCACAGACTCAGAAGCTACCATTTCCTGGCTTCTCAAAAAAGGTCTCAGCTTCTTAAATATGAAGTATTAGCATCGTCTGTTTTTTATGAAGCCACCCAGCATCAGATCCTTTGTTTTATCTTTGTGTTACTTGTGAAGGATTTATTTGTTGCCCTGAGGGCTCTGGTGTTCACAGTTCCTCAGTACCCACTTTATTCACACTGGTTGCTTCATCAAGAGAAGAGCAAAGTTTACTTCTGAAGTCAGCCTGAGTGTGAATAAACTTAAGGGTCCTGGGTGACTAAAGAAATTGCAGCGTGGGTCTGAAAAGGAGTGGTCCCAAAGTGGCAGTACATGTATATCCTGTTCTATGCATCCTAGCATCGCCCAAAAGGAGCAAGTGAAAGCACAGCACACTTAACCAGCTTCCTGAAGCTTCCCAAAACAGGTACTGTGAATATTTTCTCTCAGTTTGTGTGAACCATTTGCCACTGCCTCATAAACCACCATGTGCAGTTTGCCAGCTGAGATAAAAGTAAATCTATCTCTCCTTGAGATGTTTGTAGCACGCTATCTGGAAGATATATGGCCATCATGCACTGCCAACAAAATGTATTTCTGTACTGGCATGGCCTTCAGCAGTTTTTTTGTTTGTTTGCTAGTGGTGGTGGTGGGTTTTTTTTTTTTGCAACAGCACAAAGAGAAAGATTTGTGCTGCACAAAGCCTTACTGTGATTGAGATAGTGGTTTGGGTTTTTTCAAAATTCTGTTTAGTGAAAAACAATCAACCTTAACCATATATTCTTTAATAACTGCCCACACAGCAAAAGGAATTTTGAAACTTTTTCATAACCTGCATAATGCTTATGTCCTATTTTTTAGAATGGGAGAACACCCTCCACCCCTTTAGAAATACTAACAAATTATTTGCAGTAACAGTCTGTCTCTGAGTCATTCACTGTAAGTTTGCCATGGCAGTACCTTGCTTGAAATGTATCTCAAAAGCAGTTTGGTTTGTAATTTATCCTAAAGGTCAAGCTTACCTATCTAAGTATCTGATTGAGACTATGTACATTCTTATATGCCTCCAAAAAGATTCTGGTTATAAAGAGGCCTCTCACTATTGGATGAAGGATAAAGAAACTATTTCCTTTGGATTTGATTCACTATGATATTTTTGGATCATATTTAAAGCAAGAACAAGCCAATTATAAAAAAAAAAAGGATCACTAAATAAGACTCTAATTAATGTTTCCCACTGTTCCCATTGCTATCGTGGAACAAAAGGTTTTAAAATTTCTGAAACATGTTGGGACATCTGTGCTCAGTTTCTACACACAATGCAGAAAGTCCACAACATCATGGGAAACCTTATTCCGAAGGGATGCCAGTCCAGATCCATGCTCTGAAGAGTTTCATATGGTTCAGATCAGTTTATAAAAAAAGCCTCTGAACTCTTTTATCCTTAGCTAACATGATTTTGAACTTCAAATTTTTTAACTTCTATTCAAGAAAGCACTTAACAATATGTTCAATTATAACCCCCTCTGGTTTTCAGATTCATGCTTTTCTTCACTCTCCTGGAGTATATTATTTCTATAATAAAGAATAAGAGGAAATAATGAAGTTTGTTTTTTTTTTTTTTTCAAGAGCATATACTATGGAATTATGAGAAAACAGCAGTAGTTTAAACTTCACCATTTGGTTTGCTGACTGATTCATTTGGTACACAATCGAGTGAGGGCCAATATGTTGTGAGGAAAACCTGAATTTTGTTTTATTTGTTTTTCTTTTCAAGCTGCTGCTTTGTGGAACCATTCTGAAATTCACTGCAGTCGGAATATTACACTAACCAGCTGCAGATCAAAGACTTCCCTGAATCTAGGTCAGGTCTAATTTGTGAAGCTCACAGAGTTAGTCACTATGGCAGCTTTCTGAAAGGTACAGATGGAGAATCCATGAGCTGTGGGAACAGAATTATGGGGCTTCTTCTCACCATCGGTTTTAATGCAGTTTGTTTTATTTCCTTTTCCAGGAGTTTCTTTTTTTAGAGTTCCTAGTAAAAGAGAGATTAAATGTGACAGCCACATCTGTTTTAGGAAATTCCTGTGGAGATATCAGATTGGTAGCTGGCTCAAATGATGTTAAAAGTGAATGCTTCTGGTCTGAGCAGGTGGTCTATGAACGTTATGAAAAATCTGTAGCCTTTTATAGTGACTTTTATCTCAGGATCTCAAAGCACTCTGTAAATATCAGTTGATCAAGCCTTACAATATCCCTGGGAGGTGATCACTGTAATTGAAGGGAGTGGGTTTTATGGCTCACAAGTTTGCTGCTGGCTGTGAAATCCTATTTGTGACTCACACAATCTGCCACAAGTAGAGCAGATGTATTGCTGCTGTGCCTGGATACAAGAGCTGCTTGAGAGACAGCAGTGCTTTTGCCACTGGCACACAGGTTTTTCTTTCCTTCTGATCTGCTTCACTGTTCCTTGTTCTCCCATTCTTATTTCCTGGTACCCCCCGTCAAGTGACACCACTTTTGTAAGTCATCTTGAGCAAATATTTTCTGGAGAGCTCTTGACATGGATGTGTGCTTTGCAGATTGTTTTTCTGCAGTTCCTAGGACAAAAGGATGGTAAGATGTACTTCAGGCAGTTTTTTTGAGGTGTAGTGGGGGGAATGCAACCAAGCTCTCCCTTTGCAACGTTGTTTGGGTTAATTTAAAGGGGTTTAAAATTTAAACTTAGCACCACAGAGACCATACCAGTAATCAGAGAACATCTGTCTGAACAAGGCCCAGCATACAGGAGAAGCTATCTTCTAAAGTGTTCTTCTCATCTGTAGGTGGGCTGGAGCATAGGCATCACCAAGGGCAGGTTTGCTTCAGTGAATATTACTTTTGTAATTTACAATAAAACAATGAACAGGCTTATTTCAGAGTCCAATCATAACATGAAAAATAATATTTGTGTGTTTGCATCCACATATATATGTGTGTGTGTAGGGACTGCTTATATGGTGACCACCAATACTTAGAATTTAGGACAGGACTTTTCTACAAAATGAATCTTCCTGTGGTTTTTTGGTTGGTTTGGGTTTTTTTGTTTTTTGGTTGTTTGTTTTTTTATTTTTTTTTTGTTTATTTTTTCTATAGCAGTAGAGTCTATTTATGTAGAGCATACTTTGACTTGCACTGAATATACTTAAAATTCAGTCGTATTCTAGTTCTAATTGTGACCTCTTGGGATGTTGGCATTTGGGCCCTCCAAACACATTGTTACTTCCTTTAGTAAAACCTGGGATGGAGGGCATGGATGAAGATCAGTATTTCCAGATGAAAATACACACAGCTGCTTGGATAACGACATGAAACTTTGTTGCTTGTGTGATAACACTCAGATTATAAATATCAACTTTGGACAATGTTGACCCACAATTCATGATGTTAGCTGGAAAATCACTATTTGTTGTTTTAAGTATTCTGGAAAGTATGATTACCATCCAAGGCTGAACGCAGAGTACTCACCACTGTTAGTCTGGAACTTGTTCTGCATATTATACCTCTTAGTATAATAAGGTTAATAATACCAACTCTATCCCCCGCCAATATTTATAGCACAAAGAAATTCTCAAAGCCCAAGATATTTGAGGGCTTTACAGTATTATACCAGAGGAGAACTTGACATCAGACATTCAAGTGGCTATAATTTTTCAATTTGCTTTGTAAAGGACTTTACCTTCCCATCCTCACAGCAGTCAGCACATCTGGATCTCCACCCTGACTGTGACCTCTGGATATCGCCATACTATAAACATTAAACAAACAATTATTGCTAAAAAGTGGGTAGGTTTCCTCTTCCTTCAGTTTGTTGCTTGATATCCATAGGCATGTGTTGTTCCTAATCTACAGCTACCAACAGATTTATACAATGACTAGTGTGTGAAGATAGTGTCACTGAATTAAAAAAGCTAAGAATTTTTTCCAATAGCTGAAACAAAGAGCCTTAACTCAGGTTTTGCATTTTGGCTATATCACAACATTTGTTTTAGCAAAACAAATCAAATGGTTTGATAGAACTGAAAACAACCTGGAAGAAATTGGAAATTTTACAGGGGGAGAGGAGGAAATCAGGAAGCTTACTGTTGTGAAAGTTTGTTCTGTACCCCAAAGAGGGGAATAAGGAGAAGAGTTTCTTGGAGATTAAAATGTGTAATAGCAGGCAAACCTTTGTACACTCAGAGTATCCATTTCTCAACATAGCAAACAGGAACATAGAAACATATGTGGTCAGCAATAACACTCATAAATCTTAAGAGATTATGTGTTCCTAAAGTAAGACTTCAGACTGATCTATTTTGTTAAGTGCCAAACTTCAGCATGATTCAATCAAGTTTTGCTTAATCGGAATTTATTTACTCTTTGTGATGATGAATCACTGAACATGTCTGTAGTCCAGTCTGTTGAACTAATTTATCAGGTATTTTGATGGACTGATGATTTGCCTTCCCTGGACATTTCATGGTTTATTTATTTATATCATCTGGGTTGTGTAGAACAAGAACTGGAGTTCTGCTAAGAATTAAACATTCCCCAGTGATGCCTTTAGTAAAGGATACACTCTCTAGACAGGTAGTCTTGCAATATAGCCAAACAACTAAGCCAGGAAAACTCTTATCTACAGACCCAATACCACTAAATAAAGTAATTTGTTAACCTGGGTGGATTTGTATCAGAGACACAACCTGGCAAAGATGGAGGGACGACAGCAGAGGTTTCTCTGTGCAGGACACAGGGATTTCCTGGAGGCTGGCCCAAGACCATAGGTCATCCCAAGAAGAAAGAAGACACGGGGGAGTTGCTTACATAGCCCAATTAACATGCAAGTACTGTGCAGAGAGGCAGTCTCACACTAGCTGTTCCCTGGTTCTTATGGATAATAATAGTATGAGACAGGCCAGGCTGTCAAACTTCAACATACGTTGCAAACTTCACTCAAAGTTTGCAATGTATGTACATTCCCAAAACTGTGCTTGAATTGATGTTCTCTGCTGAAACATGTGCCACTATGACCACACTGCTATGGCTGCATGTTAAAGCTAACTTCAGAATAGCTACAAGCAGCTGGCATGCCTACCTTCAGTGCAGGTATGTGGCTTTGGCCTTCTCTTTCCCAAGGGCATATATCTCATCGGGTATTTTTCAGAAAGACTTCCAACTCTCTACCTGTGAAAGAGTTAAAGAATAAACACATAGAATTCCAGAGTGGAAAGTTCTGATTTTGTGTATGTACAGATGCAGAATAACAATCCTCTGACTTCCAAGGAAGTGCAGTCTGCTAGGTCTGGGCTTCCCAGGGCAAGAGATATGGACATAACTCAAGTGAGTTATAATGGCCAGTGAAGGGTCATTGATCTGTTTAAGGGACTGGATCATCTGGCATGTGAGAAGTTGTGAGAACTTGGGCTGGCCAGCCTGGAAAAGAGAAGGCTCCGGGGGATTTCAACATTGTGCATAAAAGACCCGATTGGCTGAAGAGATGAATAAAAGATGGAGCCAGACTCCTCTCAGTGCTCTTCAGTGACAGGACTAGAAGAAGTAGGAACAAACTAAAACACAGGAAAGTTTACTAAAACATAAGAAAATAAAATATTCAATGCAAGGGTAATCAAGTGTTGCCACAGGTTGCCCAGAGAGGTTGTGGAGATGTTCAAAATCTGATTGAACATATTCATGGGCAACACGATTTGGGCAGGGGATTGACGGCAGGCTCCTCAGAGGTATCTGAGCCTCAACCATTCCATCAAATTAAATTTAAAAATCCTAAGTATTGGTGCAGATTTTCTGAGAATTTATAGTGGTAAGTAGAGCATTTCAGTTTATCAAGTAGATATTAACCCTCTAGAGTCTTGAGCACATAGTGTTCTTTTGCACTCAGACAGTGGGTATAAATTAGAGATCAAGCATCATTAATGCAACAATGGTACTAGAACTCATGTGGTACTAACTGTGTGCACAGGTACTTTAACACAAATATCAGCTGAGGGTGTAAAAAGAGATAGAGATGTGATTCAAATACCAATTAGATGTGCTTTATTAGCTCCCATTCAAAGATTGGTGTTTTGCCACAGCACTGAACTGGATCAGTGGCATCAGGTTTTGGTCCCTTTGCTTCCTGTTACTGTTTCATGGGCTACATCAGCCCTGGTCTTTGCTGGAAGCCTTCCTTAGAGTCATCTCACTTTAGGGATTTTGCCTAGTCATAAGAAACAAAGAAATTGTCAAAATCTGATGTTACATGGATTTATGACATATGTCAGTGGAGTTGTAAGTAGCAATAGCTACAAAAACTTGTCCTTTTTTCATCTTATGCTTTCTTCTGGCCTCACAGGGTACTGAATTGCTTTGTAGGCTAGCTAGCCCTAAACAATGGCAATCAGATTGTATCTGAGGATGGGGAAATGCTTCTGAGATATCCCAAACACATTTGGCATGTTTAAACACATCCTTTCAGCTTGTCATCTTTCACACAGCTTCTGAATGATGCTAATAATAATATCATTTATTTTGCATGATTGGTTCTGTGATTCTTGCTTCTACATCCCTAATGCAGTACTTCCAATCTTAGGTTTTCTTCTGCAAGGAAATGCATCAGACTTCTTCAGTTATTCTGATATTTATTATTCTTCAGCTATTGAGAGAGAGAGAAGACCAAGACCCATGAATATACAGGCCTAAAGTTATTAAACGACCAGAGATACTTCAGATCTATTGTTTTATTGGTGCTTCCATGTTGACTTTGATTGTGGTAAAAAATTTACACTGCCAAAAAGAAGAAATGAATTGGGCCTTTATGTATTAGAACATTTGTGAATTTTTAACATAGGAAAACAGCCACCTTTAAATGACAAAAAATATTTGTATAACAGTACTGTTACTTGCCAGTGTTAATTACTTGAAATTAACTCTTTAGGGTAATTGGAAGTATATAAAACCCGTGTAAGGTCAGAATGGAGATCTATGCTTTCAGTCTTATTTTAGATGCAGAAAAGCAGCACATGACCTACACACTGTTTCAGGAAGAAGATACTTAGCTTTCAGATCCAGTTACAAATCCACCAGGGGTTGGCCCAAACATCTTTGGAGACAACTGTAGCCAGCTGACCCTCTTTTAATAATATGGCTTTTTATTACAACAGGTGGACAGCCAATATGCTGGTATACCTATAAAATTAACCAAACCTGAGGGATGAAAGCTGGTGTAAGAGCAAGAGATTCATCTGAAGACTACCTTTTTCAAGAAAAGAGGTGTCACTGTTTTCCCGGGGAATGCACAAGTCATGTCTAAAGATAGGCAGCTGCTAGCACCACCTGAGGGTAACAGAGTATCAGTATTAGCAGCTCTGCCCCTGTCTCTCCTCTCACCCGCTGAGCTGTGATGAGGATACAAAGGCTCCAGCTTTGCTGTTTACCCAGCTGTGGAGCAGCTGGTTCCACGTGAAGAATTTGTCTTTCCAGTTTGCTGTTGTAAAAGGCTAAGAAATTACTTGAAACAGTAAAAAAAAACCAAAAAAAAAAACCAACCCAGAAAAGACCGTAATAATTGCCAAGCAAGGTTAAGGAATGCCAGAACTAAAACGCAATAATTCAGGTCCATTGTGTACATTATCTTCCAATTTCTAATCGCATGACCACAAACTAGTGGTTTCTTTGCCTTTTTTTTCCCCTTCACTGCAGAGGATGGATCTGCATTCATGGGATGAATCATGGTTACCTTATTGCAGAAGCTGTGGAATTTGGAGGGTGATGGCCGAGGACTTCAAAATAGGAAAGGATTGTACTGTGGTTTGGGAAACTGAGCGTTGTCCTGGTATTGGATTTTGTTGCTATTATGGATTTTGTTGTTATTCTACTTCACCTCATTCCAAATGTAATTCTGGGCTTGTCACTTAACTCACAACTTTTCACAGATGGTAATTGATTTTCTGGAAACCCTGACAACTGGAATCTGATATGGGATATGCAGAATACTCACGATTATGGGAAATTTGATTTCAAGATATATTTTAGATGCTGAAAAAAATCTGTTCTTAAGCATCTCAGATGAGAAGCCAAAGTTTGTGGTTTCTTTTGGGAATTTTGACCCAATGACCATGAGTAAACATAGAAAAATACTTTCTTCTCAACTTCAGGAGTACTGGGAAGATAATTTGTCACTGTTTGTAGAACACCATGATCTTGCAGAGGAGAAGACCATGAAATGCCTTTTTTTGGAATAAATATCTGTGTTTCAACACTGTGTGAGATGATAGGTGCCATTCCTAGAAACAGGGTAAGATTTTTCAAATATCAATGCCATTATTTTTGTGTAGTGAATCAGCAGAAAACCATGGCAAAGGCCTTGACAGTTCATTAAATCCATTCCTCTGCCTGAAAGCAGGATCAATTAGGCCTAATATTTTCCTGTTAGATACTTGTCTAAAATCCAGAGGCAGAATTCTCATGATTGCATGATTTTCCATCACTTTACTTTCCTTACCATCAAAAAGTCTTTCCTACTAGCTAGCTGAAATCTCCTCTTTGCTTGCCCAGTCCTCAGGGCTGAGAGAGAAATGTCCGTCTGTGGGACTGTCTTGTAGTGTACCATAAATGGTGCAGAACTGAGATTATCCCTTCATTTCCAAAGAGATTAAAACATTGTGCCAGACAATGGTCTGCAGCAGTTCAAGCTGGGGGCTGACTGCCTGGAGAGCAGCTGCAGGAGAGGCTCTGGTGGGGTTGGTGGATGGAAGGCTGGTCATGGGCCAGCAGCGTGCCCTTGCAGCAGAGGCCAACAGCCTCCGGAGGTGTACCAGGCAGAGCATTGCTGGCAGGGTGAGGATGAGGAAGGTGATCCTTCTCTTTGGCTGAGTACTGGTGAGACTTATCTGAACTGCTGGATCCCCAGTCCAAGAGAGATTTGGATATTATGGAGCTGCTCCAGTGAAGGGCCATTAAGATGTCTAAGGGACTCAAGCATCTGACATACAAGACCAGCCTGTGTGAGCTGTGGCTCAGCCTGGAGATGGAGTCTCATCCATCTGTACAAATACCTGAGAGAGGGAGGGGGTGTAAAGAAGATGGCACAGGACTTTCCTTCACGGTGCCCACTGACAGGACCAGAGGCAATGGGAACAAACTGAAACACAGGAAATTCCACTAAAACGCAATAATAAATATTTTTTCATTCCAAAGGTAGTCAAATACTGGCACAAGCTGCTCAGACAGGTTGTGAGGTCTCAATCTCTGGTAGAGGATCATCATCACATGACCCTGATTTGGGCAGGGGACTGATTAGACCATGTCCAGGAGTGCTTGTCAGTCTCAGCTATTGTGTGATTCGATGCCTCCAGGAGCTGTCTATAAAAAGCATGGCCCTGGCACTTACCTCCTGCCTACTGAAGATATTGTCCAACCATTCTTTGCACTAAAATTGGAAATGGTTGTTTCACTCATGGACTGCCTGTATAATAAGGGGAATCAGAGTGGAAATACCTAATGTTTGAATACCTTTTATGATTTTGTATGGTGGAAGTTCTCCCTTCTCATCTGGAGTTTGTGTGTCTTCCCAATTTTCTGTAGTAAGGAGTAATTGGTTTTGTTTGTTTGTTTCAAAAATTTATTTAAACCCTTTTGAGGTTTTTCAAAAACACTGACTATTACCAAGGTAAAGAAATACAGCTTATTGCCAAGTCTAATGTTTCCCTCACCACTGATTTATTAAAATGCTTCTCACTTTCACTTTTGTCCTTATCTTCTTCAGACAGCTGGGAAGCCAATTCCTGGTGTCTAACACTTGCAGACATGTTTTTCCATAGATTTCTTTTTCCTTCCCCTTCAGCCCAAAGCATGAGATATCGTTTTATAATGCATTATAGCTACTTGTCTGGAGAACAGAATTATCTAAATTAAGGGTGATTTCCCAGTATATTCTGGACATTCATCTGGCATAGGAGAGAGGATTAACATCTTAAAACAATGATCCTGTAAGAAACTAGTGCTGGATTAATTTACACTGTAACCAATACTACATCTCAAAATTCCTTGGCCTTTCCTCTTCACCCTCAGGTTGCCTAAATTCCTGAGCCATCTGCATGTCTACCAGCCAAGTTCTTCTTAATCATCAGCTTCTAGTCTTGCTTCCAGAGCCATCCAAATCCATATTGTGCTGAGCAGTCAGCTTTAAAGTTCGCAGTCCACACTGCCACCCTGCCCTTTTCTTCTCCTGAATGTTTTTTTGACTCCCTGCGCATCCTCCCTTCTCCTGGGGAAGAGAGTTAAATGCATGGAAGAGAGGATTGGTAACCATGTTCCCTCTCCCAGGTTGTGTAGTTAGGGCAGTCTTTAGGCAGCTGGAAGATGCAGGCTCAACTTGAGCCTGATGAAAGGAGCGGAGAGCTCAGATTTCTCCTTTACCTGTGGAATAATCCAGTCGCTAAACTCTGAAGTATCCAGGTCCCTGATCTGAATCTGACTTTTTCCTGGGTGGTACCTGCTGACAGGTTTTTCACTTTAGTTCCCTGGGCTCTTTCTTCTCATGTTTTTTGCTTCAGCTATCCCCTGGCAATATGATTTTTTTATTCTTCCAAGGCACCCGTACTGTGAGGGCAGTTGCGGAGAGAGAGAGGCTCATTTCTTGGGGTTTTACAACAGATAAGATCCATTAGCAAACCCAGGCTGCCATTGCCCTCTACATCCCTTCAGTCTCTCTCCTCAAAGACAAAAACCTGTTTCTTAGAAGCTATTTCCTCACATGTTTGTGTGCAATCTACTTTTAAGGGATTCAGAGAAAGAAATGTCAGAGCGCTCCACAGGTAGCTGTTTCACAGGGCAGTACGGCTCACCCTGTCAATGAGTCAGCCTATATTTCTTTTAGCTTGTTTTTGACCCTTGTTCCTCCTTTCTCCATAAATCAGTCCTTCTCCTCCTCTGTGATGTTTACACTGTCAAAATAGATAGACATCCCCAGGGTATTTCCTCACCTCCAGCAGATTGTCTCAACATTAACGCCTGAGCACACTCTGCTCTTTGCTCAGCTCTCGTACAGCCAAACTTGTCTCATTGACTTAATTCCTCATAAATCAATAGGTCCAGATACTTACCCCGTTGCTCCCTTTGGGATGAGTCTGCTCCCCAAGATCACAGTTTGTTGGTCTCTGCTGTTATTAGGACCTTCTGTCTCCCTTCTTTAGGCACATTTCTCCAGTTCGTGTCTGCATTTGAGATTGAGCCTCCTCCTGCAGACTATTGCTTTGTGCCCATCCCCTGGGCTGTTGTTTTGTTATTTCCAGCCTGTCTTAGTTTCTTTATGTTTTGTGTCTGTCCCCATTGGTTTACACAACACCTCTCTAATTCATAGGAGTTGTTACATCAAATAGAAATTGAATGAATGTGGTGTTTATTGCTTCCTTCCAGATCATAATAGACATTAAATAAAAACAGACTTAGGGCAGATTTCTAGTCCTCCTTTCCTCCCCTCCCAACACCAATCCATGCCCCAGATATTCTCCCACCAGCTCTTTAAGTTCGTGTTTATCTTTTGTTCCTCTTTGTTTATGGACTTACAGCCTGTGTTCAATCTCTGTGACACTGCTCATTTCCCAGCCAACTTGCATGCATTTTTCAAGTAATTTTGTAGCTGAGACTTTCTCAGGACTGGCTGTAGGCTGCTTCTTCATTCTCTTCATCACCTGTTTTCGTAAATCAGTAAGAGAGGAATGTTTGTCAAGATTTAGCTTTTGTTTACTCTGTGAGATGACTTTCATGCTAGTCCTAAGCAAAAGCACCATCACTTTGGATGTGAGATGTGCTCTCTTTTGCACAAGCAGTGAAATTTCCCTGTGCTCTTCACTTGCTGATTTTATTCATCCTGTTGTATGTATTAGTCCAGTCCCTCAACAATGTAAAATATGGGTCATGATGGCCAGCTGGTTGTTGTTCAATGCTGACTCTTACCTACCTACTAGCAAATGTTTTATCCATCTGCTTAGGAATGTCTCAAATTTATAGCAAGAGGAAAGAGACTGCCATTAAAACATTCTGAGAAAAAAATTATGACAGATCTAGAAGGGTGGAGGCAGGAGGGAGATTCATGTGGTGTAGATGTCCTCTCCAGCAGAGCCTACATCCCTCCCACATTGCAGTAGGCCCTGTAATGTGGCAGCAGCAGCCTATTCCTGAAGGCAGGATTGGTTAAGAGTTCTTGCACCCCATTATTGATTGCTGGCACCCCTCGACTCGCCCCTTCTGCGGCTCAGCCGTACAGGTTGGTTTAGGGAAGACACTGAGGGGAATCATTGAGATCTTTCAGGAGAAACAGGGACATGGAGATGAGCATCACTGAAGCCTGATGTGGCATTATGAAGAGAAACACTGTGTAGGGTTTCCACTCCACTGTTAGGCATTTCTGTTCATTTTTCTGTAGTCCATCAGAGCTGAGAAATGCAAGTTAAAAAAACCTTGTTTTTCCACAAGAAATACAACTTACTGTCCTGCTAGTCTCTTCTTGCTCCTTATCTTGGGGCAGAGTTCAAGCCTTTCAGCACAAAGAAATAATAAAACAGTCAATCTGATCAGTGGTAGATTAGCCCATTAACGGGCTACTTGCTGCAAGTGTTTCCTGGGTGGAGGATTTGCAAAGAGGACTTTCAAGGTGAGCAGGGTACATGGATGTTTATGGGTCTTGAGTAAGAAAAACTGATAGGTAGTATAGAAAAAACTGTAACCTTCCAGAGCAGGGGAATAAATGGAGGGATTTGTGGGAGCAGAAGTATGAGCCAATGCCTGTTGGAGAGGGGTGGTATATCCAAATATTTGATCCTGCGTTGAGCTGGATAGGGAGAAGGGCCAGTGACCACAGTCCATGCAGGATGATATCCAGAATATTTTGGTGCAGGGGCATCATGCTCAGTGGCCAGGTGAAGGGTGCAGTACCCAGGGAAGGGTTCTGTGCCTATAGCTCGGTCAGTAACTTAAATGTGTGCAGGCTAAATCTTGGGCACTGAAACTAACTGGCAGAGGAGGGGCCTTAGGTTTGCTTATCTTCCAAAAAAGGATGACTGCATGCAAACTTTAACTTGAGCTACATCCCAAAGCATGCCTTCAAACTGTTTAGGAGTGTTTGTTGGCACAGACTCAGGGCACAGTGAGGGTTATTCTTACATTACAGTTACTGTGATTGAGTTCAGTTCCTAGGATGAGTCTCTGGTGCTTTTCAATTTACTTACTCAGATGATGCTTTATACACAGAGCACCCTGGCCAGGGTCAGGAGCATGTCCATCCCTCACAGACACACACATGTCCCCCCAAGTCCCCTATGCACAAAATATGGATCCCCAGTAAGGTCAGAGACCAAGCCTAACCAGCAACTCACCCTTGCACGCTCTTATGTCCAGTTGCCTCATGCCCAGAGACCTGCACACACACGTGTGCACTTGCACACACACGACTCTGAGACCCCATGGTCTCTTCAAGAGTTGGCCTGGATCTCCTCGTTTTGGGGTTGTCCTGGGTTATAACGTAAGATGTGTCCAGGGGGGTGTATTCTATCACCATCTTCAGGTTTCTGTTAAACCAGGTGGGAGAGCACTCCCTGCCTCCTCCCTCTGTGTTTTCTTTTGTTAATGGGCCCATCAGTACCTTGCCCATGACTCAGAGATAACTCACTCCTGGACTATCTCCTGTTAATGGCCCATCAGGCCTTATCTCATGACTCACCATCTCATTGTGAGATACTCCGCCCAGGGGGAGGAGCCAAGCATCCCATTTTGGATATAACTGAGGTTTTGAAGAATCCAGTTTAGCTTTCCTTCTCCACTGGATTCCCCAGAGGATAGGAACTACATACCTACCATTGGACTTTCCGAGGAAGACCAGACCCTTTTACTGGATCACTGCCTCAACGGAACTGCATCCATCATTTCAGGAGATCTGCAGCCATCATCCCTTTGGACTGCTACCGCTACCCTGATTAACAGGGTGTCAGGTTGTATCTGACTCTGTCAGTTTAAACCAGTGTGTTTATTTTGTTCTCTTTTGTTTTGTTTCTCTTTCCTCTCCCTGCCTTTATTCTAATTTTCTTAATAAATTGTTATTCTGACTTGGTGCCTCCCACTGGTTTGTCTTTTCAAACCAGAACAGGGTTTTAGGAGTTACCTTTTCTCCTTTTGTTTTCCTTTATCTCTTAAAGAATCTTCCCCATACTTTGTTGCTAAGGAACAAATTGCCAGGTACTTAAGAGAGATAAAAGACCTGGCCACAGGGAGAGGAGTCCAGCTAGCTGCCCTCTTTGCTGCAAGATCTGAACTGGCAAAAAGGAGCTGGGTACAGCCCCCCTCTCCTTGTTCTCCCGGCAGCCAGACGAGAGAGAGGCTGTCCTCATGGTGGAGGGAACCCATCACCGTCTGCAGGCTCCTGCCTTCTGCTGCCCCCCTTTCCCTGCCCCACCGGGAGCTGGGCCAAGGCTGGCCTGCCCTCACTGTTCCTTTGCCACTGCTGCAAGCTTTTTGATATGGAGTAGGGCAAAGACAAGCCTGCCAAGAAGTCCCAGAGTCCTGCTGCCACTCTGGAGTTTGATACATCTCATCTACAACATGGGATTTGGGTCCGTCCCTGCTGTTCCAGCCTGCTGTCCCCGAGGGTGCTCCCAGGGCCCAGGCCTNCCGCCACCGCCCCCTGCCGGCCGTGAGCGGCACTGCAGCGCAGGGAAAGGCCTGAGAGCCCAGAGAGGCAGCACTGGGCCTGCTCTGCTTGGGATCACTGCTGTTGTAGTTGTTTGCTTGCATTGTTTATATATATATATATATATATACACATATAAGTAAAGAACTGTTATTCCTATTCCTCATATCTATGCCTGAAAGCCCCTTAATTCCAAAATTATAATAATTCGGAGGGAAAGAGGTTGCATCTTCCATTCCAAGGGAGGCTCCTGCCTTCCTCAGCAGACACCTGTCTTTCAAACCAAGATACCTGGTGTCTCCAGTAGCCAGTTCCTCCAGGTCTCACAGATATGCATGTACCCAGCCCAGCCTTATGGCCACCTGGGTACTTGGCTCCCAGGCCACTTCTATCTGCTGGAATGTACTGCTTGACAACAGCTAGAAATGACACATTGTTGTATGGACTTGCTGGGATAGTTGGCACCCCAGGCACATGTGTAACTCGTGGTTCAAATCCAGTTGCTGGCACTTAGATGTCAATACACACTCATGTATGCAGAAAGGAGTCCCCCCCATCAGGTAACTAGAAATGGAGGTTAATAGGAAGACAAGACAGACTGTGCTGTTCAGGTGCAAGGCATGACCCAACAAATATGCTGACCAGCCACAGGTTTGCATGCAACCAGCTCCTTTTATTTCCTTATCGCTCTCTTTATTCATGCTTATTCCTCCAAAACAACAGCAGTCCATCCCTTTTTCCAGCTGTGGTACTTCTGATCATCCCATAATAAGTTCCAGCCTCGGCTGGAAGGTCCTCTGGAGATACTTTCCATTGACTCACCTGACTGGATGCTACCTCTGTCTCATGAGACTGCTTGTGCCCTAGTGACAGCCCTCCAGAAGGTTTGGGTCAGGAGCTCTAGTTCTCTAGAACAGAGCCTTAACAAACCTTAACAAACCTAAAGCAGAACTCCATAGTAAAGGTCATGTTTTAGAAATAAAATACAGAAAATATAGCAGGAAAATGTGAAGGAGTGTATGGATGAAAACCTTACAAAAAAGCCAAAAGCTGGTTACTGGTCAATCTGTACTGACCAAGACAGAGGCATGTTCTGTTGGGCTCTCCCCAAAAACTTGATGTGCAGTAGTCATGTCAATAAGACAGGCCAGGATGTAGAAGTCAGCTCTGCAGTATTTTCACAAAGGCAGCAACTGACTGGGTGCTTCTGGCTGAAACTAGAAGTGCGTGTCTCAACTCCAGCACACTGTGTTCCACTTAACCCACAAACAACTGTACAGTTTCCTTACATCTGGATGGCTGGGACCAGGATGTAATTTTAAAAGTTACTCAGAAGCAGACATTGACCCTTTCACCCTCTGTCACTGCTCTGTGGCTGGGAAGTCAGGTTATCAGTGAATAGATCTAGTGCATCAGGTTCTATGTCTCTTTCCCTGCAATGGCATGAAGACGACAGGCAGTGGCCTGGTCACCTTGTGAAACACTGTTTGGGAATATTGGGCAAGGAAGCTGCTGGGATGCACATGCATGGAAATGAATGGAAAGAGCATTTCCATACCTTGAACCACTGAATGTATGGGTGGGTTGGTTTCTGTTGCCTGAGTTGTGAAGCAGAGAGATCATGGACCTCCTGTTGCCTTCTTCACAGGTGTCACTGTAATGGTGGAGACACTGATGATCACAAATGAGATCTGGACCTCTTGGTCTTAACAGAAGGCTCTTTGTAAGAACCACATGCTTTATGTAAGAATGCTTCCAGTCATAAGGGCTACAGGATGAAGATACTGCTTTTGTGATGAAGGTTACTGGTGATTTTGTCAGTCTTGTGTACGAAAGCATGTGCCAAAACAGCTGTATCTGCAGATCCACCAACTGAGGAATGAGGAGATCGGGAATTTTTGCTCTTTGGTACAGGTAGAATAAATGTTGCACAGAGAACCTGGTTCTTGGATTACATGGGAATAACGGTGCATAAAAATCGTATTTCGATTATTTTTAGGGAGCAGATTTTCAACTTTATTCTCCACATAAGCACATAGCATGAATAAGCATATTAAGGTAAGGGGGGTGTGTGAAGTGCTCTGTCTTCTAGTGAATCCTTTAGGAGTTAAAGCATTAAATGGTATTAAGATTCTCCAACTCAGTTTGAAACCAGAGTAAAACAGAAGATTAGAAGCCACTAACTAGTCCTTGCTGTCCCTGCTCCTCAGTTTTACAAAGTAGACTCAGCTGCTAGGGAGGATCTGGACTTCTCTGTTCACCGGGGAAAAATGTTCTCAAGGACCACAGTTTGAAAGGCACAGAGCATCGAGTGCACCAAGCCATGTAGCCAAAATGCCCTGTTTAAATAAGTAAAGCCACCCATGGTTTGAGTGACATCTAGCCAAAATGCCCGGTTTAAATATGTAAAGCCACCCGTGGTTTGAGTGACATCTGCAAATGTCATTAAAATACTGCTCTTCAGCCAACATGGTGATTCTAACGAGAGGGTCCCCAGCACAGAGACACAGCATTAGTGAGCTGCCAGTGCAATTCCCAGCCCCATGTTCCCAACCCCACGCACTGTGCTGAAACCACATCTGCAGGAATGACACCAGACTTGGACTGCCGGATGTGGAGAGTTATAGCCAGCTCTGGTCTCCAGAGAGAGAGAAAGGAAAGCTTTTAGAGTGACTTTGCACCTGTGAAACAATGTGCTGCTATTACAATGCCAGGCACCAGCCAGCCTTTGCTCCAGGGAGGGCTGGAGTACTTTAGAAAGCTTTTTGCAACAGCTATGGTCGCTATAAACACATGCAGAGAAAGCAGCTATTAAAAGGTTTTTGAAAGGCTCTCTTGCTTTCTGCTGCCTTTGGAAAGGTTAAGGATGCAGTGAATGCCAAATGATAAGCTTTGCAATCCTCAGCACTCCTGAGACCTGAAAGAAATCTGCCGGCAATTGTTTTAAGCTAATGATTCCCTGCAGGTTGATTGGTGCTTATTTGCTGAAGGGTGAGAGGCTGTAGCTACCGAAGTTATGAAAACAAATTGCCTCTGTGTTAAGGAATGCCAAGCTGCCTGCTCAGTCTAACCCACTTCTACATTTTTTATTTTAAGGTCTGTTTGCAAACTCTAAGCTTGGTTTCTGCTGATTTAATAGGCCCCTGCTAGGATTTACTGGGATAAATATCTGAACCACAGTAGGACATTGAAAGCAGGATACTGTCTCTCCTAGTTAAATTAAGGGGGACTAATAGGTTGCACTTAATGCTAATCACATTGTCTATTAGGTTCTTGGGAACCTATTTCTTCTGGAACTATAGGGGAAAAGATGATTTTTTTCAACATATTAGAGCTGGTTTTAGTCCCTCTCTGTGACTAATCAACTGCCTCTCAAAAGTATTAGATTTGGCTTGTAGCTGGAAAATCACCCAGTCTCCAGAAAAGCCAACAAGGAGACTTTATTTAGGGGCTGGATTCTCCAAAACACTTGAGTACACGGATCCTGGCTGCATCAGAGGGCAAAATGCGATTCCAAGGAGCCTGGCTCTCACTGAGATGCCTGCTGTGCAGTGAGTGCAGTAACACTGTCACCTCCCAGGACATCCCAGTTCTTCTGAGATAGAAGGCTGACATAGCTTGTGATTTAGAGCTGGTTTTAAATAGATATGTGTGAACAAAAGCAAGGTCTGAAAGAAGGCGGGGAATCCTCTGATGGGGGAGGGTTCTTCAGAACATTTTACTGAGAGTTAAGCTTGGCAGTCCACCCAGACCAGGCAGAGAAGAAAACTGCTCCAGTGAAGGGATTCCTGCACCCTCACTCAGCCTAATGACCAGCAGTGCCACAGACATATGTGCTTGCCAGGAACATTTTTGCCAGAGAAACCAGGTCATGCCTAAAGCAAGACATTAGGCTGGAAGGCTAATTCAGTCACAAATCCTGTGCTCATATGGCCACTTGCCCCAACTAAGCAGTTGCACCTCGATGTTGGTAATGCACAAGTATCCAGTTGACTCCAGAAGGCAAAATGGGAGCAGGTGGACCAGCAGGAGATCCAATACCAGAAACTCAGGCAGGCTAGCAAAGAAAGTCCAGGCTTGTCAGGGAATATAGGTATAATACCTGGAATTCCAGCTTTCTTTTGCAACTCAGTTTCATTTTGTCAGTTGTATTTTCAATGGTACATCAGTAAAAGTGCTATTCCCATTATTATTTCTAACATTATGTTTCTCATCATTACCAGCCTATGCATTAGTTCTAACACGAGCCCTGCATTTTTTCCATCATGTGCAGGCATTGAAATCATTCTGTAAATGCCTCAGCAAATAGGACACAAGCTTCTCTGGGAACCTGTACATTTTATGTAAGATGAGTATGTGATCATTTTGAACTCAGAGGCTATTTTTGTGATGTGGGGGAGAGAAAGGCAGTTAGAGCTGAGAGCCTGGATGATTTCAGAGGCGTGCTGAGCTTTACCAGGGGAGGTGAACTTTTCCCCTCTCTGGAGCTTGAGACTTTCAGTGCAATTGCTGCTACATTTTCTGATGAATGCAGCTTTGGGAAAATGTTTTTTATTATCCTTTGAAGGAAGAGACACCCAGATGATACCTACACACAAGAACATGTTCTTTTCCTGAAGAATTTATACTGATTGGAGTGGGAAGCAGAGCCTTGAACACAGTATTATTATTCAATCTGTTGACATAAAACCTGCTCTTTCAGAATCAGCAGCACCTTCACAAATCTTGTAATAGGCAGCTGCTGCTTAAAGTAATGCAACACAGACCAGCAAGCCAGTTGAAGGCAAGAACTGCAGATTGCGTATATATTCATGCTTTTCTTTAAAAATTAAAAATTGATTACACCCCTCCCTGAGAAATATTCCTACCTATGGCAATACACTCTTCATCTATATTTAGGCAACAGCTTCCAAGTGAAATAAGCTAGTAAGTGCATACACATTTATATTTCTCTTGGTAATCATGACCTTTCCCTAGTATTCTGCAGGCAAATGCTCTAGCTGTCAGTGATATAATACAGATGCAAGCTTCTCTGTCAAATAAAGCTGTGCAGTAGACATGCAATCTCATTGCTTTTGAAATAAAATCAACATGGAAATATTGTTATTTCTACGGTAACTTTAATTAGCAGAAGAATTACAACTGAATATAATCCCTAAGCAACTACATGGCATGCATTTTGGACTTGCTTCTCTAGTAAATTGACTACTACAATCAATATGGTCTGCATCATCTACATAAAAACCCTTCTTTCTTTCCATTCTTACAAAAAGGCACATAATCTCTTCTTACAGGCCAAGAAATCCTTTGGCAAATATACAAACAAAGAAATATTACAGCAGAGGCTCATAACAAACATCTGAACAATTTCAATCAGTGATGTTTTTGATGGCATCTGTCACCTCATTTTAGATTTCATTAAGTGATATGTATCACCGACGAAACAAAATTTAAAGTTATCCATTCCAAGAACAGTTCTCTGCTTATTATACTTGTTAGGAGATGAGACAAAGTTTTTAGCAGCTCAGTTCATAGATGCAGTAGATTTCTAAGCCTGGATGGAGCTGCCAATTGAGCCTGACCTCTTGTCTATCTCCAGATTTTCAATTAGTTCCCACTGAGTTGAAGTCCAACAGCTTTTCTTTTAAGCTAAAATTTAGCTTGCAGAAAAGCAAATTCAGACTTGAACAGGGGACATTAGGAAGAAATTATAGAAAATCCATGGTTTCCAATTTTTTTTGCTTCCAGTGGTTAATTGTTCTCACTGCTAAGATTCTGTGCTTTATTTCCAGTGTGAATTCATTTGGCTTCCTCTTCTATTCATGGTTCTTGTTATGATTTTTCCAAGAAAAGTGCCCCTTCAGATTGTGTATTTTCTTTCATTAACATGCCCGTAAATTAGTTTGCTCTATTCTTCTTTTCAATCAGGCTGATTTCTTGAAGTCTCCCAATTTAAGGCATTTTCCCTGGCCCTTCAATATATTCATGTTTCTTCACACCCTTTTCAGTTTTCCTGAAGCCTTTTAAAAAACTTGAGAAAGAGAATGTTGATGATACACAGTATTGTGGTTCTGGTGCCCACGCTCAGTGTCAGACTTCAGTTAGTTTTGCTCACTGTCAATTCCTCTTCAATATTGCATAAGGAATTTCTGGCAAGGTATTTCTTTATTGGGACCTATTCTGAGTCACCTCTCCTAGACTAGGATACCTCATCTCTGCAAAGATTTGGTCTCCATTCCTTGTTTAGCAGTGTACAGTGTATTAAAGGGTGTTTAGATAGAGTGAGCACAGTCTCAGTCCTGCGTAACTTTCAGCCCACACAATTATTTACCTTTCTGTTCCCAAATATCGTATTAGCAATGATTGTATGCTTCCAGATCACCAGTGGCAATATCAAACAGTGCCAGACTCAGCACCTGGCCTCAATGACAGAGCCTTAATAAAGCCAGCCTGATTTCATAATGGATGTCACTATGATATGTTGCTTCCTCATCAGCTTAGTGTTCACTTTATTGATATTTTCTAACACTACCACCAGAGTACTGTGCAACACTATATCTAATAACTTGCCAAAGTCGAAGTGTATTATTTTTAACGATTGCCTTTACAGACAAGATGTGGGGAAAAATAAAGTGGGGTTGTTGGAAAAGAACTGCTCTTTACTCACATGCAATTGTGAACTTGCAGAATAAACCTTGATGAGATCTAGAAAATGAAAACATAACATCCCCTCACTCTGTAGAGAGAATAACTGCTCAGTGTATGTCTTGATATGATGTGGTCCCAGCCATGAGGTCATGGCCACCAGCAGCTCCCAGACCCTGCTGAGGCTCAGCTTCACCCTCCACAGCCCATCCCAGAGCAGCTGCAGCCACCATTGTGCTCCAGCTGCTTGTCTCACTCCACTGCAGCAGACAGTGCCACTGTGCAGGAGGCTTTTATTTACATTCTCTTCAGTTAGGAAAAGGACAGAGAACGGGGGTTTAGGCCAGTCTTGTGTTGTCCTTTGAGTGCCTGTTTAGCGCCAGGATGGTATTTTCTCATCTGTGGTTGCCTTTCGTGAAAGTCCACATGAGCCTCCCCTGTGAAATGCCCTCTGCTTCCCTAAAAGAAGCAGAGAGACTCTGGCAAATTGTGGTAGCTCTCCATGTGACCTTTTCCAGTCCTCTACAATCAGAGAATCACAGAATGGTTTGGGTTGGAAGGGACCTATGGTTGGTGTTGGAAGGATCTCTGGAGATCACCTAGTCCAACCTCCCTTCTAAAACATGTTTTCCTGAAGCAGACTGCACTGGAATGCCTGCAGGTAAGTTATGAATATCTCCAGAGAAGGCGACTCCACATTGCCTCTGGGCAGCCTGTTCTCTGTGTTCTCTGTCACCCTCACAGTAATATTTGGCCTCATATTTAGATGGAACAACTGGGATTTCATGTTGTGCCTGCATCCTGTGCATTATTCTGTCACTGGGCACTACTGAAAAGAGTCTGCCCCCATCCTCTAAATACCTGCCCTTAAGGTACTTGGATGCATTGATAAGATCCCCTCCCAGCCATCTCTTCTCCAGGCTAAACAGGCCCAGCTTCCTCAGCCATTCCTCATGAGAGAGATGCTGCAGCTCTCTCATCATCTTCACAGCCCTCCACTGGACCTTGTCCAGTAGTTCCTTGTATTTCTTGAACTGGAGAGTTCAGAACTCGACACAGCACTCCAGATGTGCCCTCACTAGGGCTGAGTAGAGGGGCAGGATCACCTCCCTTGACCTGCTGGCCACACTCTTCCTATAACCACAGGGTGGCCACAGGGGCACACACACTTCTGACTCATGGACACTTCATTGTCCAGCAGGACCCACAGGTCCTTCCCTGCAGAGCTGCTTCCAGCAGGTCACCCCCAGTCTGTGCTGGTGCCTGGAGTTATTCCTTCCCGTTTATCCATTCCCCAGTGCAGGACTCTGCACTTGCCTTTATTGAACTTCTCTCCAGCCTGTCCAGGTGTCACTGAACAGCAGCACAGTGCTCTGGGGCATCAGCCACTCCTCTCACTATTGAACCACCAGCAAACTCGCTGGGGGTGCACTCAGTCCCTTTGTCCAGGTCCCTGTGAATCAGGAGAACAGACTGGACCCAGCGCTGACCCCCAGGAACACCGTGAGCTGCAGCCTCCAACCAGACTCTGTGTCTGACCACAACTCTCTGAGCTCTGCTCTCTCATTGTCCAGCCAGTGCCCAATCACCTCACTCTGCTCTCCCAACACATGCTTCCTGAGCTTGCCTATGAGGGTATTATGGGAGACAGTGCCAAAAGCCTTGATGAGGTCGAGGTAGGTAACTGTTCTCCCCTACATCTACCCAGCCAGTCATGCCATCACAGAAGGCAATCAGCTACATAAGCCAGCTTCAAAGTGCTGGACCAGTTCTGAAAGTACCAGTGGAATTTGCACCAGTAGCATTTGGCTGGCAAGCGCAAACTTTTGAGTGGCCAAAAAATATTTGCATGTGGGTTGCAAACCATGGGAAGACCCTTCTTCTTCTTTGAATTTTGTCCCCCAAATTTGATGATTTCTCCTTGATGGTAGGGCTCTGCTCTTTTCCTTTGTAACTGAAGAAGTTTATTGTTAGTTTCTGAGTTCCTGAAGAAGTGCCACCCTTTATTGCTCATGTGCAGCCATGATATTAAAAATAAAACAGCCAGTTGTCATAGATCAGAAACATGCATATGAATTAGAAACAGACAGTAAGCAATATCTGGGAAAACCTAAATCATCAAAAGCTTACAGGGTTGTAGTTTAGTTCAGTTAGGTCACACGTAAAGCTTTTTGAAAAGCGGATCAATAAATAGGTTTGTATGAACTGTGAGTGTATTTTTGGTGAAACAAATTTTAACTCAATTTAACCATTTTCCTGTAGAATCTGCAGCCAGAGTGAGCCCTGCCATGCTGGGTTACTGTGGGAAAGGCAGTGAGAGGAAATTGAGCAGAAATGAGCAATAAACAGAAATGAAACTAACTTGATTATTCTAAGTTCTGAGCCTGAACATGAAATGGATGGTATTAAAATATGGCAATTTTACACCATGTTCATTTATCTTTCTCTAGGGACAGTCTGGGGAATTCAAAAAATTTCTCCCTCACAGACAGTTCAAAAGCACTGTTGTTGACAGTGAATATGCAGCATTGAATGCTGTCTTCTCTAGAGGAAGTGATACCCTTGTGGTGACAATACAGGACACAGATATATTAATCAATGTGGTACCTCTTCTGAGACCTCAGCTCTGCACAGAGGAACTCTGGTGCTCAGAGCTTTTCTTCAACTGGGAATGTGATGTGAGGGCTCTGGGAGAGGTTTGGAGGGGTCACTACAGGATGATGTCAATGGGTCTTAGTGGCTTATCTGCTAAAAAAAGTTATGCACCCATGAAGCAAAGGTTCATTTTTCTCATCCATATGACAGCCAAGGGAATTTATCTAACAATACAATAAAAGTCTGGAATAAAGGGCAGTTGGCAACCAGGCTGTGATTCTGTGAGTAAACTACATATTGCTCCATATTCTTAGCAGCAAAGTTACTCTATGTCATGGATAAACTCAACAAATGAGACAGTGCTGCCAACACTGATTTTAACACAAATCTCATGAAATTTGTTTGCTGTTTTGGGTTTGTTTTATTTTTTTTTTTTTTAGAGCTGCAGAGGAAAGTATGTGAGTGAGAATCTTAGGCTTTATTTAAAAAGGAAGGACAGTAGAGGAAGGACTCAGAATATGAAGCATACACACCCTAATGCCACAGAAAACAGAGAAAGAAAGCAACAGTGAATGTATTGACCTGTTAAAAATCTCCTATTTAAACTAATTTAATTATTTATATTTTTCCAGTATATCTCCTGAGTGTTTGACAGCTTTGGGTGATTCAAATGCTGTGGCAAGAATTCAAATGGCAAGCAACAGGAGAACCTGAGTTAGTGAACTGCATTGTCATGGGCATTCCTACCAGCCCAGGTAAGAGAGCAGTCTGGCTGTGTCTGCATGCTGTTTTTAAGCCAGCATCTGTGCTTATGGACACTCAGGGAGCAGGTCCATGCCAGCTGGGTGCAGGCCAGGGTGCGGCTGCTTCAGCTGTGGCCCTGGCTTGAGCCAAACCCAGCTCCTCCTTGAGCTGGCCCTGGTGCATGAGTGGTGTGCAGGGGGCTCACACAAGACCTAGGGGATTGAAAATAGCAGGGAAAGTCTGAGAACACAGGCTGGGGTCACATGGTCTTGTGTGCAAAAGGGCAAAGGCTCCTTGCCAGCTTGCCTGACTCTGTGAGCTGGTCTGGCAGGATGGGCTTGGGCAGAGGGCAGCAGCCCTTTCCACCGGCAATGGGCTGTGAGTGGGATCAAGTAGTCACTTGTCCCTAACTGTGACAGATCTCCACATGACAGCAGGTGGCAGTCCTGCCCACCCCGCAGGGACACTGTGCGATCTCTAGCGTCCACCTCTATGGTCCCTGGGCTGCACAGTCCTGCAGGGGTCGGAGAGGACACTTGCCTGTGACAGGGGCAAGTAGGGCTGCTGGGTGAGTGACCCCCTTTTCCACTCAGGAGGCACAGAGACACAGACTCTGGGATGCCTCTTCAGGCACTGAAATCTGGTGAGTGTAGGGGATGGCTACGAACTGGCCACAGCCAGTTTGGGTAAGGAAATGAACTCACTGCCAGTAATAATATCAAAAGAACAGTAGAAAAATTACAGCTGTGAGCCTGGAATACAACACAAACACAAAATAAACCATAAAAGCCCCAGAGAGAACTGCAGAGGTGCCTCCACCCTTTTAGGTTGTCAGCAAATATCTCAATGGCAGAGTGAGTGGAAGGCATTGAAATGCACTCAAAATTCTGCATCCCTCCAGGCTCACAATGTATGCACCTCGTAACTCAAGAAATGCAGGCACCAGCTGAATGGGCAGACAAAACATTTTTTAACCTCTTTCCATGTAAATTTTTTTTCCAAAGGAGAAAAGAGGCAATTGGACTAATGTATTAACAGGGTTCATTAATTTTTCTCTTTCAATAGCAAGATGAATGACAAACTTGTGCTCAGTTGTTTTCCAAGTCAAAAAGATTTAAAATTTTCTTTACACAAACAAAATAATGGGACCAAAACTTGTCAGTTGCTGTTGGCAAGTCTCTTCTAATAAAAATAGGTGTCCTTCACACACCGAAACCCTGTGCAGAGCCAGAGCCTGTAAGCAGTGCCTTGCATTTCTAAGCCTTTTTGAACATGGGCTATGATCATGAAATCTGTAAGGACTGTGTTCTGTTCTGATTCACAGCATGGAGAATAATTGGCAGCAAGTGACTTGCCTCGTGAATACTACTGGCCTTCCAAGGAGACTTGCCCCAGCATTCCGAAATGAGTTCAGTGGGAGCTGCTCATGCACAAAGGTTTGCATCAGGCTGGCTTTGCTAACTCGGTTGGAAGAAGCAATTAATGATGTTAGCATTTGATGCTCAAAATTCAGGCTGCAGAGGTCTCAGGAGTTTCTTTCCTCCCTTGTGTTGCTTTGGAGCCTGGTTACAGGAAGTGTTCAAGCAGGTGCTGATCAATGATGGGGCTGAAAGCAGGCTCCCAGGATAGAAGTGCACAAAGATCTTCGTTTTTCCCTGTAGTGTTTGCTGATGCTGCCCCATTCTGGTTCAAAAGCCTGCAAATATACTCATTGGACAAATTCAGTGCTCCAGGCAACTTCCTTACCAAATTTGCCAGAAATTCATGTTCCAAAAATCTCATATTTCAGTTCTGGAAAAAAAGGATGTTTATAGTCCTCATTACTGTGGAATAATGTGAAAAATGTATAAAACATATCAGTGCTGTCTTAAAGTATTTGGTTTTGACAAGTGGAGCTCATTTGATACCCTAAATGCTCAGAAGGTCATGCATAATTCCTGTCTCCCAGGTCAAACAAGCTTCAAAAAAGATCTGCGTATCTTGGACTACATTTCCACTGTCTTGCAACAGCAGTCTCAGGACTCCCATCAAGAAGGGCTGTGCCAGCCACCCTCACTCCTACTCTCTTTGACATGATGGGAGGGACAACCCACACATACGCTCCAGGGACGTTGGAATCCATGTCCAAACACAGTCACATCGTGACCAGCCAACAGAAGCGACTGGCCAGTGGTCACTGTCTCAGCCAGGTGACGCAGAATGCACAGGCTGCTGAGTCCATGACTCTTCAGAGCCATGTAGACATAGCCTGTGAGATTAAATGCCAAAATCATGAAGAAGACAGATGAGTAATTGAGCCCATAGTCTACTGAGAATGGAGCAAAGCACTTAAGAAAAGCAGCAGCCGGGCAAAGCACTTAGCATGCACTTAACTTTAGGCCTGTAAGCAATTCATTTTTGAGTATTCATAACTACAAGGAATCAAAAGAAGAAAAGCTGTCCTATATTATACTGGTGAACAGATTCATATGCAGTATAGTGTTCGGAGGATGGCCATATATTTCCTTTCTTATTTAATAAACTTAGACCTTCCAGAGCTTTAAAAATATCCTATTAGTAATTATTAGATTGACTTGTAGTTACTGAGAAGGAAAGTAAAATGTTGATTTGGTCTCTATCCCTCAAAATTCACCAGCCACTCTCCTTCCCCAGGGCTCTTATCAATGCTCCCCTATAACACTGCATTCTACAAGTCTGTGAATATATAATGCTGAAAGAAACTCCAGCCCCGTGCAGTGTACAATCCATCTTTATGCTGTATGAGTCACAGTGCATTTAGAGATCTCCTTCCATCTAAGTGTGATCTATTTACAAGCATGCGTAGGTTTTCATAGTTTCACAATAGCTGACAGAAGAGCACAATTTATCTAAAAAATGTTCTGGCCTATCTGCTAGTCATGTGAGTACAGCTTTTCTTTTTCTTTTTCTTTTTTTTTTTTTTAATTCAGTGTCTGACTCTAAATGCAAAGTAAAATTTTGATCCTGCTCTGTCTGAGATGATTTGTTTTCAAGAAACTTTCTCCTGACAGGTCTTTGACATGGTGTTTTAACACAGAATAAATGAATAACTGAATTTCACCCTTGTATTTCTTGTAGAATCTTCTATCTCCATGTACTGTGCATATTTCAGAAGTCAAGGCTATAAAGGAAAATAAAAGCCACTGGATTGTGCCTAACACAAAGCTGGTACAGAATATAACTTTTACAAGCCTCCCAAGATTAATTTAGACTTAGAAATCTTTATTATCCTCATTCCTTTGTTGAAAGTAATAACTGAAACCACAAACTACCATCAGAAGAACCACCCAAGCAGTGAGTTGGTCCCTGGCAGATCTTTTATATTAGACAACTGGGGCTAAATTCCATTTGTGTTTCTGTGCTTGATGTTCCTATTGACTAGCTCCAGGCAGCTGCCTGCTAACTGCCTTATTTGGGTCCTATGAATCACCCTCTGAGGCTCCCCCACTGCCATAAGGAGGTAGGTGAAATTTAGTTTTTTCTACACCTACTCAAAGACAAGGCCGGTTTCAGTGCAGCTGTGCATGAGTGTGGGGCTGGGCCCACACAGCTGCTGGCTCTCTCTTCACTGACCTGGCTGCCCATACTCCTTCTTGCAGGTTCTCCATCTGTGTGTCATAGCAGTGATGTCATCTTAGATTACAGCAGCAGGCAAAGACTTCTCTCTTTGTCTTTTCCTCCTGAATTGTATCAGATCGTATGAAGCAGTGAGCTAAATTAGAAATATGGAAATTCCAGGGGCTATGGAAATAAAAGAGATCAGTGTTGCTTTGTGAAACATTTTGAGATGTATTGTTGGAGCATCTGATATACAACTTGGGTGCTTTTAATCATTATCAATGACTGGCAATTCAGAAAGACGATATATTTTAAAAATGTAGCACTATGCAGAAAAGTGGAGCTCTCACTTTTGAGGGCTTTGCAGATCCCATTTACATTCGCAGACAGCATCCCTAGAATATATGTATCCCGTAATATTAGCATTAAATAAAGAATAACAACATAAAGCCCTGCAATGGAGCATCACTAGTCATGTCTATGGGCACTAGTGGCCAGGCTGTATGATATGACTCAGATATAATCACTGATTATTTGCAGCAGGTAGCTGGACACAGTGGGTTCTGCCTATACCTCTTTTGTGGCTGTATTTTTGGGGTGTGGGAGTATGCAGTAATCATCTGTAGGCAGCTCTTCACCCAAATACAGAAGAAGGACACAGCTTGGATGTGTCCCTGGTCCAACAACAAGTCCAGGAGTTCCCACACAACCTGTGTAATTTTTTTATAAAAAGAAGTGCTTTCTGCCCTGAGGTACATGTTCACACCTCACCCTTTGGAGTTTACTCCTGTGTATCTGATAGCAGAATTTAAATGCAGCACAGATCTACCAAATGAGAAACCATAAAGAATCTCTCTCATGAGGCAGCAATTCCCAAATCCCATGAAACAGCTCAGCGAAAGCCTCACGCAGCCAACTATGCAGATAGTCTCTGTGGTTTCAGGCAAGTGAGAGCTGTGCAGTTCTCACCCTGTTGAAGTAAATAGAAAAAGCCTCAATGACTAAGTGCAGCCAAGATTTCATCCAGGAATGTAAGTGCTGAAGTGCTTTATAGCTTCCAATCCTGATAACTGAAACATGGACAACCACTTGTTTGGCCATATTTAAAAATATACTGTTGAAAGGGAACATAAAAATGTTGCTAAGACCCTTTGGGCATCTCCCTACTTGTGCCATGAAACCAGATGCTGAAAAACAAGAGGATTTGCTTCTAAAGGTTAATGCTCTTTCCTTCATACCCAGAAATAGCACCAAGCTGCTTGGAGGAGTTGCTCCATCAAGTACTTCAGTCATATTTTGCCAGGAATGGGAAGGCTGATTTCTTTGCTGCTCTTGGAAGTGCCCTGTCCTTGCATGTTGTTGAATCATTCTGTCGATGAGGACATTATTTTCAGGGACTCTGCCTCTTGTATAGAGATGTCTTGTGCTTTTTGGGAAGGCTCACCAATACCACATGACAAGTATTTACAACTGGGGGGAAAGTGACCCTGAGCCTCCATTATGGTTCTTACGAAGTCCATTTTTAGCTCTTTTGCTTGTGTTCTTCTCAAGAGAACAAAACGGTTCCATATTTATTTCTCTGATGTTTTCCGTACAGAAATGTATCCAAGTCAAAACTTCTCAGGCACCAGAGAGGTGAGAATGTTGCTGTATCTGAATCTTGACCAAAACTTGATAACTTATCTTAAATATTTTCCTTTGACACACCATTTTATAAACAGATCTAACAAGGAAAACACATGCAGACACATTTGTGATACTGGGGAGCATTTAACTTTGGAGCAATTTATTTAGGGAGGTGTTTATGTTGTTCAAGTCTCTAAGGGACATGTTCAAGAAAAAGTTTGAGACATGATGCAGAGATTGGCTCCTGAGATTTTGTGTGTCACACAAGATCCAGCTGCATGGTTTAAAAGTATCCTTCTATTATTATACTCTACATCTGTGTTGTCCTTGTCCCAGAGAGAAAAAAGGGTTGAATATGAAAAGAGTTGGCGCATGCACACCGTGGATCAAATAGTTTGGGGCCTGAGAGAGACAGAATCCTTTATATTTACATCTGAATTAATTTTTTATATGTTTTCCCTTGTATGTCAAATACTTTTCCAGCTCCCGTGCTCTCATTGCACATCAAAAAGTGTTTTTCTTTCATTTCTTCAATTTTGAGAACTACTGCATGGACATGAAAATTTGGTAATATTTGTATCATTCTCACTAAAAAGGTAGCTCCAGTCCAAATCTATTAATTTCCATTCCCATAGTCAAGCATGTAATTCATGCGAGTAAGACTCAGATGCAGTTCATAAGAAGTCTGTATGTATGCCAGGGAAGGGAATGGTCTCTTCTAGGTGGCCTCTTTAGTTTGGAATAGATTCCTCATTTTAGTACTGCGAGTCATTTAAACATGTGAGCTTTGTTGTGTCACTAGAGGTGATCCAGAACAAGAAAATCTGACCTGAGAAAAAAATTGTAAAATATTGTCTAGGAAAAAATTGGCCCGAAAACTTTTTTCCTGCCTTTCCTACTTACATTCAGGAGCTGCAACAGTCCCACCCTTCTATCTTCCTGTGTAGACAGAATCACTGGGGCTTGTCTCAGTGCTCCCTGGTCTTGGCTGTGCAGCTGGGAATGAGGCAGCTCCACCTGAGGCGCTGTGGGATGCCAGCATCCTTGCCTGGACACAGGGAGCCAAGACCTGCTCCAAGCCAAAACTTGCAAGCTTCTTACATTTTGGAGTCCTGGGTCTCCAGGCTCAGGGTGTGCTGCCTGCCATCCCCCTGAGTCCTGCAGGCCAGGGCTGGCTGCCAGCGTCGCTCGCTGCACAGTGACCCTGCCTCCAAGCACAGGTCCCAGCTGCCAAGAGCCCATGGCAGACCTGGCTGTCTGGGCTGGCCCAGCATCACAGACCCAGAGAGAGGGGCCCTGCTTGTGCATATCCTGCCCAGAATCCAGGCAGGGCTTTGCTTATTTAATTTGGTGAAAGCTTGAACGAACAAGAGATTTTTTCAAACAGAAACTTTGCAGGAGTAGAAACAAAAGATTTTCCCATGAATATAGCTCTGTCAGGAATGTTCCTTGCCATGTTTTCTATGACTAGGGTAGCCTCTAGAGTGAGCAAGATGTTTCTTGTCAAAGAATGCACATAGAATCTAGGATATGAAGGAATGAACCCTCCTCACTGGTGTTTCCTATTAGCCACTACAGCAATCTGTACTACCTTCCTCACCTTCCACAGATTTTTGAGAGACAGTCTAATCCCATCGTGATGGAGCCTGACCAGTCCAGACCAGATGCCCCCAAGGGCAAGGAGTTGGTCTAAGGATTCTTTCTGATCCTCAAAGGTTTGTAATGCAAACCTTTCATAATTGTGGTGATCTTCAAAGAAGGGATGTGAAAATTCATGATGGGGATGTCAAGTCACAAAAGTTGATATTTAAAAAAATATATCATTTGCCAGGACTGCCAGCTGCTGGCCAGACCCTGAATTAGCTGCCTTCCTCAAACAGAGATGTCCCCCATCTGCTGAATAAAATGCTCCTTTTGTGCACATTTTCACAGCTGAGGTTTGAACTAAAAGCCTTGTGGTCTGCAGACATCAGCTTCACAAAGACAGCCAAAAAGTTTCTTGCTCTGGACTAGACAGGCAGGAAACTAAAACCTTTCTCAGCTGGAAACATTCTTTGCCTATCTCACAACATCCCTTCCAATCATATAAAAATCTTTGAAGGAGAACATCTCCCTGAAGTCCTTCACAGAGGGAATCCACTCAGGCAAGGCATATTTTGGGGAAGGAGCCAGATTTGCTTGGTGGTCCTGGCTTTTGGCATCCACCATGACTCAGTAGGGAAGAGAGAATAAATAACATACTATTAAGAGGTACAACAATGTTACCAAATGAGATTGTGCCTTTCCCAATTAGAGTTGTTTTTTCTATCTCCATATGTTGCATATTACAGAGCTCTTTTGTTGGTAAACATATCCATGGCTCCCTGCAGGGGTGCCAGGGCCACTCACCAGCAACTTGGAGACTGAAATTGTGCGTGATGTCTGATATGCCATGCAAAGATGGTCTTGTTTCCATGTGTATTCTACTATAACACAGAGAGGCTCTGAGAATCTGGAAGCTGTGGAAGTTGGCACAATGCTTCTTCCACAGGTAACTCTCCCAATGAGGGAGTTTGGGAATAGTCTTAGTGATTTTTGTTTCTTTGTATAGCAGATCCACAGTAATAATAAAGCAACTAAAAAATATCCAAATGCCCCTGAGCTCTGAGCCCTTACCAAGGCCTATGGCAGCAGGACATTTGTGAGTCAGGCAATGTCATTGCAGTTTGTAGTTGACAGATGAAGAAGCAAAGTGATTTTTCCCAGCACTTAGGACAGGAGCTGGTAACAGGGACTTAACAACTCACCGTGCATCAGCTGAGCTGTGTCTGTGTTTCTGCTCTCAGCCCACAGAAGATCCAGCTGAACTGTCTTTCTCTATGGACCAAGTAGAGTTGTTACCTGCCCTTAAGTGGTAGACTTAGAGGTTGTAAACACATGTACCGACAGTTACTAGGGCTTAGGCATTCCATGGTTATCTGCATAGGACGGCAACTAGCTTTTGTGCTAAGCTTTGAAATTAACTGGCACTTTATTGGCAGACCACACAGTAAAATTCCCAAATCCTGGTCCTTGGAGCTATGCTTTAAGCACTGTCAGTTCATTTAATGCTGCAGCAAACCAGGTACAACTTTGTAACAAAGCTTGAGCATGAACCACAGGAGACTGAATTTTCTAGTGTAGGTACCGTTTGGGCTTTGAAATAGGATCTGTTTCTGACTCCAGCTGTTTCTTCATTAGCCTTTTCAGGCTGAGTAAAAGCTGATGGGCACCAGAAAATTTCTTTGTCATCTATCTCTCCATTAATTGCTCTGCATGTGTGTGGTTCAAGAGTGATGTAAATCATCATCTCCCTCACTCTATTTATCTGTTTCTCCAACAGGCTCTCATGGTAACCAACAGCTACTGAACTTAAAGAATGCACTGTACCACACCTACTCGGTACAGCAATTTGCAATGGAATAGTGAGAGAAAGAGGGACAGAAAGAAGGAAAGAAAGATACAGAAAAAGAGAAAGACAAAAAGAGTGAGAAAGAGATTAAGGCAAAAACTCAAAAAAGATAGAACCTCATGTCCTTTATCAGAAAAAGGGAAAGATTAGATTTATTTCCGGAGTGACTATGAATACCAGATCAGCTAACGGCAGTTTAGGAGGTCTTTCTATATGGTCTACCCAGTCCCAGTTATTTTAATTCTGTGTTGCCAGCTGGCCTCTGCAGAAATCTATTCAGGGTTCAATTCTAAACAGTAATGTTTGGGAAAAGCACAATCTAAAACAGACAGATCTGTATGTGTTTAGGTTTTGCTTTCTTTCCACTTTTAAATATTAAAAATTGACTCCAGCTGTGGGGTAAAGTAACGCCCAACCTATAAAGACACCGACAAATAAATCACAATGCAATTTGCTGTCATTTTCTGAGGTCTAAACACCAGCTCTTGAAAGGAATTTTCCATGATTACATCTTGGGAAGACGTCTTAACTACCAGCAACTTGTTTGACTTTTTTATTTCTTAAAAGTCATCCCATTCCAGCAGGGCCAAACCCTGCCATTACTTCTCTGTCACATATCTCAGAAGTTAATTGAGCTATCCGATGCTACTTAGGACACATGCAAAGCTTTACTATCCCTATCTCTATCTTGGTGTTAAGCAGAATAGTTACCTTGTGTGTCTATATTCCTCTTTTTACAAGGGTAAATCACTGATCGACTGGTCACTCCCCTCAGCTGATCAATTCTGTTTGTGTCCCCATCTTTGTTGTGGCAAGTTTAGGCAGCCTTGCCTGAAGCTAAAGCTTTTATTACTGTTCATCTCAAAGTCACTGAAGAGCAGGAGGTTGCCCACTCCATCCGGGTGCTGCCCAGAAAAGTCAAGTTTAGTGCATGAATTCTGATCCAGCTTGCCTTGGCTCATTTTGTGGCTCACAGCAGTCACTTCTGCCTGTCTTACATTTCCTCCTCAAAAATGCATAAATATTTAGTGTTTGAGAAAGGAAGAAGACGGAAATTCCATCCTAAAGGAACCGCACTTTTCTTTTTCAGGGAGCAGCCATTAATCCACAGAGTCCTGTTAATCTACACAGCTGGGGTAATAATCTAGAAATACCTCTGATGTTGATACCATGTTTTTAAATTTATAAATTAACTTACAATTGAAAAAAGCTGTCTTTGAACCAAAACCCCTTGAACTATCCTATTTCAATTATTTACAAAACATTAAAAAAAGAAAGTTTCTGGCCATTGCCCTGTTCCTGCCAAAAGTTTGCAATGTAAATTTTTTGTGGGGAAAAATAATTAAAGCAAAAATTCCTGACCAATTCTGCTCTGCATGGCATTTCACTGGTGCTTACTCCGGATCTGCAAGTTGGTCTCCCCTTGAGAGCCGGCCTGCGGAATGCCTGCTCCACCAGGGAGGGGATTTAAGAGGTTCCTGCTGTTCTCTGCCTCCAGCTTTGCTACCGCTGCCTCTGTGGCACTGGCTCAGTGCTTTGTGTAGTTTTGTTCTGGACCAGATCAACAAAAAATAAAAAGAAAAGCCTCTGCTAAAATATGTTTTTGTTCCTACTGGATCAGTTCCCTGATTCAGCCAAAGCTTTACATTGTGACAAGGGCAGTGGGGAAGAAATTGTGCTGGTGGAGATACTTGGAGCCTCTGCAAATCAGCCTGGTCACTGGAGGAACTCTGAAGTGCAACTTTACTTCTAAAACACATTTTTGGGCCCACAAACTGGTTTTGTCCCACCACCTTTGCCATCCCTGTTCAGACACCTACACATAGGTTCACTCCTGAGCAGTGTCAGACCATTCTTCAGATCACCACCCTCCCCCCATTCAGCTAAATTCTTTTATTGAAGTTACTGTATTATTGGTTACCCTCGAGAGGAGTGGTAAGACCTTTTCTTCATCTGGAAATCCAGAAAGGAGAAACAAGGGCATGTTCTTTAAACTGAATAGAAACTGCACTCATAAGAATAAGGTAACTGTGAGAAAGACGTGAAGGGCCTGAAGCTGTTGCCAGCAGCAAGAGTTGCAAAAATATCCAACCAAACCAAAAAGGTTTCAGTGAATGCAGCTGATGTAGAAGGTGAAGAAATACTACCAAAAAGACTGGAAAATGCAAAGTTTTAAAAGGATGCACAGTGCATTTAATAGTAACAAGGGGACAGTGTGTTAGAACAAAGCAGGGGGATACAGATGAAGTTTATTGTGATAACTTAGATATTGCATGCAAGACAGTTTAATAAAACTTGGGAGACAAAAAGAATTATCAAAAGCTAACCAGAAGGAGTTGATTCCAAATTGTGACAATATCACAGAGCTAAGAGAGATTAAAATACATGCCCTTACAAAGGGTGAGAGGTAAAAAGACGGTCTGGAAATTTACGATTTAGAGAGCTTTGCTATGATTTAAAGTTATTCAAATAAATGCACGTATTTAGGAGCACCTAGAGAAAAAAAAATAAAAGAAACAGGAGCAGAGAATTGTCAGGACACATCATGTTAAAGTAATGTACTTTTCCTCTTTGAAAAGAAATTTACAGGATGGAAAAGGGGAAGTAGATGTGATGTGTCTCAACTTTAGTAATATTTTTCACATTTTTCTGATGTTCTCATGCAGAAACTTAGCAGTCAGGCCTAGCTGAAACTGCTATGGGAAGGATGCACAAATATTTGGAAGATGTAGTTAAAAAGGCACTCAGAAAGTAGTTCTCAAGGATTCCCTGACAAACAGGAATAGTTGCATACGTGAGGTTTCATAGAAGTCTGTCCTAAGCTTGGTACCATTCTGCATTTCCATAAATGACTTGAATGATGGAAGACAAAACATACTTGTGAAATTCACACATGACCACCATATTGGCTTTTTGGGGGGGCAGGAGAGGAATTTAAAATTATATTGATAAATTTAAGAAATGGTCTGAAAGCAATTAAGTGAAATACAATAAGGGCAAACACAAAGTCCTAGACTCAGGATGGGAAAGATCTATCACATAAAGACAAAATAAATGCTGGAATGTCTCTTTCTAAAAGTAAGGCAATTTTTGAAGCAGAAAGGAATCAAAATTGCAGTCCAATTTTTGTGAGTCCTGTGGGTATTGCGAGTATCAGGTAATAAATGGGCACTCCTCTAAGACTTAAGCCTTAAATTTTCACCTCCATGAAAGATCACAGAAGTTCTCACATTTCCATTTCCTAAAAGACTGGAAAGGGGCAAGTAGGCTGGCTTTGTTCTTCCCTGATGCTGAGACTCTTCCTTACTGCGCTACTGCTGTAAGTTAAGGTGCATTTGGAAACCCTAGGAGGAAAGAGTGAGGAAAAATATATGCCATTTGTTTGCTTCATAAATATCACTATATCAATATCATGATCCTTTCTATTTTCTTGGCTGATAATATCCTGCTTGCATGGAGTTAAATCAAAGCAGGCTGTTAGTGAGAAGCTAGCAGGAAATGAAACAATGTAGGGCCATAAGTAAGTATAAATATATAAGGTCCCATCATGGAGAACACTGAGAGTCCCTGAGAAAGCAATGGGAATTGATCCATGAGAAACAGCCCCTTCCATGGCTCTGAGTGTGCAGGAGGTTTGTCACTGGAGACAGATTTTGTTTCCTGGTGGGGAGACACGATAGCCACCACAAGAAATCTTTGTTGAACGCCAGCTTTGCAAGAAGTTATTCTGTCCTCATCCCAGCATAAGATCCAAAGGAGAGCAGCGAGCCAGGGGGACCCTGGCATGGAAAGAAATATGGGTGAGGGGCCTGGAAGGAGCTGCTGCAGGACAGGCCCTCCCTGGGGAGGGAAAGGGGCCACCTGTCCTCTGCCTGCACAGGAGGAGGGAGCTGCTGCTCTCATCTTCTGCTCTGCAGCCTGGCAAGAATGAAGAGATGAAGCTTCGTTTTAGTGGTGTTAATGATCTTGACTCCCTCAGACTTGTTTATTGTGTCAGCATTTTAAATATCCTTGTACAGATCAAGGCAAACTTTGCTTTTAGAGCAACTGGATGGAGACACAGGAGGCTTATTTTGCAGAGCAAGATGTGCTGCCTACAGCTTCCTCCACTCTTCAGGGAGTGGGTGTCCTCTGCCTCCCCCACTTTGTGTGGTGGGGCTCTGCATCTGCTATAGTTTAAAGAAAACCCCAAACATTCTAGTGGATATGAAGGGCGTAGGCATTTCAGAGACTTTGGGAGTTAAGTGGGTGTAGGAGATAGCGTGTATATCCTACACAGACCGGCAGAGAGAAGGGGAGAGACGGTGCAGCGCTGGAAAAACTGAGCAAGTGACAAACGTTCTCTCTCTGTGTAAATGAGTAAGCAATAAAAGAAAATAAATACAAATTCACTGTTTTAACTCAGAGGCAGCTTTTCTGTCTTTGGTGTGCATGCTTGTTTCTGGGCAGTGCAGCCTCCAGGAACCATCATGCAGTTTTAGTGACGTCTCCACAACCACACAGAGGAATTTTGAGGAGATCAGTGGGACACATGGGTTGCTACTGTCTCCTTTGCAACCTATAAGAAATTGGTGGCAATTCTGCAAACAAGCTAAAGATCTCAATATTAATATGCCACTTAGAGTCACTCAGCAAATAACACCCATTTTTCCAAGGATGGCACTTGATTAAAATAAAAGCTTCCCTCAAAACCCCAAAGAATCTCAATATTGAATCCAACTATTTTGCAAGTAGTGAGTGGCACATTTTTTGCCTTGTCATTATGCTTTAATGACAAAATAGTAATTACTTAACCTTTTATTAAAAATAATTGCTTTACCTTTTATTATCTCTGGGTTTGATTACATTATTAAGATGTAAAGACCATCAACTGCTCCTAGAGAGAACTACTAGGTTCATGATGATATGACTGGCTGATATAAATGAGTTGTGGCTGTGTGGTCAGATGTGATGGTGTTAAACCAGTATTTGCTGCCTGAAGAGAGATTTGCCTGATTTGCTACCTGCACAGCAGCACTGCAGGTAGCAGGGACACTGCACCTGGGCTTTCCTCACTGCCAGCAAACACTGCGAGGACATCCAGCAAGCTGAGGACATCCAGCAAGGCCCACAGGGCTGTAACAATGCTCATAGCCTGGCAAAGAGGCACTGAATTCATATAACATGTAAAGGGAATACATTTTGCTTGCAGTTGTGGGTAGGACAGCACTGAAATACAAGCACCAACCTTTCCTATGGCACCCCTTTCTGGATCCGGGTTTTCTGTGTTTCTACCATAAACACAAATATATTGCCCCTCCTAGCTGCAAAATGTGAGAAATCCAAACATAGGAGTCAAATGGTATCAAATGCCATGGAATTTATGTTTCCTAAATTCTTCAGCTGAAATCACAGCTGTATTCCAAGTCCATGCTGTCTCTAGAGGTATGGGACTTCAGGTTGTGGTGCCTTTGCTTGCCAACTCTGAAAGAAAAAGGAAGGATAAATTAATCTCTTATGTGCTGAGAATGTGTTCAGCAAGCCACCTAGGAAGGGCTTTATGAAAAGGTTCAGTTCTACAAATATTTACTGCTATATTACTGTGATATTGTCCTGACAGAAAATGTGGGCTTCCTATCAGTTACCTAGGAAAGAGAAAAACATCCTAAAACAGGATCTTAACTCTAGATTCTCCTTTTTGTTTTGAGGAGTTAGTAATTGCATCAGCTTTGGCTTTTATTTGTTCAGGTCTAAATCAGTTGTAGCCAATTAAATTTTATGTAAGGGAAAAAATCACAAATGAGACCAAGCAGATCAGATAATCCCTTGGTCTCCCTGTGGACAGGGCGAGGTCAGTTCTTGCTCTGACCTTGCACCATACCAATTGCACAGAATTGTTATTGCCATAATATATTTTTCCTCCTGCAGAATGCACCCACACAGCAAGATGTTGAGTACATCTAGGTTATTTTCAACATTCCTTCCATGGTCTCCTGTTTCTGCTTCTCTGTCCCTCACCACACTGTCTCGAGATGACTTTTTGTCACATGTAAACATTCAGTTGTACATTAAGCTGAGGTCTTGTGATTTTGAAGTATCTGCTTTTCCTGAAGGAAATCATTAAGCACTGCTGGTCAGCTAAATAGTTGGGGGAATGTCAGTATTTGTTGATGTACACCTTATAAATCATAAAGCAACTCAGAGCTGCGAGACTGTGTAAGTGCCTACACTACATGGGTGAAAGTTGCTGCTAAGATCTCTGCTCTGCCTTGCTTTGCTCACCCTTGGAGGTATTTAGTGTGAGTCTCTGCAGGGACAGATATCCTATTTAGGATCAACTGTGTCAATGGAAAAGATGCAGCACCTGTCCATGTTTTTCATCCCTGTGGCTTGCTCTTGGGGATGCAGGTGAACATGCTTTGGAGCCTGACACAAAGATTGGCTCAGGCCAGCAATTTTAACTGTCTTAAGTCATACAGGAGGATTTGGGCTTGTCTGCTTGGAGGGACAGGGATGCTTACATCCATCCCCTTGGGAGCTTGCAGAGAAGAGGAGAGCAATCACAGCTGTACCCAGAAAGGCAGCCTGCAACCTTGAATCTGACAAGTTCACTGGCTTGTTGGGATCCATTTAAAGCTGCCATAATTAATGCAGATGCAGAACAGATGTGAAGTCTCACCTGGCATTTTACAGTTACATCAAACTGAATTTGAAGCACATGAGAAAAGAGCTTGCACCTTCCTTTCCCTGGCATCTTTGGACACTCTTGCAGTACTTGCAACTGAGCCCAACGTGGATGTTGTTTGTTGGTCTTGAAAGTGGAAAGAGACATTAGTGGGATAGTTTTCACTGGGAAATTACATCGTGTTAGAACATGTTGCTCGAGACTCCTGGTGACTACTACCACAGTGCAACTTCCTGCCATAAACAAGGCCTGTGAGACAGCTGTGGGGAGGCCAAGTGTCATCGAGCTGCGCTGGTCCTGCTCTCATTTGGAGCTCCTTGGGCAGAGGGTGCTCAGCTGCCACAGGCGCTGCAGCCAGGACAGGGCTGAGCCCCAGCCCTCAGCATCATTCCAGTGACATGGTGCAGGCATGCCCTGCCTGCTGGCTCCAAGTGCCAACAAGCTTTTGGTTTGGTTGCTTGTTTTGGTTTTGATTTTAACAGCCTATAAAGAAGTACATAATGCTTTCTTTTTTAACAGTCTCAACACCAGCAAAATCTCCCCTCTTTTAAAATCTTTGCCTATGAAATCTTTAGTAAATTCAAAGTGTTTGTCTGTGATTATTCTCCACAGGATAAATAGGAAGCATAAACTGAGGGTAAGAGTTTAGATGTTGTAGGGCTACAATGCTTGAGCCATGCCTTTGGGAGTTTTCTCTGCTTAATTTAAAAACACCTCCCTTTCTTCTTAAAAACACCACCAAAATTCTCTTGTGGTGAGTATCACACACAATTTTACTGAGAAGTAGCTCACAGTGAACCACTTCAAAGACAACACTACATTTGCAAAGGAAGGAATTTCTCTCTGACAGTTCAGCAGCATCAGCATGTGCTGGAAAATAAGCATGCATCACAAGACAGTGTGCTACACATGGGGAATCCTAAACAAAAAACTGCTTATAATGAGACTGCACACAGTGAGCTCACATGATTCTGAAGTAGCTGCTTTCAATGCCTTGGAGCTTTGAATTAAACTGCTCAGAGCAAAGAGAAGTTGCTCTTGGGCTTCATGTGAAAATCATTATTAGGGAGAAGAGTTATCATTTTTCCATATTTGTACAGTGGAGTCTTAATCAGTGTTGCCAGAGTGCAAATTTTTAACAACAACAAACACAGAGTGCCCCTTTCTTTCTTGAAAATATGGGGATTACAACTTCTGACAACATAAGATTGATCGAATGGCATTGAACTAATTTATTGCAAAAGCTTGATACTTGCAACATGCTCTTCAAAACCACTGACACAGGGAACACTTGCAACCCATACCTGAGGCTGATGGGTGACCTACAGAAGCTAAAATGCCTGGCAAATATGTTTTCCTTTGGCATTTTTCAAATTAGGTATTTACTTTTCTTCATTTTTCTTTCTCTTTTTTGTGGGAAGGCATTCTTTCCTGGCCAGTTTTTAAATGTTCATTTGGAAACCTGAGACTGAGTTCTGCCTTTTATTAAGTTTAATTTTAAAAACAAACAAAAAAGCATGATTGCAAAAAAAAAAAAAAAAATCCATTTTACAAGTAGCTTTACCAGTGCTATGACTGCTAATGGTAGGAAATCCACATCTGGGGATAGGCAAGACAAAAATAGCTCAAGGTTATTTTAGACCACCTTAGACCTGCAGGTGTGTGCAGTGCTACAAACCCAGTCAGATCCCACCCAGCAGCCTGTGCCCCGACCCCCATCCTTGCACCCTGCAGCTCTGCAGCACACCAGGCAGCCTCCCCAGCAGAACCTGCCATGCAGCAATCCCAGCTGAAAGGCAGTGTGTCCCAAATCCCCTTCCCTCTTGCCACCAGGGATGTACATCCATATTTGGACTAGGAAGGGCTTGTGACACTGATTGGTGCCTGCCTGGCCATTTGTTTTTCTTGTCTAAAGATGCAATACTTTTCACTAGCAATTCCAATTGGTTTTTTCTTCTTCTCTTCAGTAGTTTTTTGTCTACACTTGGATTTTCAAAATTAGCAACCTCAGGAGTTATATAGGCTAAAAAAATGCTATCTCAGAAGGATGGGATTACATATAATGCTGTAATACATAAAGGATGGCTCAGAAGCCATGTTCAGGCTTAAGGGTATAATCTCTACTTTGCCATTCCCATATCCCAGGACAAAGGGGAAAAGTGGGATGTATACATACAAAAGATTCATCCTGATAGCATAAAAATAGAAAAGATGATGGGCTGAGACAAGACTTTCCAGAAATGATAAACACAACTTGGATCCAGTGTAAGAAGTTAAGGAAAACCTGTTATACCCTGTAAATTCCAAAATACTATTTCTCAGAGAATTAAAATCACCCTCTAGGAAAAAAAGGAAAAAATAAAACCTCCTCAAAATGTAAAGCCACAAACTCCCCCTGGCTTAGTTTCTCTGCGGGTTTGAGCTATTTATAAAGCCAATCTCCACGGTTTCTGTCATACATTGCTGCTACGCATGTCCTGAGCTAGCAAACTAGTGGATACAAACATGATCTATATAACCATGGCAATAAGTGAAGATATCTGTGCATGTTCCATGTTGTGCTTATTAAAATAACAGGAACTGCTGCATTTGATTTATAAAGAGATGAGTAGGTTTCTCCATGAAACTCTACTAATAGTTGAAAAAACCTGTTCTAGTATGGACTGAAAATGGTCTCTCCCCACCCACACATGCATCTGGGATTTGATCATCAACCTTTAGGAGAAACCCACAAAACCTATTCCACTTAGCAGAGTATATTACAGGGCAAAGGAAAACCTTGCAGGCTCAAGATTTGGGTGGAATACATTTATTCCACATGTGCAAAGACTGGACGAGGAATTGGAGGATCCACAACACCAGAACCTCTCCATGTGCTGCACCATAAGCCACTCTTGATTGAAATAGTGTAAATCTTTTCCTTATATAATGTGTTTCCTTGTCTGGTATAGCTTGATTTCAATTTTGACTGCTCTTTTTTTCCATTCCATCATGTTCAAAACTATCATAAACAGACTGTAAACTCTACATCACGAACAGCTTTCTAATAATAAAAAAAAATATTTTCAAAAGAAAGATCAGTTCATCATGTCTAAGTTGAAAAAGGGACAGTGTCATGCAGCCAGAGGTTAAAAAAAAAATCCATTAATCTTAAAATTATACTAATATGGTAAAAATATAATAAATACAGAAAGGAATGTTCTGCAGACTCTATATGAGGAACCAAATTTCTGGCAAGAAAGTAAATACTTACTCCAAAGAAAGTTAAAACTCATGAAACATCCCTGATGGAGGTATTTTCTATATATATTATTTCTAAGAACTTGAAGACAAATTCTAACAAAACTGTCTATGTCTAAAAAATAACCCAAATCACAGGCAAAAGTATTTTTCACCACTAACAAAGTGGTTCTTCTTCAGTGAAGTACTTAAAATCCATCATTTGCCTGAAGAAAATGTGATACACCCCCAGGACATACCCTTGCAAAATCCTGTTTATTTACATGGCGATAGTATTCCTCACCAAAGCAAACATCTGCACTTCTGCAGCAAATGCTTCAGGGATCTCTACTTGCTCTTTCAGGAAACATCTGTGTCAATATACCTCATTGAAGATGTTCCCTGCAAAAGAATTCTATCACCATGTTCTTGATTTATTATTATTTACAGTTGTTCTGTCCAAATAATTCCAAATTTTATCCCCATCTCTGAAGATCTGTGTGTCCTTTTCTTGTTTGGATGGTTTTACAAGGATGAAAGCAGCATTTCCAAAACACTGCAGTGAGTATTGGTGTAGTTACAGCAAAAAAAAAAAAAAGACTTTGATCTTTGGTATTTATAAAAGCTAGTTTGTAATCAGGATATCTTATCTTTTCTTAGAACACAAAATGGCACATTTATGAAAACAGACCTCCTAGGGAAATAAACTTACTGAATCTTAATTTAAAATGCAAAGGCATATAAAAATTTTGTCCTTCGTAATGTGAAGAAAGCTTGTTTCCAATTCTTCAAATATTTTAACAAGGAATATTGTGTATATACAAGCTTTGTGATATCAATTGACTGGTTATTAAACATATTTGAGCTCTTCCCCTACTCCCAGCACACTCACACACTCACAGACATATGTGATATGCATGTTAACAATTTATTTCTTGGAGGGAAGAAACCAGTGTGTTCTCAGTCCAGTTATCCTGGAGGTTGCCTCAGGTTATTTTACTTTTTATGTTTAATATTGCAGGGATTTTATGGATTTACCAAAATATCATAATTTTTATTTTTAAATCACTATTTTTTTAGAACAGATTCAGTCCAGATCGGACCTTATCATACTCTGTTTCAGTTCACTGCCACCATATGTAAATGTTGTCAAGGCTGTAATACATAAAGTATCTGGCTCCAGGGCTGGTTTCAGTGTGGTTTTGGAATAGAGATTTTATAATATGCAGTTTCCTTCCTCTGAAGTCAGTGGGCTGTTCAGTGGAATAAGGTTTCTGAGGCACAGGTCATCTCTTCAAAGGCACACAGGCACCCAAACCCCGTTTAGGGATATTCCACTGATTTGAAACAAGGTGTCTACCTCATTCCCTCCAGAGAGGCAGGACTTCCCAAACCATAGATAGAACCAGGTTAAACAGGCACTCGGGCACTCCCCAGGCAATCTCTCGACAACTTGTCCCCTACCCTTACTGCTAGGCCTTACATAAGACATAGGAAGGACATGCCCTTCTTTCTAGACTCCATTTTTTCAAGCAGAACCATCCTCAGATTGATCCAACTCATGCCATGGATGAAAGACGTGATGGACTTTTGCCCTTGGATTGCCTGAGTTTCAGTGATGTTACTGCATACACATGTGCAGTGAGCTCGCTGCACAGACCATCTGCACACATGTGCCTCTGGTGTGGACATCTGGTGCTTCTGGGAAACACCAGATTTGCTAAGCAGGAGCAAAGCAGCTGAATAGCATGCAGGCAATGGCGTTGATAGTGTCCAGAAGCACTGTGCCTTTTGTGTCTTCCCTATGAACGTGCAACCTCTGAAGTTGCCTCAAAGCACCAGATCTGCTATGTTGGTGTGTGGTGACAACAGCACGTGCCTCCAGCAGAATTTATCTGCTGCAGCACAGTAGTCACGGCTGTGAAATCTGGAGGGGTGCCAGTGCACTTGGAGCTGTTGTACTGGACCTTCAGCTAAAGCTGCTGTACACCCAGAAAGTCAGCCAAACATAGTAAAAGCCTCAAAACTAAATTAAAACTCCAGGACAGAAAAAGAGGCCATGTTTTGGGAAACTCGGATGTATGGCTTTTTGACTCATAGCACCAAAGAATGACACTTTGCTCAGTTATCCCTTGGGTTCTGACTTTCTTATTTGGACTTTCTGATAGATCAATGTTTTGTGACTTTTTGCGATGTGTGTGGACAGTGGCAGATCCAGGTTAGAACTTACAGTGGAATAATGGTTTCAGATCTGTACATGTTCATTAGGGAAAACAGTTTTGAAGGGGCCTTGTGGCTTTAGCTGTTTTAAATGGTGCATATGACTGGAGGAAGAGGAAAACATACACACAAGAGTGTGTGTATGTGTGTACAGAATTTAAATCATCAAGCCATCAGGATGTGGATTGAGCATGCTTGGTTGTAGTACAGGTCCTGCCATAAGTCAGGTAATAAGAAGCAGGGAAAAAGCCTTGCTGCACGTTATATTACTCCAAAGAGCTGTGTCACTGATTTCAGTAGGAGAAAATAGAACCCTCAAATACCTATATTAAAGTAGAAAACTTAATTTGAGCAGCTATTAAGCTGGGTCATCCAAGGAATAGCTTTAGCCTTCGGGGATTTTCCAGACTGGGAAAGAGTATGTCAGGGAATAAAAAAATTGCATCACAGTTTTCCTGGTATTCATATTTTTTCCCTAAGTTATCACAAAACACTCTCTGCCCACCTCCTTGGTGAGTCCTCATGTTCATTCATAGCTAGAGCAGATACTGCTGCAGTATTTGGGGCCAGGGTGTATCTTCCCTAACTACATAGGGAAAAGCAGGGCTCTGGATCCTCAGCAAGTTCCCCTTTCCCCTCTTGTCCTGGATTCAAGGAAGATGCAGGTCTTAAGATCCATGCTAGGAAACCCCATGGAGGTATAGGTTGAGGACAGGACCAATCCAGGCCTCTCACAGACCTCTGGATGGGGAGAAGGGTTGACGGCAAAGCAGATGGGCACGTCCCAAGGATGGAAGAACTAAGCAGGTATTTGAGCAAAACCTCATAGAAAATTTCTTCCAGCTAATCCCTGCCATAATTCTTCCCCCAGCAAAGCTGATCTGGTTCATCATTTCCATGAGATAGAAGGAATTTTTTTTTACTGCTCATTTCTCAGAGGTCTTAGACACTTGCTTTTAATCATATAGTGTATGCTGACATCTGGTGGCATTCAGCAACAAAATCTTCATTAAACAAATATGCTTTAGTTCTAAGGAGTCGCCATCCTTACTTTCTCTTAGCTGGGTGCAGAAAAGCATTCCTTCCAGACCACTTCAGACTGGGGATTACTGTAACATGTGTATGGGACTGGCATGGCCCTAGAACTCTTGTGGGACATGTCCGTGGGTGCTGACCTCCAGATAAGGAGGGGACCATCAGCCAAGGGACCATCAGCCAAGGCACCTGACTGTGTGCAAACACAGTCACAAAATGGAGCACACAGCATCTGGTCACTCCCTCTTCTGAACACAGAGAATCGATGCACTAAAGAAAATGATGCAAAACTACTATGGGTTTTAGCGGGAACAGAATTACTGTAAAATCTTAGGTGGTAACACTTCTGTAATTTATTTTATCTTTATTTCAAATCAGAGAAAAAGAAACAAAACAGAATGTATGAATAGCCATAGAGATGTACCAAAACCTTTTTTCATGGTATGTAATAAGTAGCATGGAATCAGCTGTCATGGTTAAAAGATACCCATGGTGTAGCTGTTCCATTAAAAGTTGGAGTAAAATCATGTTTAAATTTCATTTCCTTCAGTCCTTATCCTGCTTTTGATTAGTTTTAAGAGCAGTTGATGGTCTTGTGATTTGAAGATTTTGCATTTTAAATTTTGTGTACATGGTCTGGAATTTTATGTGAAATTGTGGGTTTGATCTTTGACCTCTGTTTACTACAGTCCTGATTTGCCACTAATTTGATAGCAAGACATAAGGGCCTACTGTAAACAAGCCGCTCACTTTACATAGCTATGTTTGGCTCCTAAATGAAGAAGTATGTATGGAATATACTTTGGGTACTGTAGCCTCCTAAAGAAATAATAAAAACCACATCACTGCTTAGCTCTCCAGGTAACGTTTACATTTGGAGAAAATAAGTTGCATGCCTAATAGAGAGACAAAATACAGTTCTTATCCATTTTGGGTTTGTTTGCTTAAAATTATTCTTTAAAGTATTTGAAAGCTGAGGCTGTCTCTTTTGAAGTCAGTGGGAACTTTGACATTGATTTTAAAAGGATCAGGATTAAGCCTAAATTGGTAGGGTTTAAAAGGCAAAAATGAAAATGTCCAAAGTCTACAAATCCCTCACTGATCCACCATACAGAAAGGAAGGACAAAAGCCTTCTCCAAGGTCTATAATGTACATGTTGATTCCAGGGCTTCTCTTTTTTGTACATTTGTAGACTTCAAAATGGAAAGCGACTTTCCAAAGGACTGTAATTGCTAGCATATGAAGTAGTAAATACTTGCATCATGGTCTTGTCAAGCTGCTGGGGGAAGGGAGATGAAAGCTGCTTGTAAAAATCAACTGACTGTTCATACACATCTTCCACAAACTATCCTGCACTATCCATCACACAGTATTCCCTGCCTTCAACCTGCTCAACCTGCAGATTCCCCTAGATTCACAGGTAGAGCCTTACAGATAGTGAGTGACCCAGCAAGTCTGCTTTGTAAACATGTCTGACCATCCTGCTCAAGCTTAGCACTTTTGGCATTCATCTGACACTAGAAGAAGGGTCCTCTGAAGAGCAGGTACAAGCAAGGTTTCAACTCTCTCCTGTACCACCCAGCTGGAACCATCCATCCCAACACTGAACTTCCCAACACCTGGGCTCTATTCTCACATGGAACACAGCACCCTGGACAAAGGGCTGTTTTTCTATTTAGCAGAGAATGAATCCATTACCTCTTTAATTTTCTGGCTTAGGAAATCTCCGCAACTGACCAGAGCCCAGTAGTCAAGGATGTAAACTCTTCTCAGCTGGGAGTGTGGCTCATCTACAATGGCAAAGTGTAAGCTCAGAGAAGTGATGGGGCATGGGCAAGCAAACATGAAAAGCCCTCTTATTTCCTCTTCCAAGTGCACACTCAAGTGCACTGAGTATCCTAAATGACTGACTGCCAGGTCAAGCTCTTCGTGGATGACTTCTGGAGACTAAAGCAACCAGGGTTAGGAAACTGCCTACTCTGTTGGTTTATGAGGTCCCAATGTCATACAAGCCAGAGTTCAGGGACACATGCAGCTCGGGCACTGTCCTGGATCATCTGAACTTGAGGCTGACAAATCATCTATTGCAGTCTCCAAATCCTTGTGACCAAACAGAGGAACATTATCTATTGCTAACAGCAACCAATGCTTAGCCCAAAAATATCAGATAGAACTGCAGCATCTAAGAGAGGCAATCCATGCAATTAACACCCAAAACAGTCTCTTGCATCTCCATTGCTCAGAAGTAACCCAAGCGTTAAGAATTTGATGGGAAGAACTAGAGAAGGCAGATGTAATCTCCCAGGCTGTTAAGTCCCTTCTCTTCTAGCCAAAAGTGACTGGCAATAGAATGAGAGGAGTCAAAGACTGCTGCCTTGCAGACTACTCTGTTTAACCAGCCTTGAGATTTTTCAGCAAGCCAACTCAAGCAGCATCTACTCCATCTTCACAGGTGTCACCTTCTGCTGTGTGCTACTCCAAGGAAGTGAGGTGCTACTCACAAGGAGAAACAGTCCTGTCCTCATACTGACGTGGGTCAGCCACCACAGAGACACAAACCTGCACTTCTGTTGCCGTTTCCCAGGTGTAAAAACAGACTGATCCAGCAATAGGAAATCGAGTCACCTTTCTGAAGATACTTTTTTTAAGGTATTTTTTGAGCTACCCCAGTTTTCCCACAGTACAACACAGACAACAACCAAATATACACATTCAGAGATTTGTACATGGTGCATTCTGCACATATCCCCAGTGATGTGACCTCGCTAATATATTGTAGTACCCACTGAAAACACCTTATATTTCATCTTTTTGAAGTGGCTGTTGTCTATTCTGCCAGCCCAGCTGGCAGAGGACACCTCTGATTTGAAAGACCCTAAAACAGAACTTGACTTTGGGCACAAGATTTCAGCACAGCTGTGTGCCACTGAAAACTGGGAGTAATGTTCTCGGTTAAAACATCCTGCAGATCCCATCTTCTGCTTCCATTTCACAGGACATTTCCTCAGGATATTTCAGGAACCAGTCCCAAGGAATTAATACCTTTATGCCAAACACCTCAGCATCACTTTTAACCTGAAAAAAAAAATGCACAAGTATAGGGACTTTTGCATATACTAAGCTGTTTTTTTTAATGGAGGGTAGTGACTGAGCAGAAATGGCTTTTAAAATATTCTTTAATACGTTAATAGGGCTGTCTTACAATGCAAATAAAAGTTAAATTAATCTGAATAACTGAATAGATTGTATATGTAAGATAATCAGAGATCTTTAATAAACAAAGGATGCCATAAGGGCCCCTGGCATGTTTAGACTGAGTGGGTATGTTTGGACCCAACTGCAGAACAACGATCTGTCACTGCTAGATCAATTTCAACAGCAATTCAACAAGGGCTCCATATAGACAATATTACAGAAAACCTGTTCCAATAGCTTTCTTATGCAAGAGAAAACCACAGTCTCATTTGTATTTTAGGCAGTGAACCAACAAGAATGAAGCAAAACAACAGCAACTGTCCCCAAGAGATATTTTGGGCTGCTCCTCTCCTCCCACTCCCCTTACACTCCTTTTAAATCTCCTACCAATCCGGGCATTTTTGGCAACAGAGAACCATACTGCGAAGGTTGTTGGCAGGCTGGTAGGGACCATTGTGGCTTTTGGCTACCAAAGAGAATTTCTCCAGCCTGGGGGATCATCAACCTCTTTGCTTCCCATTTGGAGCTGGGGCAGAGGTGACTGTGTGAAGAAGGGTGAAGAACTGGAGAACTTTCCTCAGCTTAGTAACCTTTGACAATTGTTGCTGCTTTTCCTCTTCACCCCAGGATCTGCTATACAACAAGTGCAAATTGAGGATGACAAATAAGAACATTAGCCTGGTGTTTCTGCTCAAATGATCCGCCTTGAAGTAGCTGATGTTGACACTTAAATTGTCAGCAGACTTCCAGTTTAGTGCTCCAGTTAGAAGAATGGGTCCTTTCACACTTTCCTCTGGGCTATTGTTTCAACTCTCTCTAGACAGGCAAATATCATTGCAGCAGTTTACACTCCAGTTTCACTGCACTGGGTTTTTTTGCATCCATAACCCAGATTGCCTAGAATTTTTTTCTGTAATGTAAGCTTAGACTGCAGAGAATAATTACACAACACTGTAAAAATAGTCTGCAGCAATTTACACAGCCATGAAATACTGGAGCTGTTTTTTCCAGTGTACATATATATACATGGCTGCAGCTAATTCCAATATTTACAAAGGACTCACTGGAGCTGTGATCACAGAAACTGGTATTTCAAGTTAGGCCACAGAGAGGAACATTTATTGTTATATGGGAAGATTTTGTATTTTGGGATGTTATACCATCATCTAACTGAAGCATTACATTGCTACTTCTGCGTTTTCTGTATCACCTTCTGTCTGGATACAAATAACAACCTTGTGGCTAAGGCATTATGTGTTCAAGGTGGAAAATATTAATTTAACTACAGTTTCTTTCCTGTAATTCTGTGTTTCTTCTATTTTTGACCAAATTAATCATACTGCAGAGCTATATCCCCTTTTTTTTTCTCAGCAGTCAGCTTTGCTGATGCTCATTTCTGTTAGGGATCAAACCTCTTTGCCTGCTGGAAGCTCTGTCCCCAGCCTGCTGTCCTGCATGCTGACTTGCTCTCTCTCTTGATGCATCTTGCTGAAGGCAGGACCACCAGCCCTAAGCAATCAATGCCAGTCCTTCTTAAGAGTAGGAGAAAACTCTTGTAGCAGGGAGCAGAAAAACTGCCCACTGACCCTTCTTTGCTGCAATAATTGTCAGGACTAAGGGTATTTTCAAGCCTAGCTAAGCAATGGAATGAACTAATACAAGTCAGTTCCTCCAAAGTAGAGTATGAGGTCTCTGGATTGCCAGCAGTTGAATTGTCCAGAGCCTGAATATGTGGCATCTAAACATTTCTTTCTGTGCTTCAAGAAGCCTGCTTCTGTCACCTATGTAATTCTGCGAAGCTCCTACCTTGCTAGCTCTACTCTCCCTTTAATGAGCTTGTTTAGTTGTTTTTTTCCCCAGAAAAACTTAAATGTTCTTTAAATCAAAACTAAAAAAATGAATTAATAAAGACACAGACTGGGAACAAACCCATTGCTCAAAGTCTCTGCAAAAAAACTATTGAGGAAATAGCTACAAGAGAGAAATACAGGACATAAGAATTTATGTAAGTGACTATCTGCCTTTGGGAACAACAACTTCTAAGTTTTGCAATCTAGCAGTGAGGAATTCATACTTAACCGTTATATTTAGGCACTGATTTGAAGGAGTTAAATTCCCAGGCTGCCTCTTCGGAGCAGGGTGGGGCATTGGGGAAGTCAGACACAGAAAAAAAGGCACCTGAATTCTCTAGGAAGGAGCAGCAAAACCTTTTGTCAAGCTCCCCTTGCCCTCCTATGTGACTATGCTCCCCAGCTGAGGGTGTCCTGGTGCACAGCAGCGTTGCAGCCCTGGCTGCACACACCTGCATGCAGTGACCCATGTGGGCAGCCTTCCCCACACCAGGAAGAGAGTGCCACGTCCACATCCTGTTCGCCTCTCCTCACAGCCACCCCTCCCCACTGGTGGGACAGTGCATGGCATGGCCGGTGGCTGGGGCCCGAGGGCAGGGACATGGACATCATCCCAGGCACCTTGGAATGCATCCTTTGGGGGCCTGGGAAACGGGAGTGGGCCCCTCTCTGGCCCCTGGTACAGCACACACAAGGTAAGTGCCCACTGTGCAGCACCATGGTGGGGCCCAGGAACAAGGGGGCTTGGGGAGAGGGGGGTACTAATTTCGGCCTCTTCCCTGTGTCCTCTGAAGAGTCCCATTCCAGCACCTGTTTGCTGCTGGCTCTCTTCCCTCTTCACCCCATTGTTCAGCCTGCAGTGCCTGACTTACCCCTCTGAGCAGTCCTTTCTGAGCAGGAACTGGGCAGAGCTGTGCTGTTCTGTGCTAGAGCATCACTGGTTTTTGTCATCTGTGTTTCTGTCGCTGTCAGTGCTGACAATGGATTTAGGCAACTGCAAAAGAGAGGCCCCTGAGAACTAGCAATTTGAAGCATCTGCTAACAATAAAAATGAATTGGAGGTTGATTAAACCCTTTACCTTTTCCCTGCTTTTTGTTTCACAAATTAGAAAGCATGGAAGGATATCCAACATTTCTTGATTTTCTCTGCATATGAGGCAAACCACTTTTTCACAATGTAAAGTATTGGCATAAATTGTGCATAAAATGGTTTGCAACTACCTGGTCTCCTTTCTCTAGGTGCAGCCCAGTAGCAGCTGATAGCCTGAGGAAGGTCCCAAAAACTTTCCCCTCTGGATGCTACATTTGCTACTGGGTGCATATCCATTTGCAGGATGCATTTTCCAGCCCCGTGTTCTCAGAGCAAAGGAAACCTGAGAATTCCTGTGCACAGGTCCCTGGTGCAGCAGGACTCCTGGCTGATGGCTGGTGGCAGTGCTTCCCAGGACCAGAGCTGGGGTTTCTTATTGGGAGACAAGAATGTGGAGCCAATGGTTTTACTGTGGGTTTGTGAATTAGGGTCCCAAGGCTGTGAGCTCGCACAGCTGCCAGAGGATGGCAGCAACAGGGAATTCCCTTGGCATGGGGATACCCACCTGCATGTCAAGGTGGGGGGTTTTTGTTTGCTTTGCAAACCTCCCAGCCCTGCTCCTGTACTCCTTGGAGTTGTTGCATGAGTATTGCTGTTTTTTAAACATGGTAGTTTTCTGGGTAGACCTTCATAATTTTTTAGAGCTTCTTGGGTGTTTGTGGGTAAGACTGATATTCTGTTCTTTTATTTACTTTAGTTGTAGCTTTGGAGCAGTAATGGGTAACTATGGGTCATGTGTTGATGCCAACCTTAATTTTTCCAACAGTTAAATTCTTCTGTCCACCACCATTTTCACATTTTACAATTTTGAAAGCCTCAAAAATCATTGCCTCCTCCCATTCACGGCTATCCTGCCTGTGATTCAGTGGATCTGCCCAGTTTCAGGTCTTCACACAGGGGCTCTTCCCCTTTTCTTGAGGTTATTTCATCCTCTTGGTTTGAAAAAGGAGCTCTACAAGAGACCATAATTGCACTGGCTCTCATCTCCTGGAAACATCCCAAGACAGCTGAGGTGAGTTACTTTTGGTGGAGTATTTTTCAGCCCCTTCAACCCCATCAGGAGGTGAAAGAGTGAGATCCCCTTTCAAGAGCTCCTAGACATGAGGGGCTTGGCATGGCTGCCAGTTGCAGTTGCCTAGTTCCACATGGTCATCAGACACACCTACACAGGAGCAGCAGATCCGACACATTCCTTAGGGAAATCCAGGGCACTAGAGTAAGCCTTAAATGATGTTTGTAAACACTCAGCTCCCCAGGAAAAGTTAAAGTGGCTGTGCCCACATGGCTGCATAGTATAATGCCTCTTTGTGATGGCATTACATTTCTTTGTCTTTTTTTAAAATTGGAATTATTCTCCTGAGAGGTCCCTGATGAGGCTGATTGGATGCTAGCTGTTGGCATAAGGGTAGAAGGGGGCACACATGGTCATGGGGAAGAAAAGCTGGAGGTAGTATTTCTCCTTGGCATCGGCATGGATATAGCTTGGTTAATACTGCTTGAGGAACTGCATCTCTGAAATCAGCAACACCCAAGCCTGTGCTCCCACAGTCTTCCCTGTATAGGCACGGTATGTTATGGGACATGACTGTGTTTAATGGTGCAGTAAAATCTGATGAATTATGTACTTAGTTACCTGAAGTATTTCCTGCAAACTAATATTTAATATTTTTTGTGTCTGCTGGAGTAATGAGTGTAAGAAGCCACAACATGTGGGCTTTGTCTGCTTAATAGGAAGTGTATGTAGTTGCCTCAGTATAATAAATTTTTATTTCCCTCAGGACTTCTCATAGGTTTTAACTTATTTACAATATTGTTGTTTATGGACAAAAACAATTTGCAGGATTAGCTGAGATTATTATCAACAGTATTGATCCTGGTTTGACTTTGTATCAGAGAAGGAGAAGAAACAGCTGGGTGAGAACAGTCACTGAGAGCTCAGATGTAATAAAATCATAGAATAGATAGAGAAGTTTGGGTTAGAAGGGACTTTACAGGCCGGCTACTTCCAAACCCCCTGCCATGGGCAGCAACAACTTCCACTAGACCATGCTGCTCAGAGCCCCAGAACAATTTTTCTGTAACTCAGCATTTCACATGTCTGTTGTGTGTGGACACTGTGTGTAGTCGTTAAAGTGCAGAAGCTGAGCCAGAGATAGAAATTTATTTCACTTCTGCTTCTTTTTCCCTCTTTGCCCATCACTTCATAGACACAGAGTTGTTATTAGCTGCCCAGACACTCACCTTGAAAGAGTCTCTTATTTTGTGGGTTGTAGTAATAAATAATTTCTGCTCTGTATTTAGGGGTTGACAATGCTGACAGTTCCTTCAGACAGATATGTGGCCTCTTGTCCCCTCACAGTATATTGTGGAGACCCAGGAACCCACTATTGTAATGTCCTTCAAGGAAGCCCCTGAAGCATAATACTATGCAGAGAAAAAAGCCTCCCCCTAAGATGCTTTGCCACAGAATGTAATGTTCCTCAGTTCTACGTATCCCAAGCTAGCCTGTTCGCTTTCCCTGCCCTTCTTTCCCTTCTATGGCTCATGCCTAGAAAGTTCTTCTCCCTTCGATGTCCCATCTGCCCATGCCCTCGTTTCTCCACCCCACATTCCCGTTGGCTCCTCGTTGGGAGCTCCACCCTTAGCCCTGCCTTTGCTCCACCCCTGTGCCCTCAGCACCCTTTTCTTCCCTGTGGTTAAACCTTGGTTATTCCATTGCTGTTGGCATTTTGGTCGCTGGTTTTCTTGGTGTTGAGGTGCAGAAACCGGCACTGGACTGCTGTACCAAAGCCCCTCTCGTGTCTTCATCTGCCTGCCTGCTGTCCGGAGCTTAGAGACTGCNATGAAAAACAATAAAAAAGTTCCTCCTCATAGCTGCAATTTATTTTGAATGATTTTTAAACTAAATCATTCATTAGCTTTTGGTGTGGGTGTGGGTGTGTGTGGGTGTGGGTGTGTGTGTGGATGTGTGTGGGTGTGTGTGGGTGTGGGTGTGTGTAGTGTGTGTGGGTGTGTGTGGGTGTGTGTGGGTATCTGTGGTGTGTGTGGGTGTGTGAAGTGTGCCTGCTGCCAACCGGAGCACTCTCCCTAGCTGGAGCCGCTTTTGGAGGGTAGTGTTCTCCCATACCACCGCACAACGTGACAGTGTATCACAGCCTGCCAAGTGTGCGGATGTGCCTGGTCCCTGGTGTGCCCTCAGCAGTGGGCAGCAGTGGCTGATACCAGGTGTGATGAGAAATCCCATGGATTAAGCACATTCTTGTAGAGGTCCTTCTACTCTGCCTTCTATCATGTAGATGAAATCTATATTTTGTGTGGAATGCCACAATTGAGGTTTTTAACTCATTCTGTTCAAGAAGAACATCTTCAGTGCTCCGGCTTCCTCCTCTTTACTAGGGGCTGGATGTCTAGCCTCAGCAAGGTGAGAGCCTTGTTTGGTCCTGGTTTTTTCCAGTGGCAGCACAGTGCCTGCTGATACTTCCAGTGTCATGGGTGCTGCTTCACCTGTGCTGTGCGGGACCCAAGGCAGGAGGGCAGGGAGCTGTCTCCATGGAGAGAAAGATTTTTCTCTTCATTTGCCTTGGCTGAGGAAGCCCCCCAGAAACAGTGAGGGTCTCTTTAGCTGGCACCATCACCAGAGAAAAATGCTGTCATGGTACATCCCTACAAACATTCACCAGGGTATTTTAAACACTTAAGCAATGAGATTTCCAACCATGGCTTTCAATTAGGAAAAACTCTAGAGCAGGTCAAGGTGTCCATAGGAAGTGTGGGTGGGAGTCAAAGGGCACCATGGCCACAGAACAAGTGGGTTAGAGTCAGGATATCTTTCCTCTGCAAGAAGGAAGACAAAGGCTGTTAAAGGTGAAGGCAAATCCTCCTGGGTTTTCTTTCCCACTTCTAGTGTTTTGTAGGGTTTTTTAATGCTGTTTTCTCAGTCTCTGTAGGATACCTCAGTCTCCAGTCTGCTCCCTGATGCACTGCAGATGTTAACCTTTTCAGGTTAATCAGTAAACCAGTCCCTGAGCATGGAGAAAATAAAGACAAATGTCCTGACCCAGCTTTCTGCTGGTGTACTCATCTGTGAATACTGCAGTGAAGTTTTTCCTGTTCAACACCATCCCCCCAGCTCTTTATTCTAAAACTGTTCACTGAAAGCAAACAAGGGTACCAAAACACTGACTCTTATTTCATCGTGTTGTCCTTTACCTGTCAAATTTCAGAGTTCACACAGTTTCAGTTTCCTTTATCTTACTGGGAAATGTGTTTGGGAGAAAATGCATACCATTTCTTAGGTATTAGGGAAATGTGTATTATTTTCAGCCCTAATAAATCAAGGAAAAGGACTTTGCTCAGCCTTTAAAATACAACTTTTTTTAATATCTCATAGGGGAGTTCAAAACTTAAATGTTAAATTAAGCACATGATCACAAAATGGGTAAGGCTGGAAGGAATCACTGGAGATCATCTAGTTCAATCTCTCCACTCAAGCAGGGCCCCCTAGAGTACATTACTCAGGATTGTGTCCAAAAGGCATTTGAATCATCCCAGAGAAGGAGACTCTACAGCCTCTCTGGGCAGCCTGTTCCAGTGCTCTGTCAGCCTCACAGTAAAAAAGTTCTTCCTCATGTTCTGGTGGAATCTCCTATATTCCCATTGCAGCTAGAAGCAAGAAGAAGCATTGCACGACTTTCCAGAATTGTTCTGCTGTCAAGAATCCAGAAACTTGCCAAGGTTTAGAGTCCATTTAGCTAGTTTCTGCTGGAAAAGAATTTGTGGCTTTGGCTCATAAAAGCAGGACCGTCAAGTGGTCCAGCTTGGATACAAGCTCTCAGGCTCTGCCAGAGCTGTAGGTCTGACTGCTGAGGGTTGTGTTCTGGTTAGCTTTCGTGTGACCAAGAAGCTGACACAAGAAAGCGACATTGAACACTGATTAGAAAGTATTGCCCATATCCTTCTTCACCCTCATACACTTATTCTGCCTTGCTGAACATCAACTGTCCCTGCAGATGTAAAGATCACACCTCTGGTGTGAAGTGAACACACAGCTTATAGACTGCAGCCTCCAGTTTAAAGAGAGATCAGCTGCTGCTTGGGAACCTACTCATTACTCAAAGGTAAGGGAAGTAAGTACAGGAGAGCATTACCCCTTGCCTGTCCCTTTGCACAGGACTATAAGCATGTCTGTATCATCCCAGTTCTCAAATTCCAAAGGGAAATACAGGGTTTTTTCCATCAACCACTGCAAGCAGAGTGGGAGTAAACCATGAAGCCATTTATACCTCTGAATATAGAGGAGGCTGGACATGGGGTAACAGATCTGGAACAGTGGGAAAGTAGCCCAAAGACTGGAGGCAGTATGCCGTTTTATAAGCCTGCTTGAGGAGTGACCTGTTTCTCTGGTTTCCACCAGGCACTTCTCAGGGTCCCTGAACAGAATGTTCTAGTGTGTGTTGTTGGTAGGCCTCTACTACCCTGCTTGGGTTCCTCCTAAAAAGCCTGGAAGGAGTCCCATGCCTGTGGCAGTTTCCCTCCTAAGCCCAGCATGGTGCTGGGCAGCAGATAACAGCACACCAACCCAGCTCCACATTCTGAGCTTGGGGCACACAGACTCAAAGCAAACACTGATGATGAGAGAGCTCACAGTCTATCTGTTCTGGACATTTCCTTCTCTTCAGCATTGCTGGCAGAGCTGCTTGCAGGAGTGTTTCCTAGCCTAACAGACAACAGAAGCTGGTGAACAAAACCCTTTTATTTAGGCTGATACCTAACAGTTCATTTTGAAGAAGTCTTGGTGGCTCTTCCTGGACACCTCATTCAGGACATTGGAAATGAATGCTCTTGCAGAGCAGGGGCTGTGCTAAGCACCAGCTGTAGCTTGTCCTAATGTGTTGTCTAATTCTCACTGGGCTATTTTTTACAAATCTCAGACTGTTTTCAATGCTTTCCTTCTCAGCAGATGCTATGGTAAAACGAGTTTTAATTTTTTTCTGAGGATGTTAAAGAACATTTGCATTTGAATTTTTTCTTCTTTTTTTACTGATGATTGAGGTGACAGCAAGTTAAACGGCAGCTTTGTAATTACACTAATCTGCTTTAAGAGTTTTGAGAATGTTAATTAGGAAATTTCTAGGCAGTAAGGAACATTACAATACTTGTCATTTGTCAGAAAGTGGGGTGCAGAAGACAAGTGCAAAGACACTTGAGTCACTAATTACACATGTCCTACCTAGTGCAGAATTTAGTTTTGCTTTGGTCTGCTTCAAAATGGTACATTACAGAAAGATGGGGTGCATAGTGCAGGCTGTGTCTGATATCCAGCTTAGCCACTGACTTGAGGGCTTAAAGTATGGAGCCAGCAGACCAAGGTGAGTCCTCCTTTTCCCTTAGTCAGCATTGAGTGGGAAAGACCAGGCATGGGATGAATCTAAATCCCTGTGCTACTTTGGAGGTGCCTGGCTCAGTGTAGTGCTTTGCTCTTCCTGTTCCCTTCTTCTAGACTAGTCTACAACTAATGGACTTTAAATTAAATTGACTGTGGCCACTGTGTTGATTTTTGAGTCTCTCAGCATGTCTGTGAGTTGCGAAGTGATGTAGGGCCTAAGTCTGGTTGCTCCTACCAACACCTGTCTGCTCCTGAGAGTTCATGAGGTTGCTGTGTGGATCTAGGACATTGCTGTCACACAAAGCAGTGGTGTTGCTCCCACCTTGAATCTGTGCTTCTGCTGGTTCATTTGCCCTAGCACTCATTTGACTTCTCGATGAAGCATTTTGTCTGGGTAAATTGACAGAAAAATACTTACTGATAGAATTTGTAAAATAAAACTTGTCTTTCATGTAAAATCTCACCTGTAACACTGGCCCCTTATGACATTGAGATCCAGAGACTTCATTGCTCTTCGGAGCTTAAGTATGATGTTTCTTTTCCTGTAGTCTTGAAGTCTGCTTTGGGCATTGATAAAGAATATGTCTGAGTTTTATCCTTGCTTGTTTCCAACAGTCTGCCATATCTGATTATGCCCTGTTTGAAGGAATCAAAAGAAAACAAATTACTCAGGTAGAAATTTGACCAAACTCTAAAAACAAGGCTTTAGAAAGGTGAACAAACTGCAGAATGTGCACTTCAGTCATAAGGGAGGCGAGGACCTTTGACTAGCCTGGTTACTGGAGACTGTGAATTCCAGACCATCTGGAATTTTGGTGGCATGTACAAACTGCTATGCTCGTGTTTGTAATGTCACCAATGATTGTCCCAGAAGAATGGCATTCACTAATATGAGCAGTTGGGAGATATGCTATCCATTCTTTGACTAATATGGACTTTGAAACCTGTGGCCAGTTGGTGTGTGAATCAGCACCAGGCCTGGAGCAGAGCTCTTCAGAAAGGGATATTTGCATTGTTCTCAAAAGTAAATAGTCAATATCAAGCTAAACAGATGTGTGCAGCTTAAAGTGAGGTTATACTGGTATAACTCCATTCTCCTCTATGACATTCATGGTTGATTTACATCATCAAGGCTAGAAGCTTTGGCCTCGTTTGGTGATATGAACTGTTTTGTCCATAATGGGGAAATTAAGAGAGATTATGGAACTATGATAGAGAGAAATCATGGAATCATTAGGATTTAACTCTTGGATGAGGCACACAGCAACTCTCTGGCTGTATTGCCATTTATATCCTGCTGCGTGTTACAGAAACAACCCTGTAATGTAGAGGCCTATGGTGAAGTGCAAGGTTTGGAGAAGTCCCTCTACACAGGAAAGCAATGAGTCAGAGCAAAACAAATACTGGCTTCTTGGACAGGACTTTGATGGTGTTCTCCTCACACGGGGCACCATATGACAGTGAACAAAAGACTGACACAGAAGATAGTAGCAAGCATCAGCAAGCATCAACCCTTTTTACCCCACAGCATAACCTTTTATACCTTTCTCCTGTATTACTCACATGCTTCTTGTTGCAGAAATCAACACACACCTACATTCCAAGTTGTTTTTCTTTCTTCCCAGGGATACAGCTGTAACTTATCAAAGTTAAGGCTGCCCACAGCCCACACCTGTTCTCCCACACGTTTTCACGGTGGCTGAGGTGAAGTAGTAACATAGAAGTGCATATTCCTTTGTGGACTTTGTGGACAAGTCTACCTCTTGCTGACACTTAATTCCCTAGAACCAAATCAGCCTCGTGGGAGCAGAAATCTCCAGCAGAGTCCTAGCTAGCATGTTCGATGACTGTCATCCTGCTCAAAACAAAGTAATTTTGCCAGCTGATACAGATTGCACTTGAAGCCTTTTTCTTCAACAGCCAAGTATATCTCCACTGTAAAGATGCTCCTGTGAGAAACAACCAAAATATGGGGTTTGTGTACATAACAGACTTGTACCCACACAACTCCCAATTAAAACCTAGTTTAATCTTTTGGGCTCCAGCTTGGGAGTAAATAGATCGTGGCTCCATTTACTTTGCTTTATGACTCTAACCTACTATTTCTTAATGTTTCTTTTCCATTTTTATTAGGGGTATTTTTGTGGGTTTGGGGATTCTTTTTCTGCTTTGTTATTATCACAAGGTTCTTGTATGTATTGACTTCTTATCACATTATTTTCTTTCCTTTATTTCTCTCTCTTTCAGTAACAGTCTTGCTCCCAGCAAGAGTGACTAAAGCAGTGACTAAAGCACCATGAACATTATCATTCAGTGTCTCTGTTACCATGCAGCAATGACTCAGTCATCATGTCAAGATGACCAAGAGCAATGCTTGTAGTGTCTGCAGAAGCTTCAGTCAAACAAATAATAGCAGCTTTCACCTGATCAAGTCTCTAGCTCCATCTCTTGAGTATTGCACTGGTTTTCACCAGAGTTAATGTTCTTCATAGTAATTTGTGTGGTCTGTTTTTTTGGATTCGTGATGAAAAAAGTATTTCTGGCACTCAGGATGTTTAGTTATTGCTGAACAGTGCTCTCATAGCATTGAGGTGTGTTTTGTTTCTCATACTGCCCCATCAATGTGTAGGCTGGGGATGCAAAAGAAGCCAGGATGGGACACAGCTGGGACAGTTGGCCCCAGCTGACCAAAGGAATATTCCATACCTAACTGTGTCATGCTCAGCGTGTAAAGCAGGGGGAAGAAGGGAAAAAGAGGACATTTGGCATTGGTCCTCCTGGGTAACCATTACCCATGATGGAGCTCTGCTTTCCTAGAAATGGCTGAACGCTTACACACTGATGGGAAGCAGTGAATGAATTCCTGATATTGCTTTGCTTCTCATGCAGCATTTGCTTTATCTATTAAACTGTCTCTATCTCAACCCACAATTTTTTGCGCTTTCACCCTTCCAATTTTCTCCCCCATCTTGCTGGAAGAGTGGCTCCAGCTGTGTGATGCTGAGCTGCTGGCTGCTGTGATAACCACACATCAGAGACTGCCAGGATAAACTGAAGAGCAGTGCATGGTTTAAAAAGCATGCATGTGAGAGATAATAGCATCTGGCTCATGAAAAGGGTACTCAGTTCTCCTTCATTTCTTTAATTCCTGAAAAGGAATTTAGCTTCCTGACCCCATTTCTATAGTAATCCCTGTCAAGAAGAAACTCTATAACCTTTATATCCTATACTAATGCTAAAACAGCAGAAAAAAAGACAGCAAGTTCTATACTGGATAATCCACATAAGATACAGTTGCTGAAAGACCAACAATACTCAAAACTAGGGGGAACAACATCCTTGTTATCTCTGTAAGTAAAACAGAGCATATAAAAAGGTGTTAAAAGTACATAGAAGGGATCATTCAGCTACAACGATCTTAGTTTTCTCTTACAGAAGGCAGCTATGAAGTGGATGCTTTGAATTTTTGTGAACTAAACACCCGCTCTTTATGTCAGCATTCACCATGAATTGCAGATTGCTAATAATACTTTTATACTTTAAACCAGTAAACTACAGTTTGTAGTAAAATGTCAAAATGTGCAACTGAAATGTGTCACAGGGAGACAGCTGAGCAGACATGAGCCTGCTACCTGTATCTCAGGCCCTTGCAAGAAACTTGCACGTGAGACCATTTCATTAGTGTTTATTTTTTTATTCCAAGATTTGCATGTTACAGTTTTGAACATAAGTATCTGCAAGTTAAAAGCATCCAACTGTGTGTTTGTGTGTGTATGCACCCATCTACATATGTGTGAATATTTCTGACCTCTTGCAGGACCTCTTGTTTATAGATCATCACTGATAATCTAGCAGTTGTTTATATTTAAATAAATAATGCTGCTAAGCAGAAGGTTCTGCCTTCTGGAGTCCACTCTTTTTTTTTTCTTTTTTTTTTTTGCATTAGGAACTATCTGTAAATTATTAATGCTCTCTCTGGAAATGAAACGAGGAAAGCCAAGTGCAAGAGGTGCAGGAAGGAAAGCATGGAACGATTACAGAGCACCCTTCCTCTTCAGGAACAGCAGACTGGAAGGGCCTTTGAGCTTCTCCTTCCCCTGCCATAAAATCAAATAATTATTTTAACAGATGGATCCAGCTTCATTCTAAATGCAGTCAGGTCTTTTCTTTTTTCCCTCCCCTGTCGTTACTCCTGTTAGAATATTTCTGAAATGCCACTGGCTTGGAAGCATTGCAATTTCCTGCCTGTGTTTACTCCTCTCTGATGTGTGACTCCATGTTTCAACAACTGAGCATGTTTGCTCAGGTTGTGATGTGGAGAAGCATTTTCTGTGAAGATCAAAGGAAGGGTGAGTTGCAGCTAACAGAAGATTACTTGAGTCCAAATGGGAGACAAGCCTGCCTTTGTTTGAAAGTGATGCCAGAGAGGTGCATGCTGGAAGAGACATGCCATTCCTCTCAACTGGTAAAGGAAGATTTTTATATAAAAATTCTTTTGAGGATATGGTAAACAATGTATTAAGCTGGTTATATTTCTATCTGGGTTTTCTGTTTCTGATTGAGGTGGAGTCAGAAATAGTTCGTTTGTACTTCAGCAAGGCTTGTACTACAGTAACGAAAAGGAATGAGCTATCTGTGCTTGGCTTGGAGGCACATTTGTGTGTACATGCAGAGTAAGACATCTCTCCAAGAGTACTCGTTGTGCCTTGCCCTGCCTGATGTAACACTGAACAGCACTGTTTACTCAGTTGTTCAGATAGCTCCCTTTTGAGCTTGCCTCCGGCTTCCCATAAGCCTTGTGTCACTTCCTTGGCTCTCAGTTTAGGGGTTCAGGGAGCCACGTTAAGCAAAGATGGGAACAGCACAGCCTCTCAATGTGAGCCAGACTGGAGCTTCTGGGGGTTAATATACCTAGGCTTGGAGTGGTCTTGGATCTTACCTTGTACAGCAGGAATTAGGGTCAAACAGAAATATCCAGAAAGCCTTCTCCTGGGAAGCAATAGAAGTGTATCCCCAAGCCAGCTGGCCATTTTGTGGGAGAAGCTGGTCAGGCAGTGCTAGCTTGCCTCCTCTCCTGTGGGACCTGGAAACTGGCAAAAGTTTGTAATCCTATTCTCGCTTTTCCTGGTATGTAATTTCTGTAGTTGCCATGGAGATGATATGTGACGGTACTTGAGAAAATCTTTTTATTAAGAAGTTTTCAGCTATGATTGATGATTTTATACAATCATTGGAGAGGTTTTTATTTGCAGTCTAGCAGGCATTATTAAAAAAACATGAAATGGTCTTTGAGTATGCAGCCAAGTATCCCAGGAACTAAAGTGTCCCAAGGTATCACAGGCTATTCACAGAAACAGTGTAAAAATCCATTCTGCCCCTTCTCCATTCTCCCATTTATTTCTAGTTTTAAGATTTCATTCTTGAGAATAATAAATTGAAATTTAGGAGTTGAGAGGTTTGGTTTAAACTCTTCAAAAAGGAAAAAAATGCTACTCTTAGTGGTGTCTTAAAACTACCTGAAAGTAGGTTGTAGTGAGGTGAGTCTTGTCTCCCTAGTAACAAGTGATAGAACAAGAAGAAATGGCCTCAGGTTGTGTTAGGGAAGGTTTAAATAGTACAGTAGGAAAAATTTCTTCACAGAAAAGGTTCTCAAACATTGGGACAGTCTGCCCAGGAAGGAGTCAGCCAGTCACCATCCCTGAAGGTGTTTAAAAGATGTGTAGATCTGGTGCTTAGAGTTTAGTGGTGGTCTTGGCATTATTGGATTAATGGTTGGACTGAAAAATCTGAAAGGTCATTTTCAACTTACATAACTCTATCATTCTAGGCTTGTTCACAATACTGTGGGTGGATATGTTTGTATATAACCTTAGTAAGCATATCAAAAGTTACTTTAGTTACTTTATTTTGCAGTTCATATTCTCTAGCTTGGTTTGTTACCTGCTATGTATATCAATTAAAATAATCAGTGTGATGAATATAAATAGGATCTCATGGAAGTGATTAAAATATGGAGATAAATAAAATAGTCACACTTCTGCAGTTGCTGTATCCTCTCAAGTTCCCCCACCTTTTCATAACTTAACAGGCTCTCATTCCAGCCTCTGTAATTTGACACTTTTCTGGAAAAAGATATATTTTAAATTTGTGAGGTAATGTAGTTACCAAGTCTCCTCTCTCTATTCCTAACAAAGATGATGCCAAATGTTTTAATTCTCTCCTTCTATTGAACAATGTCCTTTTTCTTTTATGTCACAATGAACCAATCAAATGTATTTTCATTTCATGTTCCCACACTGGTAATTGCCCTTTTACTCTTATTTCAGCTGTCCTTCAGTACTTCATATGGACCTCAACCCATATCTGAGTATATGAATTGCACTATGAAAACCATTGAAACAGGGACCTTGGTTTTTTTATATGTCTGTAAAGCACAGAGTACAGCCAGAGCTCTGTGAATAATAATAACTAAATGATAAGCCTCTCCCAATTCCACATGGTAGCTCTTTGAAAAATATGGTTTTTGTTAAGGACTCTGAATTCCTCCTGCTTCAGAGTTAATTCATAATTGGAAGTTTAGAACACATTCCACCTCTTTCTCTTTTTTTTTAATAAGATCCACTGAGGTCTGACAAAATCCCAATTTTTGGAAATGGTGCATAGCTTTTGAAACAGTACATGCCATTAAATTTGTTGAGAACACCTTTAGATCACAAATACATAGAGAAATCAAGGAAAAAATGGGAGCACAGTTTAACTAGCCTTGATGAGTGAGCTGACAACAGACATTTAAAGTGTTTGGGGTTTTTTCTGCTCATCAGTTCAATTTATAGGCATAGCAAGATTCCATAAATAATGGTGTATACCTTTTAGTCAATGCAAATTAAGTTCCTTTTTCTAAGTTTTCTTTTCACAGACCTGGAAACTGCAGTTCAATGTGCTTTAGAACACACACATATAATATGGATAAATTGCATTTCGCCATATAACTGAGTCTCCAATGCAGATTTTAGTCTGCAAGTGATAAACTTAATAGACTTATTCCAAAGATACAGATTTCAGCCTGGCTTTCATTTGCCATGAACCACGTATTTTACTTGGACAATAAATAGAGACTTTGAATGTAAAATACCATTTTCTAATACTGTCAGAATGATGTGAAAAGGTGCTCTGGTAAATAAGGATCAGGTCCTGCCTAAGCACTGGAAGCAGGACCATACCCAGCCATGCCCCACACTGCTACTCACTTATTTTGAATAGCAGTGTGCTGCCACTCCACGTGGCAAATGGATTTTTCCTGACTAATGGTTCAAACCTCCCTCCTCCATGCCTCAGCTTGTGCAGGGCCCTCCTGTGGCTGGCATGGGGATGCCAGGTGAGTGCTGAGGGAGCCTTGCTTGAGGTGAATTTGCCATTTCTTGAACTAATTCTCACCCGCAGCCCCTCTACAGGTCAGTGTCACCCTTGACAGCTCCACAGGGTCACCAGTTTAAAACCCTTTCTGTGGATTGTGAATGTTGACCCATCTTTAGTGTTAAACATTGGCAGGTTTAAAAGGTAATGGGAAGTATTTTGGGTGGATTATTTCAAGTGCTTAAGCAAGGCAGTGAGGGAGTGCCAGGCCAGAGGAGGCATTCCTCAAGCCTATTTTGTCACCGAGGAAAAGGCTGGCAGATCTACAATCTCAGTCCACGGTCTGTGTACTCAGGGAGGACTTCAAAGGGGGTAGGTGACTTCCATGGCTTGTTCCAAAACATATTAAGGTGAAGTAAACTAAATGTCTGTATTGTTTTTTATTTTCTGGAAAACTTAAGGACAAGATGTTTCTGTGACAAGCCTCATGCGTTTGGAAGCACTGGAAGAATGTGTCAACAGTTTGAAATCTGGGGTCTGACAAAGTGGCCTGTATACTCAGACAGATGTTTCGGTGATGAAGAAACTTGCATTTTATGCCAACAGTTTTGAATATTTAAAACTCTTTCCTGTAGAAGTCTGTAGTTTACTGAAGTTGTACCATGGCTCTGAAGTTGTGTCTGCAACTGAATTCCCCAGCTGAGGTTTGTCTTGAGACTTATGTGTGGGAAGCTCTGCAGTGCTGTGGATGATATCACAACTGGATATCACAACTGGAAACTCAGAGAATATCATGTTTATTACTTATTAAACTGGCTGTTCCACCAGCCCTTCAGCCTCTGAAGGCTATTAAATGGTAGACACTGCACAAATAATGAAGTCTTTCACATGATAAGATGGGAACAGAAGGGCTCTGGTGGCCTTCAGGGCAATACAGCAACCATTTTGTGATCTGTCTCCAGTTGCAGGTCATCTTTCATTTATGTATGGTTTTACTAGCCTGAGATATGCTATCCTATTTTTTTCTCTTCTGTTTGAATGCTGCTGTATGTGATAACCCTGGTTCATTAGAAATTACCTGCTGACTTAAGATTCACTCTGATTTGAGATGTTTGCAATGTACTTTTCCTCTTTACTGATTTTTTTCCCATTATTTATTAATGGGAAATATTATTTTATTTATTATAATATTATAATTAATATTATTCTATTATGGGAAATATAATTTATTAATATAAGCATGTGTGAGTATGAATCTGGACGAGACAATTTTGCCGTGCTGTAGCTGCATGATGTTACTGTACCTTCATCTCATCTCCCTGAATGGATCCATGTGATATTTGATCACCTTAGGGCATCGTATCTGCCCTTTAGGTGTCTGTACAGCTCTGGGTTTGGGACCCTGGTGCTATCACCATGCTAAGCAGAGCTCATTAACCCCTGTCAGCCTGGAGCAGGCAGTGCAGTATATATGCCAACAGCAATGCTCAGGTGAAACGTGGCAATTGCAATAAAATGACCTGAGCTATGAGGGTAAGTTTTGAGCCCAGACTGCTGCTACACATTTGCCTTGATCATACACATGCTTTTTTTTTTTCTTTTGTGCAGATCAGGGGGTTGCTTAAGTTAGGCACAGAGGAGTGTCACAGGGTAATGGTTTTAGGATAAAAGATGGTAGATTTAGACTAGACACAAGGAAGAAGCTTTTCACAATGAGGATGGTGAGGCACTGGAACAGCTTGCACAGAGAAATTTTGGATGCCCCACTTGTGGAAATGTCCAAGGCCAGGTTGAATGGGGCTTTGACTAACATGGTGTGGTAGAAGGTGTCTTTGCCCATGGCACAGAGGCTGGAATTAAATTATATTTAAGGTCCCTTCCAATCCAAACGATTCTGTGATGCTCCAAGAAGAGAATTGACCTTTGTAAGATGGTGTCTGGTCATCATGATATAAATCTTATGTGTCCCACAGTGATACCTGAGCCAAGCTCACAGGTATCTGGTGAAGCAACCACTGTGGTGCAAAAGCAGTTGCTGTTCTAGGGAGGAGAGGCACACACTCGGGTCATCATCAGTACCCACACATGGATCTGATTTAGCACATTATTTTAGATGACCAATGGAACACATGACCTCATCCTCTGCTCACCAGCTGCATTCAAGTTTTACCTCCAGAGCTGGATGGAGACCCTCTTGTGGTCTGGCTTAAGATCACTGGTGTTTCCTCCCTGGGGTGGTGGTTGCCTACTGAGTCCTGCGCAGTGTTTGTGACCCCCAGCTGAAAATTGGGAGGAAGGACCTGCAAAGGGTTGCATCCAGAGATGCAGCCATAATGATAGGATCAGCCTCTGGAAAAAAAGAGCCACAGAGAGACTGAGTTCTCTGCTGGGAGTAGTGGGGATTTGTTACAATTACTAAAGTAAGTGCAATAAAATGATGGGGTAAATGAAGTGGCAGTGTCTGTTTTCTGTTCCCTGCTGTCTTCTTTTTCTTAAACACTTCATGACTAGGCTGACAAGGCCACTTCTCCACCTCCTCACAAGGGAGCATGTTGTTATTTAAAAAGTATAAGTCTTCGGGAGCAAGAAAAAAGTTTTGATTTAGTTGCTGTTTTTTGAAGCTGCTATGTGTGCAGGATGAAGTGGTCAAACTTTGCGCAAGATCAGTGCTCAGGACTTGATGCTACAGCATAAAAGGATAAGGAAGCAAAACCCATCCCCTCTGGTTCTACAAGGCCAGGGTGGTGTTGTGTGGCAGCACTTCCCCAGAGTGGAAGGAGGCTGCTGTGTCCCTGTAACAGTGCTGGTCTCAGCAGGAACGTCTGTGCTGCAGTGTGTGGGAGTGTCTCATCACACACTTCCCACTGGCTCCAGTGAGGTGTGTTCCCAGGGCATGAAAAACACAGTGCGTGTGTGAGGGCCCAGGACATGCTCCTGGAGGATCCTGGGGAGAGGATGCAAGAGGGGCAGGACCTCCAGTGGCCATGCATCAGAGGCTATGGGCTAAATTATGCAATGTATACCACATTAATTCTGCAGATTATCACTTCCTTTCTAAAACTGTTCTCCAGTCTCTCTGCATATGGGTCAAAAAAGGTGGAAATCAAATTATAAAGTTATTACAGTACAAATGGTGGTAAAAGAAATTTTTTTCTTTTATTATCACTTGATATCTTTAAAAGTCTCCCAGCAAAGCCTGGGGATGTTGTAAAGAATTTTCCTCATACTCTCATCCTTCTCTGTAGGCTACTTGACAGAGTATGGGCCAAACAGCAATGTCTGTAATACCCCATAGTTTTAGTTAGTGCTCTTGTTGAGAAGATGCAGCACATTATTGGAGCTTTGTGCTGTGGAACATGTTCAAGGGATGAAATTCTAGGAAGACATTTAGCCCTCCAAGGAGAAGAAGAGCAAAAGGGAACCAATCTTGAGCCACAGATCTGGATATTCTTCACAGTAACATCCAGGGTTTTCCATTTTTATTAATAAGGAAACAAAAAAAAGCCCAATAAAGATACCAATGAAACTAATATTAAATAACATTCAAATTCTTATTCAAGAATCTAAGTTTCTGCTGAAAATTAAATAGGACAAGTTCTTAACTGAATGCTGAGATGCGTTTTCACCCCAGAGTACTGCTTCTCACTGAACAGTTCTTGTACCCAGGCTGTGGCACTGATGCTGTAATACTTAGCAGAGGGAGCCCTCTCGCTTCCTGCATTCTTGTCTCTGAATCCCCTTAGACCCATCAGTCATGTCTTGGTGACACCTGGCAGGCAGCCAAGCACTTCACTCGGAGCAGTTCTGTTGTCTGCTTCTCCTGCCAACTCTAAGCCACTACAGAAACATATGGGCTGGAAATGGTTGGATTCTGCTCTTTGGCTTAAATGAGAATATTATAGTCAATTTGTAATAAGGCTGTTGTTTCTCCACTCTTTTGGGAATGCCTTTTCTTAGTCTGGGAATATCTAGCCACAACAACAATCTCACCTCCACATGCTTGCTGAACAACTGGTTGCTCCTTATAAATGTTGATGAGTAACAGTCTCTGTGGCTGGTAGGCACTACCTGTTCAGAGCTGCCCAGGGACCTTCTTCCATAAGTATAATGAAACCTGAGGCTGTGAGCAAGGAGTTGGATGGTACTTTACAGCCTGCAAACAGTTGTTATGCTGGATTATATTACCATGACCTTGTTTATAAAAACTGATGGTATGTTTGTCTTCTCTATGAGCTAATGGGGCTCCTCATGGCACTATAGAAGTGACTTTGAATGAGTTTTTAATACACTTAGGATGGCTTGCAAAGTGTTAGAAGATTTTGAAAGTGGACTAAGCCCTAGTCAACTGTGCAGAGGTATTTCTTATCACTTTACTCACTGCAGCATGAACTCAGTGACCGAAAAGTAAGATAATTTGGTTTTGATTGGGTTATAATGTGCTATGAGAAAACCACCATTATATTGTTCTTCTTAAACTAATAAGTATTTTTGTATTTCTTTGTTTTGTGATTTGCAGACTCAGCTCTTGGGAGTTTTACTTGCTGCTGCTTCAAATTTTCTCATTAGTATCTCTTTGAGCATACAGGTATGTTATGGTTTCCCTTTATTCAGAGTTGTTTATACTTAGCAAGTACTTACATTGCAGTTCGGTTTTGGTGAAGTTCAAAATGCAAATTTTGTTTCATTTAATAAACCTTCTCTCTTTCATTAACTGTACTCTAGTGGTGCCCTGCTGTTGGGAGTTGGGAGTTGTTGGGAGCACTCAACCTGTTCTGTGCTGTGATTGTCATACAGGAATAGAAGAAATGTTCATAACTCCTCCTCTTTTTAATGTGGCAGCAGGAAATGCCAGCTATGACTCACTTGTGGTCCCTCTGCACCTGGGAGGAAAGAAAGATACTATGAGAGACAGTATCAAAAGTTTTTATGAAGTCCAAAAAAATTATATTGACTGGCTTTGCTAGATCAACTAGGTGGGTTACCCTATTATAGAAGGAAATCAGGTTTGACAAGCAGAACTTTCTCCTCATGAAGCTGTGCTGGCTGTGACCAATGACTATGTTGTCCTCCAGGTGTTTTTCAGTACCTCCCAGAATAACCTTTTCCATTATTTTACTAGCACTGAAGTGAGACTGACAGGTGTATATTTTCCAGGGTTCTCCTTCTTGTCCTTCTTGACAATCAGGACAATGTTCACCAGCTTGCAGTCAGCTGGGACCTCTCCAGATTCCCAAGACTGCTCAAAAGCAATCGAGAGAGGCTTTGCAATCACATCAGCTAGTTCTTTGAGGATTCTTGGATGAATCCCATGAGGCCCTGAAGATTTGTAAGGATTTGCAAGCTGGAGCAGTAGATCCCGCACAAGTTCAGGGTCAGCTGGGATTTGGTCATTCTCACAGCCATGGTCCTCCAGCTCAGGGCACTGAGACCCCCTTGGTCTGTCATCCATGTTGAAGACAGAGGTGAAGAAGGCCTTAAACACCTCTGCCTTGTCCATGTCCCTGTTTGTGAGGTGCCCATCCTCATCCTGTAACAGGCTGATGTTATTTCTATGCTGCCTTTTGCTATTAAATATCTGAAAAATCTTTTTATTGTCCTCCACATTTCTGGCCATCTTCAACTCCAGCTGAGCTTTGGCCACACAAAGTTTCTCCCTAGAGTGGCAAACTGCATCTCTCTATTCTTCTCAGGTCACCTATCTTGCTTCCACTGGGCACACACCTTCCTTTTTTGTCTTGTTTCCAAGAGAAGATGCCTGTTCAGCCAAGCCAGCCTTCTGCCTCATCTGCTTGACTTCCAGCATTAGGGAATTGCTGCTCCTGTGCTCTGAGGAGGTGATGTTTAAAAAGTGACTGATACTGACAGACCCTAGCACTACAAAAACATTTCCCAGGGGACTTTTATAACTAGTTCCTTGAGCAGCCTGACGTCTGCTCTCCTCATGTCCAGAGTTGAGGTTTTGCTGCACTTTTCCTCCTGTCAACAGAGATTTTAAACTCGAGCATTTCGTGGTCTCTGTGGCCAAGACGGCGCCAGTCACCACATCGCTCATGAGATCCACTCTGTTGATGAGCAGCAAATCAAGGAGGGCATCTTTCCGAGTCCATTTCCTGAGGACTTGTTCCATAAATGCATAAAGACATAAAGGTTTTTGCAACATTGGACTCCAAAACAACTTTGACCAATTTAGCTTTTCTTCTGCAATTAAGATAAAATAATCTGAGTAAACACTATTTAAATTATAAAAGTAATGGGAGGTGCTGCCCTTACTACTGCAGTAAAGGGTTGTTGGATGTAATTTATAAAATCCTTTCTGTTTTAATAATTATAATACATACTCAGTATAATATTAAATTTTTCATTACAATCTGTATCTTGTAAATTTCATTGTATTTTTAGGCCTTATAACAGAAGTTTTTAAAGCACGGAAGACATTGTTGTGTAAATTCACCAGAAGAAGTATTTTTGCTAGCTAGTATTTTAGAAGTTGTCTCATATCAAGGTCTCATATAAAGCTATTTCTTGCTTCTTCTGTAAAGAATGAAACAGAAATTTGTGGAATATGAAATCTTCTATTCATAGTAACCCACTTCATTAATGCTAGAAGGTTCTTCAGCGATTCTGTCCTGTTTGAAACATCATTAGTTGGAGAATCCCATAGAAAGAAATCTGTTTAGCCAGAGGTGACAGGCAAGTTGTGATGACTGCTGCCTCTCCAACATGAGTTCCAACCTGCTGGTGGTGACAGGCTCAGGGAAAAACTCTGAAGTTCAAGTGGAAAGGTAAAGGTGAAGTGAAAAAAAGTGAGGGTGAAGTGGAAATTCAGTCTAATCATAATAATGAGGTTGTTCAGATGTCATAGCTTTTGTCTGCTAAGGGTACTGGGTGCCAAAGTGGGTACTTTGCAAGGGGCTGTGCTGAGACGTACAGGCAGGCTTCTATTGACAGCCATAATCACAACAGCCCTTACTGGATTTGAACTATAAGCTTTTTAAATGCTGATTAGGGAAACCCAATAGCTCTCATTACCATTTGCCAGAAAGTTTAAACTGATTTTTTTAAAATCCTTTTAATTAGGTTTTTCTCCATTAGTAACAGTATTTTCTATATATGAATTATGACTTTCCCTAGATCTCAACATTTATTTTCACACTCATATTAATTGGACAGGCCAAATTTTTTTCTCCTCTGTCTCTCTCTGACCATGCAGTCCATTATCCTGCTTCTCTTCCCTCTAGCAGGTTGTCAACTAAAGAACAGCTCATCATGTGCAATGTATTTCGGCCGAGTTATAAACAGCCTCCACCTAAATACTATTTGCAGATATTACTGTGCAAAGAAGACAGACATCTGGAGAAAGAAGGCTTTAGGGGAGTTGCTGAGCTCACCTTCCTGTGTTCGCTGCACATCTTTTAAATCTCACTGTCTCCTCAAAAGTTAACCCTACAAGAATCTGGGGTGAAAACGCATCTCAGGATTCAGTTAAGAACTTGTCCTATTTAATTTTCAGCAGAAACTTGGATTCTTGAATAAGAATTTGAATGTTATTTAATATTAGTTTCATTGGTATCTTTATTGGGCTTTTTTTATTTCCTTATTAATAAAAATGGAAAACCCTGGATGTTACTGTGAAGAATATCCAGATCTGTGGCTCAAGATTGGTTCCCTTTTGCTCTTTTTCTCCTTGGAGGGCTAAATGTCTTCCTAGAATTTCATCCCTTGAACATGTTCAAGGGCACAAAGCTCCAATAATGTGCTGCATCTTCTCAACAAGAGCACTAACTAAAACTATGGGGTATTACAGACATTGCTGTTTGGCCCATACTCTGTCAAGCAGCCTACAGAGAAGGATGAGAGTATGGGGAAATTCTTTACAACATCCCCAGGCTTTGCTGGGAGACTTTTAAAGATATCAAGTGATGATAAAAGAAAAAAATTTCTTTTACCACCCTTTGTACTGTAATAACTTTATAATTTGATTTCCACCTTTTTTGACCCATATGCAGAGAGACTGGAGAACAGTTTGAGAAAGGAAGTGATAATCTGCAGAATTAATGTGGTATACATTGCATAATTCTCAGTTATGACACTTTCTTGATGGAGACTGCCTGGACTCTGTTTCAGAAGATCAGTGTGATCAAAGACAAATTACTGGGCTATGTACAGGTTCTTGCTGTACAGCCAGAGAGAAAACAATTACAACTTGTGTCAATGATACCTTCTTCACGTACCAGGAAGTGTTGATGGAGTATTACTTGAGTACATGTTATACCTGTGCCAACTGTTTTTTCTTTAGAAAATAGTGTTTTATTTGTGATCGACTTCTAAAGGTCAAACAGGAGATTGTAGCCAAATCATAAATTCTATTTAATTAATTTAGAGTCCTCCCTACAGAAGATGTGATTAAGTGCTGCCTTTTCCCTTTTGAAATGATATTTCTGGCGAGGATAGGTTTCACGGACAGGAACGCCCTGTTGTCTGTTCTCCCTGTCCCAGTTTGTTGCCACAGTTCTGATCTTGCCCTGTCTCCTGCCTTTGAGTGTTTCCAGATTCAGACTACAACCACTGAGCTTTGCTTTGAGACAAGAACAGATGTGTGCAGTAATATCTAGGAAGAACTAGCTAGTATTCACTTAGCATTTTTCAGGTTTATTCACAGGCCTAATTTTTCAGCCCTTTCCACCATGGCTAAGAAAACACATCTGAAGCAGCACCGAGTTAATACAAAGCTCTGCAGCAACAAGCTCAAAGTCATGTTTAAAAAGAAAACCTCGACGCACCTGGAACTTGAAGTTGACAGCCCCCTTAATTATTCCCCTTTTGTCAGACATAAGAACACAATGGAAGTCTTTCTATTCATGCCTGTTCCTAATAATTAATTTTCTAGAAATGTGCTCATCGCCGACTGGTTTGCCAAGCAGAGCAGAAGCCCTACTACATGAGCAAGCTATGGTGGTGTGGGATTATCCTCCTGGGGCTTGGAGAGGTGGGCAATTTCACAGCCTATGGATTCGCCCCCATCGCTCTCGTTGCTCCACTGGGATGTGTTTCTGTTATAGGTGAGATGATTTGCCATTTCTTGCTTGGGTATATGCATTAATCAAATGCTTGCTTGTGGCTAGAGGAATAATACCACAGAAATTGCAAGAGGAACGCAAGAGGAATATGTTAATGTTGTGGTTTGAAAAGAAATTATTCATATAATTACATGAGCTGACAGTTTGACAAAAACTGTCTACTTAAATCAAAGACTCTTCTAATAAATTCCTTTTTCCATGGTTTTGTCTTTTGCGTCACTCTGTGCTCTGCTGGTTCCTGCCCAGTGCTGCAACTGTTGCCAGCTCTGCAAGCCCCTGAAGAGGGGGACTGGCATCCTGCTGCATGCACACAGATGAGCTCTGAGTACCTAAAATGTATTTGCTGTGCTACCATCACAGCAAGTGGTTTCTGCTACCTCTTTCCTGCCCATCACCATGATTCATGTTGTTGTGGGTAAAATTGCTTGGCTCTCTGCAGTGTGTGACAAAAAGGGCCTAGAAATTTCCAGAAATGTTTAGTACATTTATGGGCATTATTAGACATGTTCATTTGTTCCTTTATGTACAGACAATTTGGACATGAGCTGAAGTGATATGATCTTACTCTTTACTACATGTGGGGTTTTTTGTTGTTAAGGTGCTCGACAGTATGAGGAGTCTGTTTCTTTGACAATACAACACATTTAAAAATATGTCTTCCTGTTTTGCTAATGTAAAGCAGGGTTGACAGGGCAATACTGCACAGAGGCTGTAAAAACAGGAGTACAGGGTGTAGCTACATCCCTTAACCTAGCCACTTCACATCCACAGCTGAAACATCCAGGACTGAGATATCTCAACAGTTCTGAATATGCTGGAGCTCATTTACTTGCTATTGGCAGGTGATAACATTTCATGGTCAGCAGCTACCAGAAGCATACTTGGAAGTGACATTGCAATGAGTGATTCTCCATGGGAAGGTAAAAAAGATGAGTTATCTTCCCAGTGGACTGCCTGGCTGCAGTGGAAGGAAGCAGCTAACCATACCTGGGTGCAATAAAGCAAAGAGAGAGGGGGAAGGAAACAGCAGGCAATTTACTGTAAACTTTAATGTTAAACTATTGCAGAATTTCAGATATAAAATGTTAGTTCATCATAGTAGGAAAGATTTCTCAAAGAAAGTAAAGAGATATTAACTGAGATGAAACTGTAAATTAGTATGACATATCCCAGTGTGATTTTGGTGGCAGTAGTTATATCTTTAACAATTGTAGGCATTGTCAGACATATCTGAACATCAACAAATATTGACCTATCTCATTAGTTGCCCAAACTGAATAAAGTGCAAATATAGTTTCTATAAAACTAGAAAGAAAAAGCAAAAATCAGTGAGCAGGAAAAAAATCCCAATATTTATTAAACTGCAAAAGATGAGATCACAGTTAGGGTTGATTTTTATCTGAGCAGATTCCTTCTTTGCTTTTGCAAAATGCGAAGAAACATTGCATCTGATGATTCCTTCATTCTCCACTGCTCTTAGTTATAACAAATACCAAGAAACTATTTTCCTAATTGTTATGTCTTACCAAAATTCTCATCCACTTTTTATTTTCTAATGGCCCAGAATGATTATTCTGGAAGATCCCAGAAAGCACATTAATATCTTATATTCCATTCCCATAAATCAGCTGATGGTATCCATTTCGTAGCCCAAACAATAGAAATATCTGAAATTTTATTTAGTCTAGCAAACATTCCCTTAAGGAACGGCAAGTAAAAATTGTGTAGACAGCCAATTACAGGAATAATTTTCCAGTAACCCTTCCTACTACAAGATACTTTCCTGTCTTCTGAAATTAAAGCCAGAGAGAGAGCATCCTTTTAATTTGAAAAGAGTTCATCATCATTGAGGACAATGACAAACTGACCAAGTCACATGTGCATCATCTGCTAACAACTGGGCAAAGGGTAGTTTAGGCAGCAGGTCTTCCAGTTTAAAAGATCAAGAAATACTTTTCTCACTACGTTTTGACCTCTTTTAAGTGGTGGAGGGTGGCCTTTGCAAAGTCTAGCTCACATGTTTTTTTGAGGTACTGTTCAATGTATGTCTTTCATAAGTGAATTTTTTTTAATGAACAAATTTAGTACTTGATAACAAACTCCAAATGTGTACCTGAACCCTAAGTCCAGGGTATGGAAATGCTTCCTGAGAAGCATTTCGTTTCCAAATGCAGTGCCAGCACATCCCATATGGTAAGGCTGGCTCTCACTGACATTGGGAAGTACATGTGGTGTACTGAGGAGAAATGTGCTTTGCAGTATGTCCAGTCACCTAGGGATTCTCTGAAGATCTCTCTGACTCTGGGTGTGCAGGGAAAGTTTCCTTTGCTTGGAAACCAGGGTTTGGAGGAGGATAAGGCAGACTGGAGTCTGTGCCCAGAATGGATTTGAGCTGTTCCCATCATATATCTCCAGACTTCTGAGACAGGAAGCATCTTAAAATAGATGGAGCCAACATCTATTATGCTCTGCTACCACATTTAACTACATTCAACATTTGCACTTAACCCGGTATCAATTAAATAGTGAAAAGTTTGTGCTTCTTTCTATTGAGCTGGATGCTTCCAGTGTCTTGTTTTAAAAAGAATACAGCACAAAAGATCGTGAATTGGCATGGCACCAAGAGATTTAATTTTTTTTTTTTATTTTTTTTTTAGAATTAAGCTAGAAAAACTATATTTTTCTTCTTACACAGTGGAAGTATTTCTGTGTGTGGTTGCAATGATGCAAGCTCTACATCTGTTCAGGGTTTTAAATAGTTTGAGAAGACAGCAGTTGTTTTCTTCAAGAGGAGAAATTAGTAAATTTTTAATTTAAGAGTGGAGGAGTAATACATGTTTGATGTGATCATTAAGAAACTTTCTATACTTAAGAAGTAAAACTCATGTTTTACACGAAGCTTGGGTAATTTTAGGTTGCAGTGGTTTTTAGCTCATCATCTTTCTTTTGCATGCAGAAATGACTTGGGGATGGAAAATGTGGGGAGAGGCCAATGGCATTAGAGATAATTTCTTCTGCAGTTTTCATCATTCTGTGGGGAGTTGATTTACACTTGACTCACTTAGCCTGACATTGTTAAGATCCCTTTGCATTTTTATGCACTCCTTGTAAACAGCAGTGGGGTGCTTTAGGCTTTGAAAAGTTATATTCCTGATGTACATCAGGAATATTCTCAGATACTATTGTAGAAATGGATTTCTCCCACTCACTGTAATGTAATATCTTTGGGGCCGAAGAACTTGGAATTTTGAGGACTCTGTTAGTAACAATATCTAGGAAATATTCACCAAACTATTCTTTAAAATATTTGATTTGTACTTGTCTAGAAGATGCAACAAAAGGAATCTCAGGGTTTTTCCTTCTCTCTGCAGTCTGTATGTCCTATAGTCCAGGTTCTAGAATTAAGCTCACCTTAATAGTCTCTCTTTTGAGCAATTTTTCAGATGGGGAAAAATGTTTCATGTTTTGTTCACTGCTTTTCCAGTACTAATCTTCGATCATGTTAGAAATGTTACAGCTCCAGTGTGCAGGACAGCTATCAATAGCTATCTCTAATGTCTTTCTTTGTATTTAGTCCAGCATTAATATCCATCATATTAACTAAGAATGGGGTTTAGTAGTCTATTAGATATAATAAATTTGTTCCCAGGTGTCATTTGAGCTGCAGCAATTAAATGCACTGTGTAGTTCATCATCTCTCCAGATTTTCCTGACTCTGTGGCAGACGACAATAGCTTGAGTTTGGGGATGGATTGAAGCATCTTCAAGTTTGTCAGTACTGGGATGGTCATTAATCACCTCAGTTTGGAAGAGGCTGAGGGTCTGTTCATATAAAGCAGACTTAGGAGGTTGCATCTTGAAAAGTAACTGGCAGCAACTGCATCCTCGTAACTTGAGCACCACTCAACTGATTTAGGGCAAAATCAACTGGGTGAACTTAAAACTGCTTGATTAAGTGGAAGCACACCATTAAGTTGCATAAAACAGAGTAAATGCTTGGTCTCAAAGTGAAATATTGTCACACAAACTGAGAGAGGCGCATTAGTCTTTGAATCATGTCTAGTTCTCCCTTGATATTTCATCCAGACCAGTGGTGAAATGGGTACAAAAGTATTCTTCTGGATGGGTGAGTTTAAATGCCTTTACCTGACTGAATCTGCTAAGCTTAAGAAAAAGACCACTTGAGGCAAATATTAAATTTTGTGGTTTGTTTTTTCGTTTTTTTTAACTAATGGAGAAGGCAGAAGTTGTACAAGCAGTCTATGCACTTATGAGGAGAGCACTAATCTTTTTAAATGGTACACAAATCTCATCTAGGAATTGAAAAGAGGAAAAAAAAGGATATACTAATATTTGATGTTATGAACAGTTGTGACAAAAATTATTTAGTGTAAGACTCAACAGTAAAAAAAAGAGGTAAAAAGATAATAAATAGCTTGGGTATGAGGAAAACAGCTTAATAGTGAAATATAGTGAAACAGTTCTGCATAGGAAAAATAAATCATGCACACTTACTTGAGTTTTTTATGGCTGGATTTGACAAAATACAGAGAATACATACTATGAATCAGTATTTATTTTCTATATTTTACTTCTTCTGTTGTGTATTATCCCTTTCTTAAAGAAACAAACAAAACCCAATCCTAACTGCAGCTTTCATGTCTAGGAAGCAGAGGAGTTATTTTGTGAGCTGGATTCTCACCATTCATTGTCTGCTAGTGGCAGAACCCACACATCACACTGCTCTTTATTTCTATTTGTGCTGGAGAAAACCTACATATGGAGATAATTGTAAACGATCACTCTCCTAAGAGAAGGAGTAGCTGACTGAGCTATGTGTAGCATCATTAAAGCCCTTCCTCAAGGCACTTAATTGCATGTCATGAAGAAACTCAAAATTTTTTATCATTTTTTCAATTTACATTGAAATTCACATGCTGCAGTGAATAAATATTCATTCAATAATGTGAATATATGATTATTCAATATATAATTAATATATTCATTCAATAATGAATGTAAACTAGCCTGGTTTATGCCGATGTATGAAAAGATTTTTAGATAACAATTAAGCAAAACAAACCCCTTCCCCATTTCCCACCCAACATGATTTGGATGTAGTGTCAAATAATATTTTCCCTTTGAGTTTCATGAGCATTCAGAAAGCTCTGTCATATAGATACAAGCATTTTACAGGACCTATTTACTTCTCAAATTATGGATATTCATATAAGCATGCAATCAAGGAATGGAACAAACTCAAGGATTACATTAAAATGTATTTGTTCTGTAATGTTTAATCCTTAACAGGTATCTCCCAGTTTTTCTGCCCTTCTATTGGTCTAGCAGGCTACCATTGTCACTGAGCATGGGAGTTGGATCTCTGCCTACTTTTGAAAGTTTTACCTAAATAATTAGTGAAAAAGGGAAAAATTATTCTGATTCACCCAAAACACAAGTCTTCTCAGATGACCAGGGATGTGGTCTTTGCTTTGATGATTTGATGGCTGGTAATCCAGGCCTAGGGTTGTGCATGTGCTGTATTCCCAAAGCCAGTGGTTCAAAACCAGCGAGGCTTCAGAACAGTGATAAATTGCTTGTTTTGTTGCTGAGCTATTGCCAGTTTACTCTTTGACACAATTTTTTGTCTGCATTTCTGTGTTGTTGAATTCTGTTGCTGATGCTTAAAAAAAAAAAACCCAAGAAGAAAACTATCCCTCACTCTGACACAGATCTCAATCTCTATAACAGTCTATAGCTTTATTTAAAAAAGAAAGCAAACAAAAAACCCATTGCAAAGACATATTAATACTTTTCAGCACAGCAATTGCCCAAGTTCCTCAGTCTATTCAGTCGTAGAGTTAAACATAATGTTCAATAGTTTGCTGCCCACATCAGTATAATAGTGGAGGAGGAGGAAGCACAGTTTATGTGGAGGGAGAACAAGAGTACCCTGGGATGGGAAAGGGAAAATTGGGGCTGAGTGGTAGTGAGTTAAATTTATGCTCTGGTGATGGGATGAAATCAAGGTGAAGGAGAGTGGGCTAGGAGGAAAGTATGGGGATGTAACATCACTGGTAGAGTGGATGAGAGGTGGGAAGATGCAAGACACCCCACCTGTGATCTGAGGGAGGGTGGGAAAGGAGTGGAGAGTCTGGGGAGTTTCAGCAGGTCTGCATTTAAGAACTGAATTTGGGATACAGTAAGGGCTTATATTCATGTATCTGGTAGGCCTAGCTATAGCCTCTGGATGCCTACTTACTCTCCTGCAAAGAGTTCATGAGACTTAGGATAACTCAGGAAAGGAGGAAGCAACCTCAGAAAGTGCATAACCCAACCTTCTGCTCAAAGCTGGATCATCTTGGAGGCCACCCAACAGAGTGGAGATGGCAGAGTATGTGTTGGCCTTTTAGCATATTGTCTTAAATTGCTTTTTCTGGAGGAGTTAATGTCTTGAGCAACTGAGTGCACCTGAGGTTGTGAGTGGAAGCACAAAGGAGCTAAGGAAGAGGAGCAGCGTGGCTGAGAGGTCTGTGGATCCTGGGGAGCACTTTGGTGTCTGTCATTTGTCTCACCAGCCAGGAAAAGCTGCAAAGCCAGCAGAAGGCAAAACTAGCAAACACCAGCCCGCATTCCCAGGGCTCCTTTCATAGCCCTCCTCCCCAACACATCTGCAACAAGACAGTCGGCTCTTGGTTTCTTGACTTTAGTCTGATTCAAACCTACCTTGAAAATGGAATAATATGGAAGACTATCCCAAAGTCAAACTTGGGAACTTAAACCCCAGAAAATGAACAAAATAAAAGTAAAATTAAAATTAAAATGTCATGTTCTCTTGGCTGTGCTCCTATAACTTGCTTAAAATTTAGTCCTGGAGGTAATAGCCAGAGTTTGAGAGGCTCCTGATCAGTCATGTATGTCTTCTAGCATCTCATCAGGTCTCATCAGGTAACTGCTCTCTGCTTATTCTCATAGGTTTACCCCATTTTCTTTTCTTCTTCACTTGAATGAAAATGGAGCGTTGTTGACAACAGAGACAGCAAAACAACAGAGACAGTTGTCTTTTGTGTTTAGAGTATCTCCCGGGTCTCGTTCTCCTCACCTTGGTGTCGTACCTCCCCTCCTACTCCAGTTTTTTCTCTACTCCTAGATGGTCTAATATGTGTTCTTAAAACCCCTCCTATTTTTAGATTCCTCTACATATTACTCTACATCATAAAGAGTATTAATTATACATAGATTCTGTTAAGCTCATGATCTCTTGTGCATTACCAGCTATCTCTGGAGACAGAGCTTGCTGCATTTGAATGCATTATTAAAACTGATGACAGGCTGAGTGACAAGTTTCTGGCTGCATTCCAGCACCTCCTTGTGCCCACTGCCAGCCTCAGAGGTTGTGATCCCCCCAAGCTGACACTTGGGCATAACTCATCTTACCCCAGACTGGATGCCAACAGTGGAATTGCATTTACTAGACCTCTGCTGAATGCAGAGAGCTCAGACATGGAGTACTCAAAACAAACAAACAAACAAACAAAAAACAACAGCAAAAAAAATCACTGCAGTATCAGTCTTTTAAGCAACAGGTCTTTTCTGTGACAGAGACTGTGTAGGTGAGGGGGTGGAGGTGGGATTTGTGAAAGCTGTGAGAGCAGGGAGACAGAGCCGTAATTAATTCCTGCACTATCTTGGGTGCTGCTGCTTCTTTCCTGGCTTTTGTCCCTTCTTTTTTGTCTAAACATAGGTAGCTCTGCTATTACCAGTGTTGCCTGGATACCATCAGTGTCTTCACTCCAGCAAAGTCATCACTGAAAAATTGAATAAAGAAAACCGTATCAGGCAACTTAATTTCAATGAGGCATTTTCAGTTCAAGATCCTTTTATTGCACTTACTCGTTTGCACAGATCCCCATCACTCTTGATACAGTTTAATTTTATGACTTCTGCTATATCTGATTTTCTACTGACTGGAAAACAGAGGCATGATGGTGAATTCCAGTTCTCTGTTTACCTCTTGGCATGTACCTCTCTAGATTTTTCAAGGGTACATCCACTAGCTAACCACAAATTAAATTTTCCATGAGAACAGAGATAATGAGGCAAAAATAGTTGTAAAAATGTTGAACTGTTATTTCAAGAATAAACCATGCTGTAGGCAAGTACAGAGCTCTTGTAGCAGTATCCCATGACTCTGTTTCAGTGCACCCCTCCACTGTCCCTCCTGAGTAGTCTTTGAGGTTTCTGAATGAATCTAACATTACTGTTGCACCTCTCGCAGAGAACTTTACTAATCTCTTTTACATAGGCACTATCCAGCCTCTTTTTCTTCTTTTTAGAGGTAGATGTTGTGTGCTGGAATAGAGCCATGTCTCCCAATCTCGTCCATCCTGAGGTCAAAGCCCTTCTTTCCTCTCTAGCTCATGTCCACACTAAGCTGCTTACCACAAAACCTGTCCCAACCACTACTGCTGTTCATCTTTCCATTGCTGCCCATCCTGAAGAGGTAGGACTGGGAGCTGGCAGAGGTCAGATGCGAGAGCTGAACAAGAGAAAGTGTTTTCCAGAAAAGAGGAGATAATTTCTAGGACTTACTTCCATTTTTCTCTTTCCTAAGTGCAAGTCACTCTGAAAAACCATGGACAGTGCTTCTGTAGGGGTGCACCCTGTGTGGGGTTTTCTCCCTGTTTGTTTGCAGACATCATGACCACTTAGTTCATACAAAATACTGTGTTTTTGCAGTTACTTTCATCTTCTCAATTGTACTGCTGGTACTTTACTTATAAGCCTCTACTGCTGTTACTTTACTTCTAAGCCTCTAATGCATTGAAGACTAAAGAAGCAGAATTTTATTGCTCTGTGATGCAATTTGCCTTGAGCAAGTCCATACAGTGACTTGGTGGCAAAGTGGGGAGTGAAACACTGAGGCTGATCAGTGTCCAGTTCTCCTGACATTTCCATAGACGACTGAATCAGAGCAGTTTAAGCAGTGTCCCTGCGTGGGAAATAGGAAGAATATTGCATCTTTTCAAGCACGTAAGAGCCTGCTGGATACGTCTGAAATCTTACAGAAACTGAGTGTTGGTTGGCTGCAGGAATGGACTGCTGGCTGTTTATATCGTGGTGTGGTGCAACAACAGCACCCTTGAGATATATTTAAACTTGTCCCAGGGCAGGTTTTTGCTATAGCACTTGATATTCTAACAAATATATATATATATAAAGGTCTTTATATTTCTATTCTAGGTAGTGCATTTATTTCTGTCTTTTTCCTAAAGAAGACCATGAGGACTGCTGATATATTGGGTAAGTAAGCATTTGCTAATTTAGACATGTGTGCTGCCATATGCTTAGCAAGCTGTAACTCTCACGCAGCCCCCCACCTTCACACTCCCACTTTCCTGAGCAAGTGTTTCAAGGCAGATACTTTCAAAATTGGGGAAAAGTGATAAAAAGAGAATCTTCAATGCATGAGGAAAAGACTATTCCCAAATCTTCTGCTCTTACAATCATAACTCATTTCTTATGTGTCCTTATTGCTCAAATTTATTTTCATTTTCTATTTTTGCCCTTGAGGTTGTCTTTAGTATTATCTTTGTGAGTACAACACAGAATTAATAAAAACGGGGAAGTTATTGAGTTACTCGTTCAAATACAAGATTTTTTTTTTTTCTGCATACATATTGCACAAAAATTCAAGCTCAATTTGAAGTGATAACTTCCCTTCTGGTTTTAGTTTTATCACTTCAAAAAACAAATAATCATATTGTCAAGTGTTCAGTTGGGAAATGTGGTCTTCACTGTAAAAGCCTGTCAACTTTTTGTCTGTGTCCAAGATTTTTTTGCATATCAAAACTGCCTGCCTTGAACACAGTAATAATGAGAGAAAAGCACATTTTACGGTTTGGGCTTTGCACCAAACCATCTCAACTGGGACAGTGCACCTGATGCAGGGCACCTGATATTTCTGTGGGTTCCTAGAATCTAGGCTTGATTGTCCAAACTGTAGTGAGGACAGCTGTTCTTATGAATGTGTTGGAGAGATCTGTTCAGTATCGTTCCAGGAATACTATATACGATTTATTTAGGTTTGGAATCCAACTTTGCCAGCTCAGCTGCTAAATTCAAAACCCCCCCTCCCTTCACTGATCATGTTTCCCTTATGGCCTTAAACACTGTGTGTTGCTTTAACTAGTGTTCAGCTGATTTATTTTATTTCTGTGAGTTTGACTTTGCAAGATGGATTTAACAATGTTGCTACATTCCATAAGAATGAGCTGTATGATGGGAAATATGGTGATGGTTTTGCAAGCACATAAATATAACACAGTTCTGCTTTTCCAAGGGAACTGTGTGAGATAGCAGTGCCAGCAAAGCCCTCCGGATGTGCTTTGTTTTGTATTCCCGAGCCTTGCATTCTGCACCGATTTATAGGTTTACCAAGAATTTTGAAGATTACTTGAAGAACAATTGATTAGCTAATATCTTCCTTAATCCAATACAGTTTATGGTCTTAGGATCAGCTCACTTCTATCTGGTTACTTCAATGAACATCTGTGTTTGTCAGTTGGGTGTCCACAAGACAGAACTTGCAGATTTTTATTAAAAGCATAATAATGCAAGTTTGACCTTGAAAAGGGGCCCTGGCAGCCTAGTGGCTGAACAGTCCATTGCAAATCATCCTTTTATAGAACAGCTCATAGACCTGCAAATACAACAGAGAGCGGCCAGAATGCTGGCCTTATGACAGCTTCACACGAGCATTGGACTGGCACACACCTGTTGGATCTGATGCTTCCAGGGCAGGTTGATAGCTGGTGCAGATCTCTGTGGCCACACTGACTTTGGGACAATTATCTTTATTTACACTGATTAATGGTCCAGTTGATTGCACTCGTAGGAAACTTGTCCTTTCAGTTTAGGCTAAGGTTGTGTGATGCGGTTTTTGCCTGTGAGAATACAAAGAATTGATTCTCCTTTGTCATAAATTTGGGTTTAGAATTGACAGCATTTAAAAATGCATTGTTGAGTTGGAACCCTAATTCACACGGCTTTGCTGACAGCTTTTTTTACATGTCCTAAATTCTTTGAGTCTTTAAGAAAAATTGGAATTTATAAGACCACAAATGCAAGGCAATCCAATTCCCTAAATACAGATCTGCTTAAATGGACTTAAGTTTTCTTCTAGAAACTATTTCCAAACCAGCTGACCATGTATTGCCAAAATAACATGTCCTTTTTTTTAAAGGAGGAACGCTGACAATCACAGGGATATACTTGTTGGTGACATTTGCTCCAAGTGTACCTCAAGAACTCACAGCACAACAAGTACAGAATTACTTAGTGAGCTGGCCTTTTTTGGTATATTCAGTGAGTATCTGGTTCACACTACTCCCTTAATCAGAAAAACTGGGGTTACTGGGCTTTTTACAGCATTATGAATTAGTGGTAGAAAAACTGCTCCTGAAGATAAATGGTGTGATTTTCATAGGAAAGAAAGTCCCTCATCTTTCTACTGAATCCAAGCTGAAAATATGCAGAAACAAAAGATATTTTTTAACTACATGTCCGGGGAAAGTCATAATTGTGCAGGATTAACAAGAGTGGAAAGATTTTTGATGTTTGGGGAACTAGAGGAAAAACCTAAATATTGGTACTGCTTAAATTTCCTATGTATGTGTTCACACCACCCTGTCTGCCTGAACATGTAAATTGCAGAGTTTTTCTGGGATGTGATGGAATTGTGCTTTTTAAAATCAGGCTATGAATGTCCTTGGTCCTGCTTTTTTTCTTTTGTATCACTGTTTTGTTCCCATGTTGTTAAGCCTGGCTGAAAGGAGCTTTGTATGGAGCTGAGATGTGAGGGGGTGGTCTGCTACACCGCCACTTAGGTTAATCTGAACCTGAGTTCAGATTCAAATACAAAAATACCATTTTGATTAAAGTATCTGTATACAAACTTCAAACACCATACATCTTCTTTGATGTATTTAATTAACATCAGGAACAAGACCAGAGTGAGTAGGAGGAATTTCTGTCCCTCTTTTCCTCTGGAAAGCTGAAAATGTTTTCCTCCAGCTGAATGTAAAAGATGCAATACAGGAGCTTCAGAAGCAGTTAGTTTTTCCCAGTAAAGTGACTCACTTAGATTCATAGTGCCTAGGCTTTTCTCAGTAGGAATCTCAGTCAGAAAGCCACTGAGTAGACAGTTTCAGGTCCTTAATCTTTTAGCCAAACATCAGACTTTACATGCATCTAACTATCCATGAACTACTGATTAAACACAAATTACATGCTACCATAAAAAATGTTGATCCTTGCTTTCAATTTGTTGTGCATTTTAAACTCTCTTTCTATTTTTTATGCCCTTTAAAGGTCCTGAAAGATGGTGATAGAGCTCAGTGGAAGAAATTAATATTCATGCTGCATTACTCACAACATGTACTTTCAATCAGACAGTATAGAGGCTTTTGAAGGCAATACCCAAACGTTTTGGGGTACGCAGTAAGGGTAGCTTCAGCATCCACAAGTGCTTCAAGAAGTCCATGAAATCAGCAGAGTAAGAGGAGGGAGTTCAAAAGAGGGATATCAGTGCTCTTTCTTTTCTACTTTTCTACTGAATATCACCCTCTATCATTCAGTTCCACTTATAGATGATAGAGTAGCCTGACATTTTAGGCACAGATGTTAAATTGTTGATTCACCCATTTGTGTAGAAATGGTTGAGAGAGAAATCTCTCTATCCATGCCCAATGACACAAGAAATTTCTGTGTAATATGCCATTCCAATTTTCTTGAAACAAACACCTTGATGGAAAAGGGCTTTTTCCCACCTCAGGAGTTTTTTGACTTAATTTCATGGAAAGTTTTCAAGAATACAATTGAATGAGTAGGAAGACTGTGCTATATTCTTCTTAGGAGACATTGGGCGGTTCAGGTAACCCCTGAACTTTCTTTCCCCCCTTATCTCTTTTCCCTACCTCAGCCAGCATCTAATTCTACATGTAGAGCATAGTTGTAGGGAAGGATGAAGCAAGTACACAGCAAATCTTCTTGACTCAACAATATATCAAGTTTTAATTGCTCCTTCTGTTCCATGGATTCATCTGTGTTGATCTTCCTCTGACCAAAGAAAAGGGACGAGTGAGTGATACCAGCCTGATTACCCTGGTATGCTGCTGGAAGCTCAGGCAAACCCTACTGTAAACGTTGTCTTTGGGCAGGGAACAAGCTCTTCAAAATTGTTTGTAAAATGCCTGGCACAGGCTGGCTATTGGCATAAAAAAGTGCAGCAGAAGATGGAGAGTTTCCAGTATAAATATACAATGAGGAGACAATACAGAAGTATAATGCAGCCCAGCAATCTTTCTAAAAGTAGCCCCAAAGTGTGGTCTGCTGAGAAATAAAATGCTCCAGTGGTATTTTCTGTGGGTGGTAAACCATCCCCCTGTAGCACTCCACTGTTATATTCTGCAGAAGTAGCCTCTAATTCCCACAAGACAACTTTGAGTCGCCTTCTGAGACTCTGCAGTAGCATAATTATGTCTGAGCAAGAGTGACTATCCTAGCTGGTTTTTTTTTCTTTTGCTTATGTGCACTTTGAGTTTCTACAGAAGACCTAAATCATAGATGAAGCTCTTAGGTTTTCCTAAACAGAAGCATAGTAAGAATTGGGTTGTTAATATTTAATCTCCGCAAAATCAAGTTCAAAATATCTCTGCTTTTCTTTCAAAGTGCCTAGAAGACTGTTCTGTATATGCCAGAAAAGCAGTTGAGGCAGACAATGTGGTATTTCATTCTGGTGCCTTCTGGTAATGCTTAGAAACATGGAAAACATGATTATTAAAAAAATGTTGATGAGATGTGAACTTAAGGAGACCTCAGTAGAGATTAGTCATAATAGCAAAGATGATTGTAAGCAGGTGAAATTCCTTCAATTCCTCTAAACAGAGTATGTGAAGCTGATATAATCTCTGCATTTCCCATTCCCAGACTTCATATTTATCACTACCACAGCTATCAGTGATGAGAGTAAGGTCTGCTTTAGGTAGGAAGCAGCTGGGGCACTCCAGGAGGGTTCCTGTTGTGTGAGGCCCTGTTAGGAGCCATGCACTCTGCTTGAAGTGTGACTTAATTGTCATAGACTCTCCCTTGTCCTCTGATTAAAGATGACCTGTAGGTTGGTCACCAAGTGGCAGAGAACCATGGAAGAGTATTTAGGCTGCTGGGCAGTATTACATGAGAACTAATTGTTTGAATTTCCTGCTTAGTATGTGAGACTTTACAGAGCTGAGTAAAGTGGAACAGCAGCCCTGAAAGCAAACATTATTTATCTCCCTAGGTTTGTCACAGGACTGCCATCTCTGGCCCTATATCATGGCTGCTCTTGGGGCTTCCCCGGGAGGTGAAGGCAGCCATGCACACAGACCTTCCAGAGCTGCCATCAGGGACTCCAATGTCCTTTTGATGGTTTTGCTTCCAGGTGTGTCTTCTTGGTGGGTTCGTGTGCTTTTAAGGAGGAGGAGATGGCAGTGGTGCTTTATGGTAGCTTTAGCAGGAGAAGAGATGATGACACGATGAGGACCAACAGAAGGCTGATGGAGAGCCAGCTACGATGATCTGCTTCAGTCAAAGCTGGTGGTGCTTGGCACTGCTTGCCACTCAGGGGTTGGACTGAGGTGGAAGAGGGAGTGGAATGACAGAGCTGCTGTGTTGGAGCAGTTTGAGCCAGTGACTTTCCCTCAGCTTGTTTTTGGATGATTGCTCTTGCATAGTTTGAAATCTCAGTGACAGGACAGGTGATGGTGCTTCCTGCTTCCTGAGGATATAAAATGAACCAGTGCAGGTGTAGCTGGCTCCCTGCAGTAAGTTTGTCTCATGAGTTTCTGCACACTCTCTGGTAACCACACCAAGGGTCTAGAAAGGGTGACTGGTGCTCAGGTTTGCACTGATGAGAGAAGCAGATCTCATAGTGCTGTGTCACCTGGTGCCATGGCCCAGTCCCAGTCACACCATCCTGTCTGCCAGTCCTGGACTTGTGTATCTTGGAAGAGGATACATAGGACATCTCTGGGACTCCTTTCTTAAGATGGGTACCTTTCTGAATGGGCAATATTTATTTAGCACAGATTTCTTCTATTCTGTTACCAATTGTTCACTGTCAGAATAGCAAATGAAGCTACTTGGTGGCTGTTGTAGCTGCAGCCTGATAATGTGATATTCCCCTCTAGCCCTAAGATGTGTTTGCCAGTGGCACAAAGGGCAAAGCTGCCACCTTCACTTCTCTCCAGTCCCCTCAAAACTCTGTCGTAGTTTTCAACAGGGAGGCCAAGATGAGCTCACCTGTCCACAGACCTTGATGTTTATTGTGCCTTGGTTCCTGATTTAGACATACCCAGTGTTGCACTGTTGAATAAAGCTGGAGAGGCTGGCCAAGTTATTACTGTGAGACTGAGGCAAAAGCCTCTCTTCCACCAGCTGGAGGCCCAGCATTCATGTCTGGGTGCAAGCCTGGCAGGGAGAAACATCAGTCTGGAGGAAGATGAGACCAGCACTTCACAAGAGATTGCGAAGATTATTCAATTACGATTAGCCCAGTAATCCAGGAATGTTTTTGTTTTGTTTTGTTTTTTTAACCAACAGCCAAATACTTTATTCTATTCAACCCATGTAAAAACAAACAAACAAACACCAACCAAACACCTGCCCCCCCAACCAACCAACTTTGTTGGTTTTGTTTTTCTAATCTTGTGATAAATATTTGACATATTTTAAAGAAAGCTGGTAAAGAATCCAGATTTGTGTTCTTAATGTTTTGAAATGCAATTGTCTCTTGTTTGTCTTTGGAAGCAAGGGATCCATGTGAAGGTAAATAAAAATTGATTAAGGCATAATTATGCTCTGTTCATGTTTTTATACACTACTGAACTGGGAAGGGTATAAGTGTGGCAGAGAATTTTAGTAACTGGGCATAGTTGACAGGTTTCCTGCTGCAGTCACTCTCCAAAATAAGAAATGGGCTACTTACATTATATAACCATCACTAGTAACTGTTCCACCACCTCTTTGGAAATTTCATCAGTACAACACCCAGGTACTTTTGAGTCTAGTGCTGCCTTATGGTGGCTGTTGGTTTAAGAGTGAAGTGGCATTATGAAACATAAAATAGTATGCTGGTGACAAAATCAAGAAGATTAACAGGTGTTTCTATTTGCTTTGTTGGCAAAAAATAACAATCATGAGATTCAGTAATGATGACAATATCATTTTGTGTCTTACTTCCCCCATTTGATTACTTTCTGACATGCACAAATAAACTTCTCAATCTTCATGCTGTCTCTAAGTCTAACAGGCTTCTGAGCAGCCCTTAGTGCAGAGGTACATCACTCCTGCTTTTCTGTGAGTCTTCTAGGCTCACAGAAGCTTTATGGCCCTTGCACTTGCTGTTTTCTTTAGGCATGGAGGGATATTTGGGTAACCCCTTTGGGTTAGAGACAAAATATCCATGCTGTCGAGATGGCAAAAGGCAAGAGTTACTGAGGGAATCTGAAGAGACACCTTAACAGCAAGTCAGCAAATTTTAACTGTCTGCCATTTAGCTGTCACATGTTATTGAAGGAGCAAAAGGGGACCATGCATGGAGTAGGTAAAGCTGCTTCAGCATCTCAACACGTCCTGTAGTGTGGTCTTGTCTGTCACTGAGCTTTTCAAGGTAATCTCCTGGCAGGCACCTGTGATTTGAGAACTACCACGTGAAATAAATGCTTTCCTCCTTATGATGTAAGGCAGATAATTTGGACAAAGATTTGAGGGGACTTTTTAGTAGGACTGGTGAGAATGGCAAAGAGGGTAACAAAAATAAGCTTGCACATCACAAAGAGTGAGTGACATTAGGAATACTATAGCTAAAAGGAGAGATTGCTCTTACTTTAGCTAAGTGCTTTACCCCATGGGAATTATAAACAGTTTCTGTGAGTATTATTAATGATAAATATTGGTGCTTTTGCTGTTACATTAAAAAAAATTCTTCTCAACATTATCACTGATAAAATACAGATAGAAGAGCAAAAAGAAAAACTAAAGGTATAAGAAATGCTCAAAGTTAAACTTTTGCTATAACAGGAAAGATAAATGACAACAGTTGTTTGATAGCTCAGTCGGATGTCAATAGTTATTTTTTAGCAGAAGATATTTTACAAAGCCATTTTTCTTTGAACAGGTAGAGCAGCAAAAATGAATATGACATCCCAAAGACTTTGAATGAAGCATTAGTTACCTAGTTTCACAGCTCTAACTTTCTTCTCTTTTATTTTCAGATTTTAGAAATTATAACATTCTGCATTCTCCTCTATTTTTACAAAAGAAAGGCTGTGAAACACATCGTGGTTTTGTTAATGATGGTAGCACTACTGGGTAAGAATGTATTATTCATTTTAATTAATAATAATTAATTCACTAATTATTCACTTAATGTTCCTGTCTGTTACTTGATGATTCCTTGTCATTCTCTCTCTCCAGATAGTTTAGATTGGAGCCATTTCAAAGCAGTGTGCTGAAGGAGAATCATTGAAACATTTAACATGATTTTTACTCAGATCCCTTTGTCAAGAGAAAAGCTGATTATGAAACATGGTTTCTATGCTTATTGCTGGGACTATTTCTTTTTACAGATACCTGCAAATTAATATGCTATGTGCAGTGGTATTCTGAAACTTTTTTTAAATAACACTTTAGGTTTAGATCCTGGGAAAGTGGACTATTTGAAACTTTGTTTTGGAAAGCGGGATGTGAAAATCAGTTCTCTAAAACAGAGCAGCTGAAGACCTTGTAAGCTCTCTGTAAACAAATGCAGTGATATGCCGTGACTGTACAACAACTTTAATTATCTCTGACTTTTTGCATCAACAATGTTTCATATTTTACCACCTTTCCTGAAGAACAAGAATTCAGTGGGCAACTGAAATTTGTTTTCTATCATTGTTACCACAATCAATAACCAGGGAAATACGGGAGATCATTTTATCAACAGCTTTCAATAAAGTTAAACTTGAATCAGTTTTGAAAAATGTCAGGAGGTCATCTTATGCTTGCAAGCTTATATGAAGAATTTTCACCACCCTGTGTGACAAATTCTCCTGTACTTTTCTTGTCATTTCTCCATGAAACCCTGTTGGCACGCCACAAGTCTTTGGTTGAAGTGAGAGGTGCTTGAACTGTGCCATTGAAGTCAAAGGTTATTTTTTTACTGAGTTCAGTGGGTGCATGTATCAGTCTGCAAAGAGTCACATTTCTAACGGAGATTACCATGAGGGTTTTGATAAAATAGAATTTCACTAAATTTTTCCAGGTACAAAGTTTGTATTTAACTGAATGTGAGAAACCCCCAGAGATTTATTAACTCCCTTCCTTCAGATCCCTGAGTGGTTTCTTACTCAGCTGAAAAGCCCATACTTTCAGAACTACTTTTTGGGGACAGTCATCCCATGTAGGCTTCCCAGCGCTGGGAGCATTAGGATCTGTGGCTCTGCAGAAGCATTGAAGGATTTCCACACTCCCTGCATGAGGCAGAGATGGAAGAGCCCCCAGAGCCTTAGGTCTAACTGCTCTTGGTTTGGAGGAGAGAAGTGTGAGTGTGGCTATTCCCCAGCTCCAGAGCTAGCACAGAGCCTTGGAGCTTTGGCAAAGCTCTCCTGAGCTGCTCTGCAGCTTCCAACACACCCATGTGGAGTGTGAAGCACTGTGCACTCCTGAGCAAAGGTCCAGCCTCCTTCTGCATAACTGGAAGCCTGAAGATTTCCAGATGTGTTCCTGCACATCACTGCTGCAGTTCTGAGCAGGCCCACCGTGATCCTGCCCCGAGCGAGCCCTGGGAGAGCTGGTGTGCACAGCCCTGCTGGCTCTGCCCTGCTGCCAGGGTGAAAGGGACATGCAGAGCTGCTGAACAGCAGCAAGGCTGCAAACCTGTGCCCTGGCAGGCACTAACTGCAGTTCAGTGGTCTGGCTGCAATCAGCCAAAAGTACATTTTCAGCTGGTGGCTGCTGAGGTTTTTATGAGCATATGCAGCCGGAGGAAAAAACGTATCGTTATTTCTGCTCTATTAAAAAAGACACAAACAAACAAATCCTGGTTCATGGGAACTTCTGAAATACTGACATTTCCCTTGAGCATGAAACCCAGAACTGCATCTGACTCTGGTTCCTGCAGCTGTCCTGGAGCCTGGCAATCCCCACAGATCTACCCTTAGAGCACTCTGCTTGGTCTCTGACCTCTGTGCTGAGCAAAATGATGCAGGTGCTGAAAAAATGCCTGTAGCTTTGCTCCCAGCTGTGTGACATGGGCATTGCCCTTGGAAGGCCCTGTCTGCCAGAGGGGTGGGTGCTCATGGAAGGTGATATATTCCTGGTGGGGTGTTCATATGGGTGTAAATTAAAAGAAAGTTTTCTTTAAAGAGAGGGCAGCCTTGTATTTAACTGGATATGCGAGCTGCTTTCATCAACAAAAAAATACAGAGGTGATCTCAAAACCTGATAAAGTTTTGCTTAGTACAACTCTGCAAATTCATTTGGTGACAATCATCTTACCTCATGTATATGTATATACTCAGTTATCATAAATCTGGGCGGAAACATTTCAGATTATAGTGGGATTTCAGAGCATTCTACCCCAACAGCTGGAAAGTGACATCATTTGTCACACTGGCCTTGAGGGGAGGTCGTTCTAACAGGCAAAACAACTTCCTAGGTTTGAAACTTGTTTCAGAGTTGCTTTAATGAAAAAGATCATTCCACTTCTCAAAGGATAGAAGCCAACCAACCAATCAAACCCTTTGGTGCTTTAATTTCTGTCTTGAAATTATAAGGCATGGAAACTGTCCTTTCATCATAAAAAAGTTTTAGCAATCTTTACCCTTAGCTGAACAATTGAAAATACTGATTTTTACCTGTAAGTGTTCTTTTAAAATAATAACTTCTCCATGTTAGAGTGCAAATCTCAATTTTTATGTGGTTGTCTGGTTGGGGCTTGAGTGTATTTTTGACTTTGTCTCATAGCCTTTGCACCACTTCAGGCCAGCATTTGACCTCTGGTCAGTTTTACATCTGTGTTTGTTAAACCACGTCACCTGTTTCCATTACAGAGAAAGAAGTGAAGTGCTTGGTGGAAAGGTTGTCATGAAAACAGTGAATTTCATGGTGATGAACAGGATCATCACAGGATGTATGCAGCTCTTGAACTCCCCCTGAACTTCTGGACTTTCTATAAGAGAAATGCTTGCAATCAAACCCACAGACCTGCATTTCATTCTTCTTCCCCTCCTTTTCCCCCAACCCTTGGCCTGAACCTTTTGCACAGTACAGGTCTCCTTGCCAATCTGAATGTTACAGGAGGATGAATCAGACCACTGAAATCCAACACTCCCAAGCTCTGCATGAGGGTGGAACTGGATCTCAGCTGGGGGACGGGGCTCCTGACAATTAATTGCCTTTCTTCAAAGGTCATCTCCCCATCCTGACTCTTGAAATTTTTAGGGCTTTTTGAATTTGTTACTTTTTATTTGCAGTAATCACAGACTTCTTGGGTTAGCTTCCACAAACCAAGAGCTCCAAAAGGAAATCTAAAGTAACTCTTAGCTAAACTCTCAGACCTTTTTCTAAAAGACTTGTCTTGCAAAACCTCTCTGAACTGGCAACATGTATTAAAACAATTACCTGCTGTCTGAAATTTGTTTGTGGTAATGCAATGATAGTGATTAAATGAATCGACACTACTGAAATACTTTTCCTGTGGGATAAATCCAGTCAAGGTCTTGTGACCCTGGCCCTTGAAACAAAGTGCAGACCTCTGTGTTGTTTGTCTGCTCTTCATATATGTATAACCCATGGGAAGAATTCGGTGCTTTGGGATGTGATCCCAGCAGTCAACTTTGTCCAGCTGTTTCAGAAGAAAACTCCTGAGGGTGACGAGAGTGTCACATGCAGGCTGCTATGAAGAGGCATCCTAACTGCTTTGAATAGATAACATGACCTCTCAGATGTCTCCTGAATTCTGTAACACTGGCTCCAAATTAGCAGCTGGAGCTAAATAAAGCCTGTATGGAAGATGTGGAGGCTGTTGTACCACCTTCAACTGGGAATCCAGGGTGCTACAAGAACTTAAAGGCTAAACACAAAGCATTCTTGGACCTAAGGCCACTGAGCTTACACAGTATCTTAGCAAGCATTCACAAAAATCATAGATTTGTTTTAGGTGCCCAAATCCTTCTTAAGTCTTATATTAAGTGATCAGACCTGTGGCTCTGACCTGGATCCTTGTCCTCCCTCACTGATGCACTGAAGTCACTGCTAATCTGAATCCTGCCCTGCTAATCTCTTCTTTTCCCTTTCAGCATCACTGACTGTCATTGCTGTTAAGGCTGTGTCCAGCATGATAGCACTTTCTGTGAAGGGGAAAATGCAACTAACTTACTCAGTCTTCTATATCATGATTATTTTAATGGCAACTTCTTGTGGTTTCCAAATCAAGTAAGTGAGATTGTACTTACCTACTAATCTTTATACATATTTTTTCAGTCAGTTTTATTTGGTACTGATAATGATTCCAGATACAAGTTGCATTTTAAGGCAACCAATTCCTGGAAGAGCCTTGACAGATTCATGAATTTCCTCCAGCTGATTGTATTGTTTATTTAAGATTTATTTCTTAGTTTGTAATTGATTGTTATGGACACCTCCTCCTCTCATTATCACCTTCAACAAGGTCTTCCCAAATTTACTTGCCTAGTTTTGGCACAGCTCTTAACACACTAAGTGAAATTTATGCTTATGTAGTCATTTGGGGGTTACTTTTAGAAACCCTTATTGCTGAATAATCAAATGGCCATGTTTACCCTCATTATTCATGTCTGTTCCCCAGCTTTATGGCCCCAGTCAGACTGAAGAAGGGAGTTCATCCCAGCTTTCTCCCTGCCTCTGTTAAATCTGCATGTTGCACTTTGCTGTCCTGTGTGATGGTACTTTTCAAGCTTTCCCTGCTGGCCTCTGGTCTCTGAAGTGATTGGTTTATGCTGCCTTTGCAGATTGCTGGGGGTGGCAGCACAGTAAAATATGTCTTGCAGCTGAAGAGAGTCTGTTCCCTTTCTGCCTGTCCCTCTGCTTCTGGTGCTGATAGCAGCCTTCAGTAATCTCATCTAGACTGCTCCGGTGTGAGCCTGAGTAGTTACTTGCATGATTATTTTCCGGTAGAAAAGCCAACCCAGCTTTTTCATGGCAGAACATACCATTCCCATGTGGAATCAGAAAGTCCATGCATTATTAGGCACTGACTCTCCATGGCTGACTCAGGAACTCCCCTGCAACAGATTATAAAGTGATTTACATCCAGCTTGTCTTCACTGGGAGAACAGCTCTGGGCATTCAAAATAGGAAATAAGTGCTTGGTAAATGAGAAGCTGCTGAATTAACCTCTCCATCTGCCAATTTTTTTTTCTTTCTCTTGCTGGCCAAAATTAAAGCAGAAGTGAAACGTGCCCATTTCATTCCCTGGGCTCAGTGTCCCTTTCTCTCTACTCTTTTGAATGCGTTTTCTGACAGGGACAGTGCTATCAGTCTAAATTTTTCATTTTATTTGTTTTCTCTTATTTTATTTGACTGTCATTCATTAGCTCAGAACAGCCTGTGCTGCAACAATCTCCTGGATCCAACTCTGGGCCTTGGTATCACTGTTTTAGTCCCTGTGACCAAGTTTGTTGCAAATGGGAGAAAATAATGAGGTGTTTTCAATGACTTCAAAATCCTGACTATCCTGTGGATATGTAGAATTTCTTTATTTTTAAAGCACCATGGAGACTGTTCAACAGTTGCTAAAATAACCACGCAATTATTTTAATGGCTAAAACAGATCCAAGCTTGGATTTTTACTGTGCACATATATTGCAGCAGTGAAATGTTCAAGTGTGGTTCTTTTTACAGGCTTGAATATACTCTGCAGACTCCTGATTTTTTTTCTCTGAAATGGCCATTCACATAGCAGAATATCTACAGGTGCATCCACAGTTTCAGCTCATGATTCATCACTCTATGGGTGGATGCTGATAGCTGTGGTCTCTGTGTGAGTGGGTTAATTGGTTTGCCTTCATGCAGATTGTGCAGGCTGCTCCATGGCCAGTCCTGCAGGTCTGTGTGCAGTGTATGCTCCTGTGGTCCTGCACACTCTTGCTCGTGATTCTGGTGAGGGTTCATGTTGCCTTTCTGAAGAGCAGGGAAGAGAGTTTGCAACCCAAGGCACACAAGCTGGAAGCCACCTTCCTGGACTTTCCCAGCAGGACAGAGTGTTTCTGGGGTGTGATTGCATGGATAAACACACAAACAGGTGTTTCAGCCAAACTGGATTGAGCCAGAGCAGCAATGTGGACTTCAGCAAAGTGAAACAGTTCCTACAAAAACTTACGTGTACATGTCCACAATGCAAATATACCCTTACACAACCTCTTTGAATTAGAGCAACTTGTCCCTGGCTGCTTGCAGGCAGCACTGCTTCCAAGAACCAATGCACATCATAAGCAATCATACCCTAGCATTCCTCCTTTATCTGTGGTAGAAAAGATTTTTCCAGAAATGCTTCAAAAATATATCCATTGACAGCCTGTGGCTAGAAGAATCCACACCAACCTTCCTGCTTTCACCTATTCATTTGTACTCTGCAAAGTCAAAACCAGAAAGTAAATTCAATACATGTATTCTGTCCAGGGCTACTTGCTATTGTGATAAGAAATGGTCACACTCATTGTTAAACTGACAAGAAGTGGCTTAACATGACTTAAAGTGCAAGGAACTTCCTGTAGGCATGAGATGCAATAATGCTTATCTTGCAGGTTCTTGAATCAAGCAATGCATCTGTATGAAGCAACAGCAGTTGTCCCCATTAATTTTGTGTTCTTCACCACCAGTGCCACCATTTCAGGTTTGTTTCTGGCTTTCTTCCTCTACAGAAAGGTTTTCTAAACATCAGGTTTTTAAGAATAGGAACCCTGTGGATAGGAAGCCAAACCAGTCATATTTGTCTTCACAGAAATAAATTTTTCCTAGACTCATAGGTGTTTAAGTTCTGAAAAAGAAATAAGTTCACAACTTCTGAGACAAAATAAATGACAGGGATGTTAGAACTAGATCATTTTTAAGGTCCATCCCAACCCAAACCATTCTATAATTCTACAAAAAATAATCAAATTCTAACCTTTCCAAAATAGATATGTGTGATTTAGTGTGCCTTGCTGGCTTACTAGAAGTACCTGCATTTATCCTAGCCTCATACTGACATCCAGTAAATGCATTTACCATGTGCAGACCAGTCTCTCCCTATACGAACTGGTAGAGTCATTTTAACAGCCTGGCAAACTACTCAAATGACAACCAGCTGTGCTTCATAGTAGTTAGCGTATATTCCATTTCAGAAGGTGGAATTCTGGGTTAAGTGAAGGAAATAAAATGACTACAAAAACTTTTTAAGCATTTAACATTTTATTCTGGGTGAGAACTTTGAACTCAGCATTGTTAAAGAGGGACTGCAAATCTTGGAAATGGTGCACAGCATAAGAACATGAGCTGGGAGGACGACTAAGATGCTGTATCAGCAATGAGCCAAAATGATCATGTTGTTAGAACATTTATGACTCATTTTAACACACGCTGGGGGCTTTCCTGTCATTGCTGTGCAGGAGTTTCTCATGCAGAGCTGCCATTAATGAGAAGGGGAGTTAGCTTCATGCACAGATTGCCTCAGCACCTGTGTTAGAAGAGACCTACACTTTGTGACCGAGAGCAAACTTGTGCCAAAAGGGGGTTGTGTTCCCGTGACCATATGGGGAATTTGGCCAGGTGCCTCCTTAAAAGATCAAGTACCTATTCAGGAATGGCTTAATAGCTTTGAGAGTGGATACACATGCATTTGCACCAGGTTAGTTAAACCAGTGTAGGGCTTAGAAGAACGACCTCTGCTGAATCTTGCTGGGGTGCTCGCAGAAGGTGCCTTGTCTCATGATTCCCCCATCCCCAGTTACAGCCTTTGAAGACACAGTCACACTTTAGCCGCACTGGTTCCCACTCTGGCGTTTCTAAGCAGAGCTATGCATATCAGTGGTTTAAAGCTAATATACTTGGCTGTTAATAGGGGCAGCTGAGATCCAGATACACATCTGGTTCTGTCACCTCCACTGCAGAGGTGTTAATTCCTGGAAGAGGGGTGACCAGAAAGAGCTAGTGATCCCTTCAGCCAGAAAGATTTGGCAAACTTGGCTGCTGGAGATCTTCACTTGGTGTAAACATCAGGGACACAGTTAGTTATTGAAAATCTGTTCCCAATTGGAGTTGAGATGTCCACATGGTCTGTTGGAGTAGCTTAATGAAGTCCATGAAGAGCCTCTTAGCTGTACTGGTGTGTCTCTGCCTGTGAATAGGACCTCGAGTTTGACCTGCGCAGAAATTGTTGCTGACAATGCAAAAAATATGTGCATCTGTATTACTAACCCAGCACATGTTCCAGCCTGATTGACTAAATATTCTCCAGTCCTATGCAGTATCTTGAGAAAGCCTAGATTATGGAATATAGGACATAAAGTGAACACATCACAATGTGTATTAATACCTTATTTCGGGTTTTTTTGCTCTGTTTAAGCATGACACTTCTCCTGACCCTCCCAGCTGTAATTCATATCACTTGGAAGCCAGTCAAGATCTGCAATTCTTGTTTCTGTCACATTCCAGGGGTCATATTTTATCGGGAATTCCAAAGTGCAGCTTTACTGAGCGTGTTCATGTTCCTGTTCGGGTAAGTGTATCAGCCCAAAATCTGCACTAAGGTTTGTACTGAAACAGCATTGCCTTGTGGATTCTCTTCTTTTTTCAGTAAAAAGAAACCCGCCTTGTTATTAAAGTATTATGGAATAGCCATTATAGTAGGATAAAAAAACCATTAAAGGAAAGATTGATGTCTGTGCTTTGGGAGTTTGGAGGCCTGGGTTTGAATCCAAATATGTAAAACTGTGAGACACTTGTGAACTACTAATCTCATGATGGAATGAAAAACCAGCATCATGTGTTCCTCCAGCAGGAAGGAGAAGTCACTGCTCTCCACCAAATATCAAATTACAGTGGGTGCTTTCACAGCTGTGAGACCTCTCCTTCTATGTTACCTTCCACTGGTGTGTCTGGCTGGTCTTTGCTGGCTCTAGGCATGGGCAATTATACCAGCTGCTTGTCTACAAAGCAGTACTGTAATAACTCTCCCCCATCTTCCTGTGTCAAGAAAGACACAGCGTGCCTGCAGAAAAATTCAGAGCACGCTAAATAAGTTATTGAAACATGGCCTAGGTCTTGTGAAGGCAGAAACCTTCTGCAGGCTATCAGTGCCATAACACCTTTGGGTGAGGTGACAATTATTACAATGAGCACAAAATAGTTAAAAGATCTCCTAGAACTGCTGGAGGTGTCTTGCCACAGTGCTGTCAAATCAATAGGGCTGATAGCTACAGACATCTTCATCTTGTGCAGTTGGGCTGAAGTAGGTGCTCACAGCCTCTATCTTGTCTGGCTGCTGGAAAAGAGACAAAAAATGGAGAGGAGCAACCATGCATTTGGCAGATAGGAATGAAGGGTTGTGTGTCCAACACACAGCGGATAGAAGATGTGTCCAACCATAGCAGTTTTTCATTGCTCCTGGCTTGCAGCCTGCCCCTGAGACACACAATCAGATGAGAAAAACAACAGACATGTTGACTGTCCGCAGCTAGGCTGAGTTGTTAATGAAATTGCACATGCTAGAATGCTAGCTTGGATTCTCTGTGAAGATTTGCTCATGGATTCAAATGTTTTGTTCTCACACGCTCAGGCATCTGATTAGGTATATATTGCTGGAAGTGTAACTTTGGCTGTGGGGCCTTTGGAACTGATAATAAAGCTTTAGGAGGCAAAAACTAGACTGAAAGAAGCCCAAAATAAATTTATAGAGCTGCCAGGAAGAAGTGTTTCTTTATTAACTCAGCAACTTGGGTTTGGAGGTCCTTGAAAAAGAAACATGGAAAGAAATTCTCATCTCAGATGCAGTGATCTATTTCTAATAATACTATGCCACTGTTATTTTGCAGGTGTCTCCTGTCTTTCCTTGGTGTGATTATAATTGCAAGAAATAAAAAAGAGGAGCATTTACAAATTCCTTTTATTGACTGTGGACATATTCCTGGTAAGTAGGGCTATTTTTTCTGTCTCTGTTTAAATGAGGTATCAGATAATGGGATGGCCTAGGAGAATTGAGTCACAAATGTGGTCTAGTCATATTTAATAAATATACTGTTCCCTTAATCTCTATTCCTGTTCCCAACAGATTTTTCAAAGAATTTTTCAGGTTTTTCCCTAGCTATTGTTACAACCGGTCAAATAAAAACAGTGATCACTGGAGCAAAGAATGTTTAAATGATGGATTGGTGGGGAATTTGTTGTATTAAAATTCTTCACAGAGTTGTTGTTTTTTCCTTCTCTCACCACATTTCCTTAGGACAAAAACTGACAGGCAAAATACAACCAGATTCTCACAGCTCATGCTATGGCACACTGAACAAGGAAGATGACTTGGTGAAAAGGCAAAGCTGAAAGAAGAAAGCACTTTACATGACAATTAACAGGAGGAATGCCACTGGAACAAGGATCAGTAGCACCTTTTTATTGAACATATTCAAGTATACATTGAACTCCTGTATGTTGATGAGTCATAGTATTATTTAATCCTAATTAACTTATCCCATGATTGTACCAAATGTACTTAACAAAAATGAAATAACCACTAATGAAATGGAATATTCTCCTAGTATCAATGCCTCTTGAGGACAGTTTTAGAGTTTCAATTGCTTTTAAATGCAGTAAGCACAGAACAGGATCATAAAAATTCCCCTCTGGGACTTCTCAGATTTGTTTAAAGACAAAGATGAGAAATAAGAATTTTCATAAGTGATTTCAAAGTATTCTGCTATATGTATAATCCATTTTAAACCTGTTCCTTCATGTAACGGAGTCAAAACCGTGAGCATATATGCAGCAGACACAAATAGGTACACAAAAATAATTTTGTATTATGTGTAGAGGAACAATTCTAATTATCTCCTACCATCAGATTATTTCTCTTATCTTCCAAGGAAATAAGTACTTGTGTGTGGAGCAGGAAGATAGTGTTTGCCATAAACACAGGCACATGGGCACACACACACATTTGAGCTGCCTGGCCAAGGCAGGGCAAAGGGACTGTACTTGACATTTTACATCCTTCCAGAGGAGTCCTGTGCACTGGGCTGGGCTCTACAATTGGTTAGCAAAGTCTAGTTTTAGCTTCTGTTTTCAGCAAAAGAAGGTTTTAGTGAAGAAAATGCATAGTTCTTCAGAGGAAGTGGAGTAGACAGAGTCCCTCTCTTGGTATGGCTTGGAAAAAATAGCCCTTAAAAAGAAAAGTAGGGAAACTCCTGTTACCACTGTTAATTCTGCATGAGGAAAGGCTGTAAAAAACAGGACCACAAAGAATCATGATAACCATGCAGTTTCCCCTTCATTAAATGGTAGTGTCTCCACACTGATTTGAAGAGCCAGCAGTGATGGGAACCATGGCAGTACAGGCTTTGTGTTCAGATTTGGGACATTTTGGTGTCCCTGCATCCCAGTGTCTCATCAGAAAATCTTCTAGGCATTCATTGTGGGTCCACTTATCCCTGTCTGGTAGTACTGATCCACCTCAGGCAGCACTATGGGGGTCAGACACATCTTCTGCATAAACAAGTGAAAGAGCTCTTGAAAAACGTTCATGTCTTGTTTAGGATTGAATTAATTTGCATTAATGGGTTAGGGCCATAGACTGTCTGTATTTGGTTTCCGGTCTCTTTTTTTCCTCAAATAAGTCTTTATTTAATTTTAAAATAGGTACAGCTGAAGATCCCTAAGACAGTTTTATTTCAAATGCTGCAAAGCACACACAGAGCAGCAGTATTTTGTGTGCAGCAATGCCCCAGGAACCATGGCATCTGGGGACTTGTGAAACTGTTTTTCAATATGGGTCATTTCCAGCTGACACAGGACAAGACTGTGTCTGCACCTTACTTGTACCAGCTGCCTGGCTTGGCCTTCCTTTTCTGCCTTACATTTTGAGTTCAAGTTTCTAAAGATTAAAATTTTAAAAAAAGCACACAACTTTCACAGGCTTTCTCCAGGGAGTAAGGGCATGCCTTTCTCTTTCTTTTGCAAGTCAAATTTAAGATGCTCTCTAAGTCTCAAGTGAGAGTATGTGCTAAAGTTGGAAATAAGAGGCCTGCAGTTTTTGTTCTGTGACCTGGGAAACAAATGGGTGAAAGGATCTGGTATTGCTACTTTTTTAAATGATTGGCCTTGGGCATCTTTCCGAAATCTGTTTCCATGGCTCTTGTGGGCTGCAGGAGGTAATAAAGGTCACCGGGTGTAGGATTTTCTCTTTAAAGCAAGAAATCAAGTGTAAAAATCTGTGGCAAAAGTTATTATTTATTTTAAATGACTGTATTTCTTCTTGAACAGTGCTCTTTTTTTCTTCCTATGGATTTATTTAAAAATCATAACAATTAAAATGTTTTATTTTAACTCTAGTGTATTTCGGAATAATTTGTGGACCAAAACACTGGTAGAAATTACGTGCAATTAAAAGTTGTGATTTGACATGATCTTTGACATGTGAATATGTTCCAACTAATTAATGTATTACAGGATTGGAAAAACTCAGTGATGAGAATTCATTACTGCTTTGCCAAGAAACGGACATGACTTGTTTCAAGAATCAGTTTCTCATCAGTGTTATTTCCAGATTCTGCTTGCCATACTTAGGTTGCAAACACCACAGACAAATGCCTGCTAAAAGAAAAGCCTTTGCATTGGAACAAAAAAACATCTCTGGAGCCCTTCTCCTTAATAATGAGTTACTTTGTTGCAGTGGTTTTCCTGACATCAAAAATGTGGGCCAGATAATAAGCTGCAAAACTTGTGCCTGCAGACTGAATTTTCCTGAGCAGGTCCTCCATGGATCTGCAGCAATCAAACCAGGAGAAGGTGTGGTAGGCAGGCAGTGTCTCACATGGTCCCTCAGGCTCCATCTTGGGATTTTTGACAGACCAGGACCAGCAGGACTCATTTAGCGCTTGTTCCACTGCTGGTCACGCTGCAGCAAGAGATGAAGTATTAACTGGCCCTGGGCCTGGAAATGGGAGCTCTGGAGTAGAGCGAGACTGTTTAATTTTTGCCGTAAAATATCAGGATTCATTTACCAACAGTTTCAGCTGGCAAAAAATAGACAAAGTTTGGACTGAATTTGTCTGTTTGCCCCTGGGAGGGGCCTGCTGTTCACCTGGCAGGCTGAATGCCTGCTACTTGCTCCAGCCCAGCTTTTGGCAGACTTGTGTTTTGCGTGTAAGGGGCACTGGTCACCTAAAACCAAAGGAAAGAGGCTGAACTTTATAAGGGTTTGAGTTTCTGCGCTTTGAAGCTGTGGTTTCATGCACCTGGCAAACTGCTTGAATGGATCAGCACTGCCAAAAGGCTCATCTTCTTTTTCCCAGCTGTGGGGTCCTGTGGCTTCCTGTAGCCAGTTCAGCTCACCCATCCTGCAGAAAGCATCTGCATCCTTCTCCTTGCTGGGATGGCTCTCTGGACTGAGCCCTGCAGGCTGACTGGAGCATATGGTGGGACGGATGTGAAAAGGGGGAGAGGGAGTGAGACCTCTCTTGCTTTGGCAGAACTGTAATACTATTTCTCTCCTGAGGCAATTCTCTACATAGCAAGCATTCTGCTAAGATCACTGTTCTTGTATCACAGTGCCCCAAATGCAGCTGAGAGCTTCTTGAGGCACTTTTAAGTGCCAGAATCACTAGCCTGTGCATACTGAATGAAGAGTGGCCCCAAGTGGGACTGGGACAGGCAGCTTGTGGCAACCAGCAGTGTCCCAAGGTCAGCTAAAAGCCTGGACACATGTCTGACTACAAATGATTCTAAGGACTCATTTTTTTATTTCAGTGATTGTTTGCAATAAGGTGTATAAATAGTGCTGGAAGAATGGACTGAAAATCTTCTATACTTAAAATATTGTCACCCTTGCAATCTCTCCTTCCAGCTCTCCTTATGCATGATCGATGGTTGCTTGCAGAGAAAAATGTTGCCTTTTATAACGCTGGGGTGCAGCTGATTAGACTGAGCTGTCTATCAGTATGCCCTTTTGTTACTGACCTCTGAGGCTTGACATTTTTCTTGTTCAAATTTGTTTGTTCATTCCTTCTGCAGAAATCAGCTGGACTGTGTTAGCAACTAGCTGAAAGGAGATAGAGGCTAAATACCATAATTATTATTGGAGAACCAAGCTGGAAGATTTACAAACCAAGGCCACTTCAGGAGCAAAAGATAGAAAAGTGTAAAAGTATTTAGTGCTCTTGGTACTCAGGAGTTTGAAAATCCTGAGTTTGCAGTGGTTTTGGGTTCTGGGAAAGAGTCAGGGACATTGGTGAATAAATAGTGATTTGTTGTGGTTTTAGTTTGGGTTTTGTTTTATACTTATTTCCTTCACCAGTTTGGGAGTGAAGACTCTAGACTATTCTCTGCCTAGAGAAGCAGAGAGGAAATATGACATTCCCTTGGCAGATGGGAGATGTTTCAACCTTTTGAAGCTGGGAAGTTTGTAGAGGCACCTAGCTGATGTAACCCTTGAGTTATAACATAAAAGGAGGCAGCACTGGCAAATGCATCACTACATGTTGAGCACTCCTGACCATGTAGGAAGGATCCTTGTCCTTTTGCCATGTGTTAAATCTGTTCAGACCACATGTAGGCAATCTGGCCTCCGAGGCTGCACATAAATGTATTTTTGAAACATGCTAAATGGGATGCCTTCAGCATCATACCAATGCCTCTTGGGCACATACTGTTCTTCATGCAGAGCTCTTGCTGGGTCTTCCCTATAGGGAAATTAGACTCTGTGATAGCTATACAGTGCAGGGTTGCTCTGATAAGAAGATACAGTACTGTCAGGATATTCCCATGATCTGGGAAGCATTTATAGAGAGTGCCCTACAAGGAAGTTGTGTATCCCTGTGGTCTTGGATTACATTTCCTTTACTTCCTGATTCCCACTAGAGTGAGCATGGAAAGTATTGGTATCAACAGAAGCAGAATTATTAGCACCTCAAGAATCTCCAAGCCTGAATAAAGGGTTAGGTGGCTGCTGAATAGGTTTTTTATTTAATCTAAATCCCAGTTTTGCAGTTAGGCCCCTAAAGCTTGTCCAAGAATTTCAAAGTGCATTTCATAGCAAAAATCTCCATCAGACTTTTGGTTGCTGATGGACCCAGACATCAGTCCCACAGGACTTTGTATCAGTTCACAAGGTGGCAATGAGAGGGACACTGTTGGGCAGGTGATGTCTTAGGTTTTAACTTTTATATTTTTTCAAATTCTGTACTGCTAATGTAACTCTGAAGTTTCCTGTAGCTTGTTAAGTGCTGTTCTCTCATGCTAAGATAGACATAACAAAGCCTCTCTAGCTTGCTCTCCAAGGACACCCAGACCGTCCTAGGCCCAGAAGTATAAACCTTCATCATGGGGAAGGGAGGGGGAAAGCTTGGAGAAATTACATCATTAGCTAAAGTTTTAATTAGCAAATTTATGCTGATATGCACATGGACCAAACCTATAAAAGTGTGAAGAACTCGTGACCTGTCACCCATCTCGGGATCCACTGAGGCAGGAGCATCCGATCTCCCAGGGTATACCTTTGAAGGTCTTTCAAATAAATACCTCCTTTATTCCCTTATTCCTGTCTAGTCTCTGTTTCTAGGTAGCCATTTAAGGCATCACAGGAGACTCAGAAATGTATTGTGGTCTCAGGAGAGTTTTGCAGGAGCACAGAGAAATTACTCCAGGGGACCAGTAATCTACAGTGGTCTCCTGGGTTCCTTTTTGACAGTGTCAACAAGGCACTTGTTGACAGTTTTCAAACTCAGCTACTGTAAAGGAATGATTAAACAGGTGGTGCTAACACTGACTGCTTTACACTAAGTCAATATATCACTCTGGTCCATGGCACTAATACCTTAAACATGAAAAGTGGCCTGTGGCCATTGATGAAGGAGCCAATTTCTGTACTTTGCTAAATCACTTTGGGAAAAATAGAAATGATTGATTTAAGCCTCCAGCACAAAAATGCACTTGCCAGCTCTCCAGTTGAAGATTTCCACTCTTGGAATAGGCATTGCCTTGCCTAGATGAAATCTTTTGAGTCTGCTGCCAGGTCTTTTGCCAGAATCATTAAACTGGTTGAAATAACAGCACTGTCATTTGTCTTCCATTTGATAGCTTGTGGGCATTAATCCAGAACAGCATGAGCACAAGATCAGGAGTTTTCTCTCCATTTGAAAAGAAATTTAAAAGTTTTTCTTGAGTTTCAATAGCATGTGTACCAGGTGCAGAGATTTATGCTGTCTAATGCTCTCCAGTGCCCTCAGCCAGGAGTAGGAGAGAATGCTTGCATGGCACAGAGGCTGCCAATTAAGCAGCCATTACCTGTCATGAATAAGGTCATGGCTGCTAACACATTGTAGAGCAATAGAATACAACAACAAACTACTGGAGGTTCTATTGATTTTTCAAGAACTGCTGTTCTGTGTTTTACAAGGTAAAAGAGCTGAGGAATATAATTTACTGTGACTAAGCATCGCAGTTACCTATGTGTTTATTTTTTCTGACAATATTTATCAGTTAGCTAACAACATGTCCAACAATACTGACTGGATTCCGGGTGCGTGGATATGTTGCAGGGCTTGATTCAGTGCTGTGAATAACAGAGGTTGTTGATAAAAGAAGGCAGCTTTATGTCATCTGGCCTGGCCTCCTTTGCAGTTCAAGTCAGGCAACCTCCTCCAAGGACTTGTGTGAACCTTTTGACCCATCCACAGAAGAAGAGAGCCCATCCTCTCCTACTAGTTGAAGCTGAGGAACCACCAATGCCATTAGTAATTTTACTAGCAATGAGTCATTGTTTGCTTTTAAACTCTGCTTTATGTCTATTTTAACTTGTTTAGCTTGCCAGTGGTTTAAAGCACTTGGTAAGTCCCTCTAGCAAAATAGAGTATGATGGAGTTTTCACTAAGCCAGAGAAAAACCTTCTGAGTCTCTCACCATCATATATTTCTGTCCACCCTCTAATTGTTTTCTGTGGATGTTTTCTGTGGCTGTTTTCTTCTTTCTCTCCATTCTTCCAGTGTGTCCATTTGGCAAAACACAAAGTAAAAATCAGATCCTAGCAGCACTGAAGAAGTAGCCCAGAACAGGATGAGACCCAGCGTGCCATGGTTGGCTGCCTGGCTCCTGCCCTTCCCACAGCTGCAGCGCTGCCATCTCTCCAGGGAGGTGCCTACACTTTGTTTTGACACTGTAATTTATCGTCGGCTGTTTTGCACGCCCAGAGATGCAGCAGCCTCAGTTATTTTCAGAGATTTGATTTCTGACTCATTGCTGAGTTTGGTGGTGGTCCAAAGAGTATGTGCCCCTGCTCAGAGGTGTCCAGGAAGTCCAGCACAGCAAGAGACTTTGAAAGCCTCTGGCACAGGGTCTGACACAGATATGGTGGCATCTGGCAGTGGTAACAAGCAACATCACAGAGCTGCCCTTTCCTCAGCACCTGAGAAATTTGAGAGCTCAGCCCAGATTTGGGAGGAGGGTGACTAATTCAGTGACTGTTTGAGGTGTGGTAAGTAAATAGGCTCTGGGAGGAGTGCCTGGATGTGGGGAGACCCTGCCCAGGTCAGTTGGTCTCTACTCAAGGATGGTGATGGAAAGAAAAGATGCTGATATTTGACAGATACTAATATATGACAGAAAGGTTTCTGCTGAAACCTGTAAGCCTGTGTTCTGAAAGCAGCATCTTCCTTTAAAAGTTCAGGCATCTTTCCTCCAAGAGGACATAAGCGTCTGTCAATACTGATTGGAACATCCAAACCCCAAAGATTAGTGGGATGTACATACCAGCTCTGGCATCTTTGGATCATCATTCAGGTGATCAGCCATCTACTCAGGCTGTGGATCTTCCCACCCTGATGTTCCCAAGGCTCCTCACAGGGTCCAACTCTTGGGTGGACCCTGTGCTTCAGGTCCTGCATCTCCCTGAACAAGGAATGAGTGTCCCCCAGACATTTTGTGATAAAGGATTTGAAGTATGTTTGCACTGGAGGGAATATTTTGGTGCTTTTACAGCCCAAGGTGCTATGTTAAGCCACAGAACAGACAAGGCTATTTTGCTGGCAGCTTTACACCATGAATAGTTTGGATCCAGTGCTCTGAAGTGTTTAGGGTGGTTTTTCTTGGTAATTTCAAATGAACAGATCCCTAATGTCACCTCAATTAGCCTGAGATAATTTGTGGTGGAGTTTTGTATTAAAAAAAATTCTTTTAATAGTGAAGCCTTTGCAAGCAAAAGACCTTGTCAGAGCACTTTGAAAGTGATTACAGTGACTCACATTTCTAATGGCTTTTTTTTTAATCTCAAAAATGGCTTTTTTCCAAATAAAATCCTACAAGGCCTCATATAACAAACAAGGGTTACTGCTCTTTTCCACACATAACATGAAAAATATCCTTGAGCGGAGCAAACTGCAGCCCATCTGCTGTAGCTTGGCCGGCGTGCAGCACAGCTCCCTGGCCATTACGCATGGCTCTGGGTAAAGCAAACCACCTGCTTCCTGCACGAGGTCCTGCAGCCTCCCCCGTGCTTCTCCGAGGAGGAAACCCATCCAAAGTGCTGATGGGGGATGACAACCTTGGCATTCCCTTGCACTGCATTTGTTCTTGTGCCATTTGTTGTTCGCTCAAGTGCTCCGTGGACTTTCGTAGTCTTTTCCATCTAAACTAGAAAAAGGCAGGGTTTGCCAGGGATAAAGAGACTCTTACTTTCCTGTCTATTGTGCTCCCTGAATCTCCAGCTGCAGTCAGCAAAGTCTTCATTTGGGAACCCAAAAGGGCACCCTTGAAAGGGCAGGGAAAGGAGAGAAGTCTTGGGGTAATTTTGCCAAGGAGCAATTCGAACATCAGCTCCTCCTCCGATTCAGGGCCTGATGCTGCACATGCATCACAAGCATGAGCTCATGAGCTGAGCCTTTCATGTTTCCCACTTATGTCAAACAAGTACACCCTTTAATTCCAGAAGCATCCCTGACATGTACTTCCCAGACACATTTCCTAAACACTCACAGGACAGACAAACTGTAATTTTGCGAATTTGTAATTTTGGGCTCAGTAAAAAATGGCCTTTCCCCCAAGCTGCTTGCCACCATACTGCAGAGCTCTGCCAGCTGAACAGACCAAAGCCAGCACCCTTAGACTGCACATACTGAGCATCCTCTCATGGCCATCACCGTCCATGAAGGGAAACCTCTGCTCATCTCAGTCACCACTCAAAGCAGCTGAGGGACCATCTGCATCTCCCATCCACCACCAGCTCTGGGAGGGTGCCCTGCAGCCCTGGCCCCAAGAGGTGGGCATGGCTTCAAAGGATTCAGCACTTTACAAAACAAATGGCTTTCTATGACCTAAGGGAGGTCAGAGTACACACTGCTACAAGTACCTCTTAGTGGTCAAAACATTAATGTGAGGTTTAAAAGTCCAGGTTGAAATCCTTTCCCAGTCTGAACTGGAGACTATTAGGTTGTCTTTGGGAACTGGAAGAACTGGACTTTTGGGAAAAGAGGACTTGTGCTCAGCCTTCACCCTGCTGCAGTGGTCTGGAGGGTGCTGTGGTGGCACTTCATATTGCCATCAGGACAAGATGCTTCTTTCCTTCTGTGTTAAAAAGAAGTTAAGTCCACTGCTGTTGTTTTGCTAAGAAATAAACAGTTTTCACTACCTTCTTCACTGAAGTTAAACCATATTGTTAAATTCACTGACTATAAACAACCATCAGTGGCACTCTGAGGTAAACTCCTCATATGAAAAATTCCTCCTCAGATCGGAAAAATTTGGCACTTTTATGATCAGCTCAAAATGTGATCTTACAGCAGAGAACAAAACATTGCTGCCAGCTGTGCCCAAGACCAGGACATTTGCCTTCTTGAAATAGTGTTATTGGAGAAAAAAAATGTTTGTGAGTACGTGTGGTTAACTGCATCCTTATGTGGCACTGATCAATACCTCACTTGTACCAGCCCTATCATGTGTTTTTTAGGGTGCCACGTTCCATGCCACTCAGTGCTCAGAGCACACCTTTATATTATTTCTTCCTTAGAACTGAAGTTGTGCAACATGCAGCGAGTATCATTAAAACTCAGAAAAATTAGTTATTTACACTGCATAAGTAAGTTTTCTAATGCAAAATAATATCATGCTTTTAAACATGTCATTAACCATTTGCCAAAACAAAATGTGTCGTGTTTATCTGGTCAAATTTCAAGCCTATGTTAATTCATTCTTTTATGCTAAATGGTGGCTTTAAACACACCAAACCACTGGCAGAGTGAGGTGGCAGCTGGGCTGCATGAAACAGGGTAAAATGTGCAACATGCACTTCAGCAAAGCACTGATTAAGGTTATCTCTACATCAAATTACAAGAATTTAGTCCAAAAAATTACAGGAATGGTCCTAAATCTGTTTCAGCAAATGCTGCTGCTCATAGGCTGCAGGAGCCACAGCAGATATCAGAGTCTCTGTGCTCTCCTTCAGCTGTTTAATAACTAATAACCAAACTGCTGGGGCTAGATGGGGGATCACTGGGAGGCATTCAGACTCTTGCTTGAGCCTGCACTAACAAAACACTGTGTCCCAGTATAGATAAGAGGTTTTCCTGAATTCATGGCTGCTTGTGGGTAGGGCAATCTTCTGGTTCCCTTCTCCAAAAAAATTTAAATCAGGTTAAGTAAGTATAGCACTAAAACCTGGCCTTCTCCTTTCTGGAGAAACTACTCCTCTTGACTCTTCCCCATGCCCTCCATTTGCCTTTCACAGCAGGACTTTGGGGTGTTTTTGTGTCCCTGGTGATGAAAGAGGCACCAGAGCTGCCAGCAGTCAGGGCACCAGTTTTAGTCCTCTGTACACATTTGTGTTTAACATCTTCTGCTTAGAGTGTTGTCCTGAATCCTTTTGGGTCAGCCTCATATGCAGCTTGTTTGAGCTCGGAGGCATCTGGGTAGGGCCCATGGGTGTGTCTGCAGTACAAACCATTTACTTAGATAAAAGGCAGCTGTGGAAGCCTGATGCATACAGATAAGGAGCTAATCTGTATGTCTGAAACACTGATAGCCAGGTAGTTATGGAGCCAACTAAGGATTGCTGGTAATAACCATGCCTGTGAAAGAGAACAGGATGTAGCTGGACAAGGGTGGCATACAGAGGTAGGACAGCACTCTTCTGGGACAAATGTTCTTATTCTGCCTCTGGGAAATAGCACAGCACAGTGGAGTGCAAACAGAGGAATGAGGATGAAAAGTGGGCATGGACTGTCAACCAAAGGCCGATCCAGAAGTGGATCAAGACCACCTGAGCCCCCCCTACCCCAAAGCTGTCTGGCTCATTTCCAGAAAGGTCAGAAAGAACAGACCACTCACAAAACTAATTTGCATAAAAAGCAATAAATTTAGATTCAGCACAGGAAAAAAATTTCTATGACAAGGCACTCCCCAGACCCTGGACAACCCATCAGCTGGATCAACTGTGGAGCCAGGACTGGTGATTTCCTTCCTTCCTTCCTTCCTTCCTTCCCTCCCTCCTTCCTTCCCTCCCTCCTTCCTTCCCTCCCTCCTTCCTTCCTTCCCTCCTTCCTTCCTTCCCTCCTTCCTTCCTTCCCTCCCTCCTTCCTTCCTTCCCTCCTTCCTTCCTTCCCTCCTTCCTTCCTTCCCTCCTTCCTTCCTTCCCTCCTTCCTTCCTTCCTTCCTTCCTTCCTTCCTTCCTTTTCTCTCTCTCTTACTCTGTCTCTTTCTGTCTCTTTCTCTCTCTCTCTCTTTTTCTCTCTCTTTCTTCTTTCCTCTCTCTCACTTTAGTCTCTTTCTCTCTCTCTCCCCTTTCACCCTACCCCTTATTCAAAATCCACCACAGTGTGTTTATATTAGACTAACAGGGAGTAACACAGCAATTTCCATGCCAAATGTATAATTTACTAATAAAGCATCCTAAGTTTTTGTGGACCCTCTGGCTTTTGTTGTTCCCTTTCAAACATAGGCATCTAAGAATCTTGAGTGCTGCCTTTCCCTTAAAGTGAGACACCACAGCAGCATGAACAGAAGAATAAAACAGCTTACACGTGCCATAAAAAAGTGTCTGGAATTACAAATTTACCAGCAAGTTCTGGGAGAAGTAAGCAATGGAAAAGGCTCCAACAAGGTTTGCAGCAGAAACAGCAGGAGCAAGACACCTAACTAGTCTTAGGATGGAGCCTGAAAAATGGATGATGTGTTTATATGCAACAGTGCAGGGGCCCCTGATGAGGAGGTCACTCCCCGCCCTATGCTCCACAGGCTGATGGAGCTGTTAGATTCGGTCTTGGCTTCCTGGAGTCACAAAGCTGTAATGTGAACTTCTGTCCATAGCAACAACCACCTCGTCTCTTTATAGTGGAGCTCTGAGGAGAGAAAAAGACTTGCATTTGACTGGAGACTACACAGCAGCTGAGATATTCCGGGAGTGACTTTTGTATTGGAAAGGCCAACCTGCCCTACTGCAACAGTGGTAGTAAGGGCTTTGGCAACATCTGAGGTGGTGTCCAGTAGACAAAAAGGGTGCACAAAATTAATATTAACCCTGGTTTTATTAGTAATACTGTTGCATCTAGTATGCTTCATTCATGAGTATTAAGCACTTGGTGGAAGATGGAAGCCTGATAAAACAATCTGTCATTAACTCTAAAGAGTACAGACAACACATTGGGCAGGTGTCTTGTGTCTTCATGAATAAATTAAATAGTGGACAGACTTCTCCAAAGTGTGTCTCCATGCTCCTTCATCCAAAGTTCCACTAACTTCTTTGAGGATTAAGCTGCAGACTGCTTGAGCAGTCTTAATGCAGCAGTTTTCATGAATAACCAAATGAAGATTAGGCTGCTCTTTGAAAGTTGTGACAGCGTGTGTGAGAGTTTGAGCAGTTTTGGGATGGGAGAGATAGTGGGGAGATCTGCTTTGTTTTAGAGTTATCTCAGAAACCATTCTCTGAAGTCTTGCAGAAAGGAGTGGTCCTCACAGCACAGGTGGAGAAATGCTCTCACAGGGCAGGGACCCAATAACTCCTGAGAGCAGAACTGCACTGTTCCCTAAATCTGCCAGGTTGGTCAAGGATTGCTTGGACAGCAGGGCATGGTTAGACCTCTCCACTGTTATTCACAGCTTTAACTTACAGTAGAATAGAAAATAGCACTCTAAATGTTGTCATAGGGAAGGAAATATTTAAACTCAATGCAAATATAACCCATGCTGGTCTGCTGCAAACATTCCTGGAAAGTCAAGGATCAAGGATCTCCTGTGTAGTCCCATGAAGTAGAGTATAAAATGAGAGCTGATACAGTCAATACCTTATACTTTCTGACTGATGTCAGTGGTGACCAAAACATGCAAGAACTGAGAGGGAGTGTAGATTTTAAGGACAGTTGCATCAGCAGTCACAAATGTAAGACCATCCCAAGGAAAAAGGTGGGGGGACTCTAGATGAAAAGGACAGTAAATGTATGGATCCCTGAAAAGAGCCAGACTTCAAATGGGTTTCTTTAATTTTGGATTGAGGAGTAGTCTTTTAGGAGTCTGGCAACATTTTCTTAATGCAGAAGAGGTGCTTTAGAAATGAGACATATAAGGATGTTCTGACTAAAAGCAGAACTCTCTCCTCCATCAAATTTCCTTTCAAGTAGTAATAAAATGTAAATATTGAAGTCTCCTCTACTTACAACAGTCCTGCTTTTCTGTTCTTTTTGAGGAGTACTTAAGAGAGATGTCTTTTTGCCTTGTCTGAAGGAAAGCAATAAAATTACAGTCATCTGAAAAATACTGGCATTAGGTCAAAAAAGGATTACACAAAAATATGCCAGAGGAAAAAAAGAAAATTAAATATTTGTTACAATTTAAGATAACTGAATTCCTCTAAATGAGTACCACATTTATTACGAATGTCAAAATTTTCAAAGGTAACCTCTTAAAAAGTCAATAATCAACACTCACATGGTTCAGAGTCTATACAGAAAAAAACAGTGATAAAACTTGGAGGTGTAATAATCACTGCTCTTATCTCTGCCCATTGCTTTCTTTCTTTAAATAAGAGTACATGCATGTGTGTGTGTGCTTGTTCAAAACAACATAAATCTATCAAAGAGCAGGACTTGCCTGTCCCTGCATTTATCATGCTTTGCTGACTCTAAAATATATAATTCTGAAAAATGAAGAATTCTTGCTTCTTCCCAATAGGAAGAACTTTCTTTTTCCTGACTAAATCATTGCTTAAAACATTTTAGGATTAAAACATGACTAAACCTAATCATTTTCATTTGGAGTTAGCATTTTCCAGCAGGTTTGGGTGATCAGCTGTGATCATTTGGCTTCTATGAAGCCATTTGCAAAGAAGAAAAAGGGTTGTTGTAAGTGATTTCAGTTTTTTTCAAAGATTGCTTTCTTGATAATGTTATACAATAAATCCCTAAAAGCTGGTTTATAGGCCAGCTCCACAAGACAAACAGTGAACAAATTGGCCTGGGCTAGGAAAGCTTTCCTAACATAATTAAAAACAACTTGTGCCGGCACTGTGAGAAAGAAGACAGCTTTCAAAATGTTTATCTTCAAACTAAAATACAAATCCCAAGTCTGGGTTTGAAAAGCAACTGAAAAATTGCTGTCCCTGGTGAGGATGTGATGCGCAGTGGGGGGTAGGTGGGCCGGGCTGTGAGCACCACCAGGTGGGATTGGGGCCAGCAGGTCAGCTGCCATGGCCCTGGGAGGAGCTGGGCAGGGACCTCCTTCCTCTGACACATTCCCCTGGTCTCAGAGGCACATCGTCTGCCAGCTGTGTCACAGCGCCTCCTCACACCCGCACCCAGCACCTTTAGCCTCTGTTTGTTTCTCCCTTTTGGTCCTTCCATCCATTAGCACCTATGCATGATCATGCTGTACAAGTCCTTTGCCTCTCCTGCATTTTCTGTGGACCACCTCCCTGCTGGGATATCCAAAATACCCTTTTCTTTGCCAGCATATCCTTCTCCTGTTGCTTCATTTCATGTCAGCTTCATGCTACTTGTTTAGGCAGCACTAACTTTAATGTAATGATTTACATTAAAACCTAGGGTGAGAACAGAGGCCGACGTGGTGAAAGGCTTTGGTTGAAACCTCACTTCCAGTCCCTAACCTGAAGAAACTGCTGCCTCCTGATTGCAGATTTCCCTGTGTCGCAGTTGCCTGCAATGTGGTGGTTCTGTGTATTTTGAAACATTTCCTTCACAAGAAGAAAGGAAGCAAAGTTCAGCCATTACTACATGAGCAAGAAGTGGAGAAAAAAACCCTCTCCTCATTAAAAAAAAAAATACTCAGACCTTTTCCCTGCCTTCCCCCACAGTCCAAGCAGGACTTCAAGCAGAAGGCAGTTTCAGGCAGTGACATTTGCTATGGAAGTATACCGGTGGAATGCAGCACCACGTCAGGTCCTGGAGGAAACTTTTGTTGTTGATTGAGTAGTTACAGGGATTTGGTTATCACCTAAGGAGCGTGTGAGATCAGGTGTTACTGTCTCAGTCACTCATTAAACCTGCACCTGGTACATTTCTGTGCAGCAAACACTGCACCGCTGTGACAGGACCATCATCTCCAGAAATAAACAGTCTGAGGAAGCCAAGGGTCTGGAGAGGAGGACAAACCCCATGCCCAGGGTGAGCTCTTGCTATGACAAAATTGTTAGTAGAGGTCTCCTCTATAAGCCTCAGCGCTGCATGTTAGGTGTTCATGGGATGCAGATGAGTTTGGACAAAGCTTGTGGGCTGCCTCCTGCTCACTGTGTGAGTTGTTCTGCTGTGTCACCTGCAGAGGCTGTTGGGCTACAAAAACTGCACCATGCTCCAAAAATGCAAACAAGTTGGACATCTAACTAGAGAACATGGTCACAGTGGATTTAGTTCTGAAGATTGATTTCTTTGAGAACTAGGAAATAATAGAGCCCAATAAACTATGCAAGGGTGCTGAAAATATTGGCCATCTCTTCAGAGACCCCCACAGAAAAGTGACATCTTTGCACAGGAATCATCTCTTACTTCTGTCTCCTACTTCTTTTGATTAAGAGTGGCATTTCTACTTAGTAATTACCTGATCTGTCCTCAGTGCATATTGTGCTACCGAGCAGCTTTATTGCCACAGGAGATGGCACAGAGGCACAGAAGCCAAAATCTCTTTGGGTCCTCTGAGATATCACAATAGTTCAGGAATAGCATATAACATCCAAGGGGAAAAGATTAAAACACCATACTTGTGAAAAACATTGTTAAGAAGTTTCAGACCTGCCTTATTTGTTGCATGGTTAGCAGCTACAGCTTAGTTGTTACTGCTATAGCAGCTCTGCAGCCCTTCCTTGTAGACAGAGCAAAACACAAATATTGAAGTATGTTAGAGGTCTGTAGCAATACGGAAAAGGGCCAAAATGGATGGTGGCAAAGAGTGGGGAAAAGGTCATGAGAAAAAAACTGAGGGAAGTAAGTTGTATTAAGCAGAAAAACAGGGCACGACCCTACCATTTGGCAAAGTTACAGAAATGTTAACCTTTGGAAATGCTATTAGTTCATTGCTGTTGGAAAGTTGGCTAGAAAGGCAACACTCAAGACTGACTCAGTTCTAGGGTTTCTGCTGTGCTAAGCACAGTAACACATGAACACACCTCCTCCCCTCTTGGAGGCACGCTCATAATGAACAGCCACTAAATACTCTGTTATTCCTAATATTTTGCTACCCTGGGCAACCAACCATCAACTCCACTCGGCATGACATAGCCTGCAAGAACTAGATAGTCTAGAATCAATTTGCTACTCCAGTTGAGTTTGATTTTATGATCTTAACACTTGTCATTTTGGGAAGGAACAAAACATTCACTGTTCCCAGGGTATGTAATGCTACTGGGAAGCCATAAATTTTAATTCGTGCTTTATTTCCCTCATGAAGAGATGTTGTTCATATGTGCTGTCACAGTTGGGGGTTCCTCTTTTTTTCCTTGTCCCTTCATGAAGTTGGAACACACTCAGAAGCACAACAGCTTTTGTTTCTGTCAATGGTGGATGTTAAAGTGAGAGTTTTGGTCTGGTTTCCTTGGACTAGGAATTGTTCCACATGAAATTTTCTGCTGGATGAGCTGGCACTCCTGGCTCCCACTCCAAGCTCTGCCAACCAGTATTTTTTTTTCTCTTCACCATTCATCTTGAATTTGAAGTGGCAGGATATAGAGATTGATGGTTTTATTCTTTAGAGGAAAGGAATCAATTCCAAGTGCATGCTGGAGCACAAAAGAGATTTGGGGGAAGAGAAATGCTCTGCCAGTTTATCCAAGTGTATTTCAGGGATTGAAAGTGGAAACAGAAAACCTATTATAAATATTTGTATTTTTTATTTTAATGAATATTTTAATTTATTGGAAAACCCATACTCTGCGGAGTCTCCTGTAAGATATATTACTTCATATTTGGGAAAAAATACCTGGATGTCTAAAAGCTTAGAGAAAGTATCTATTTTTCATTCTTTCCCATAGTGTTTTCCACTTGAAAAAATATTCCTGTGACAAAAAATCAAAGTACATACAGCAGAAGGCTCAGTTAATAGAAGGATGCCTACGTCAGTCTGGGAAATAAAACAGGTGTTATACCAAAGGAAATTTTAATGACAGAAACCAAAGTTCAAAGGACAATCTTTAAAGGGTTTTTTCTACACTTTCATGTTATGGAATAAAGGTATATCCTGTCTGTGAGGTCAGAAACCCTGTTTAGCTCCTGTTTGAGAAGGAGACTCAAGCTTCAGTCAGGAGATTGGCTGAAGCTTTTAATATTTTTTAATACTCAGTGGTCTTAGCATTTTGACAACTGAAAAGGAGGAAACATACTTGTATATTTTCCTCCAAGTCTAAGTCCCTATAGAGTAATTTATGTCCTTGAAAATATGCAAATTAATTTTACAAATGGATTTGGATAAGAATCAAGTTTTAATGGTCATCAATTTCATGACCTTGCAGATAGGAGGAGTGACCTCTTTTACTGCTTAATAGACTCTCAAATCCAGCTGACATGTGGAGTTCACTGTTTTCAATGGTGAAAGGAAGTTATTATTTTTGGTGGGGTTTTTTGTTCCCATCCTTGAAGACCACATGAAACCTGGCTACTGTCCTGGGACTTGTAGCTCAAGTTATTGTCTTTACAGTCCCTGGAGTTAATCTAATAGCCTGGGATCCTGACTGCAGAAAACATTTGGAGAAAAATGAATTTAGGTAGTATTTCCTGCACATTTTTGATAGCTGTTTGGCCAAATGAACAGCATCCCCTCTTGTACTGTGGGACACTAATCTTTCAATTTTGATGGTCTTTTAAAAAAGGAAATCTGAAAAAAAAATACAGTGTTTCAAAATAAAGGCCAAGATTTACTCAGAATAGGATCAAAGCAGCATTTAAAAGACAGATACAGCACAAATGCAGCTGTTCCCTCTACTGTGGTCTTTACGACACTTCTACAGGAAAGCTGTCAAAAAATGAACTGTTCCCCACCAAATGGCAGGGACACAGAGTACGAAATCATGGGGGGAGCGAGGCTGGACGGGGCCTTGAGCAACCTGGTGTAGTGGGAGGTGTCCTGGCCCATGGCAGGGCAGTCAGAACTAGGCAGTCTTTAAGGTCCCTTCCAACCCATTCTATGTTTCTGTGGTTTTAAAGATGTGTGAAGCTTCTTCTGCTCCTCAGGCAATCAAGGAAAATGATTTGCTCCAAAGCAGAGATTTAAATGTCTGTTCATTAGGAAGCCTCTTGCCCCATGTGTCATGTGTATTCGCCCATGTGCAAACTCGCACAACATCCAGTACCCATCGGTGAGCTCTGTCGTCTTGTATGCCATCTCAACATTACACATCTCGTACCACAGGAAGGGGTTGGTGGCTTATGATGCCACAGACAGGTCTTCAGGCCAAGAAGCAGTTGCTATTTTCTGGATATTTCAGCTTTTGTTGGATAATCTGAAAAGGAGTAAAACTGATCTTCTACATGTCTACTAACCTAAAAAATGAAAGGTTTTTTTCTTTATTCTACCCCCCCTCTCCCCAGTTAACACAGAATGCCAAGATCAGGATCTCTGAGCTATTTATTAGACTTACCCTTCCTTTTCCAACATCAAAGAACTCCAGAGTTGTGCATGGGAAGGACTGGCTTTCACAGCTTTTGACTGCTGTGAAAAGGCTGCTGCCACGCTGCTCCAAAAGCAGCTTCTACTGAGGTTGTTTTCTCAGGCTCCAGGGCATGTCCCACTGGCTACTGCTGGACAACTGCAACACTCCATAAACCTCCTCTGTCCCAGCTTCAGGTGTGGGGAGATTTCAGGGGATACAGAAATCTGTAGTTTTGGGGTTCCAATTTTAAAAATTGTGCCACTTTGTGCTGCCTATTGGCGTAAAAGTAAGTTCTTAAAGACACCAACAGAAACCATGCCTATTTTTTTATTAATTAACACCAATGAATACAAATAACTAATGCCTCAAACCACAGTAGCTCAGTGAAAGCCCTAAAAAGACTAAGAAACTACAATTAATTCTTTTTTAAGACATTCCTCAGACTACTATGTACTAATGCTCATTTTCATCTGCTTCTCTTTGAAAAAACAAAAACAACTGGTTACAGTTCTCAACCAATTTTATAAATTTTTGTGCCTTCATTTGGAACCTCCTTCATGTATTTGCCAACTAATTTAAAAGAATTATTGCATTGCAAAAATATTCAGAAAACCTGGATGCAATTGATTCCTGTACGACACTCTGTCCTACAGGAAAATAAATTATCTATTGTTAACCCTTTAATCCCTTCTGGTCTGTACCAAAACTACTTCCACATGCATCTTAAAAGAAATCAAAAATCATTGCATTAAGCAGCTTCCCATCTGAAAAGTGTATTTTTAATTGCAGATTTACTGTTTGTTTTTCTGTGCATGCACTCTGGGTTTTTTTCAGTGCTAAAGAACAGTTAACAGACTTCAATGTGCATGATTCCTCTTTCCTACCCAACCCAACTCATTCTGAGCAATGGGCTTTGCCTGTGGGTTGGAGCTTTCTTGGATGACACTTGGTACAATCCAGGTAGGATTTTTAGAAGTATATGTATGGTATTTATAAATAATTACAACTGTAGACAGACAGGATTCATCACTAGAGCTGAGTGGGGAGAAGGAGGGGGCTTATTCCTGAGGTAGCATTTAAAGTAATTTCTGAATAATAAAGCTCTAGAGAACTCAGGTTTTGCCTGTCCACAATTGTTTTTATTTCATCCTTTTGTTAAAGACAAAAAAAAATAAAAACCCTTTAATATTACCTAATATGAAAAATGAGAGCAAACCTAGAAGAGAAGTGATGTGTGAGAGAGCTTTTGATGGACACATGGGTTTGCAGGTTCTTGAGCTCTTCCATCTATCACAACCATTTTGGTCTTTTTTAAAAAAACACATTTTCTGGGCTAAGAAACAGGATGCTGAGAGAAGGACTGAGCTGAAACAGCTCTCTCACCCTGGCTATTTATTTGATCTTGAGATGAAATTAAATACTGAACTGCACCATCCTTGCTAGAAATTGCAGAAAATCTGCACATATTTGGATCATATAATTTGAGTCACACTGTTCCCTCAGACTGCTTTTTCATTCTCTGTTTTACTCTTGTTGTGTCCTCAATGTCTTTTGGATTTTATTTCTTAAGAATTGGACTTAGCTGGGCAAAGCTGTCAGAATAGCAGCACTGCTGTAAGCCCATGATGAAAAGACAGGTAAAATGTATAAAGCAAGCTGATGGTGGTAGATGTCACGCACATCTTGGAGCATCTAAAAAAATGTTTAAAAAAAAATCATTCTGTGCAAATGGAATTTCTTTAAGAGACCCAATGCAATAAATAAAAGCTGTGTTTTGTCTTTTGTCACTCCACCTACTTTGCAAACTACCTTGAAGTCATTATTTTGTCCAGTGTCAAGCTGGCTCTGACTCTCAAAGCTGTCACAAAATGGTTTCAGCCCATATCCTCTGTCCTTTCTGAGTTCTCATTGTTCCATACAAGTTCACTTGCTCTTACAGGGATTTGATGAGACCAGTGTTTGCAAAGAACTCTAGTACAGCTGAGCTAGAGAGGTAAATTGTGGGTGCTGTTTACATTGCTAACCTCTGGAAAGATCATTTAGAAGCATGGGATTTTGGGTTGGGGTCTTCTGTATGTTGTATTCTTGGAAAATAGAACAATGCTATTGTTTATCTGCTTTTCTCAGTCTGAGTGCTTCAGAAATCTGCCTTTGGTGGTTTACTCCCCTGAGCTCTGTTCCTACCTCACATGGACATGAGAATGGATCAGGTTTGACATATCTGGCTCTTCCGGATTTAGCACACTGAAAGAAAAGTGTCATGCTGCATTTGACAACTCTTCATCTGCGTATGCCATGATCTCCCAAGGCTTCCATCTCCATTGAACAGTCTGACACCCTGTCAATTATTTTCCCAGATTTGTTTCAACAACCCCAACTGCCTTTCTGCCAGGTAATTTCTTCCATTACCTACAGGCTGCTAAACAGATTGCCCTGAACATCTTTAAAAAACACACAACGATCTGGCCTCAGTCCCACCTCACTTCATCCCACAGAGTAATCACCACCCTCCTCTGCAACCTCATTTTCTGGCTTTGCAATGGTAAAGAATGTGTATCTTGGAGACCCTCAGCTTGGTAGGTCCATTAGTCACTGCACCTGTCAACAGAGCAGGCAACTGCCATCGAAGTCCTGGTTCAGACTGGGAAAAGACCCTTCACAAGGTGAGTCAAATGCAGCATTTACACAGCTGCTCTGAGGGAGCCACAGAAAGAGCTACAGGAGCAGTGTGTTACCATCCAACCTCCTCACCGTGCTACAGAGAATGCCAAAATTGCCTTCTGTACTTCATTTTAGCTTTCAAAAGCTCCTGCCAAGCACAGAATGAGAGCTAAGGGTTTGTGCTGGCATCCATGTTGAGAAAGTTATCTGCAGGACAGCATGGGAGCCGGAGAGCTTGTGAGAGCTGCTTTCACTAGGCCAGAGCTTCCTAGGTTCCCAAAAATGCTCATGTATCGCAGCCCACAGGAGCTGATCCAGATGCTCTGGGGTAGTTAACCAACGTGTAGCAACTGCAGTAAGAGCAGATGTGTGCTGTAAGCTACACCTGATTCAACATGATGAGCACAGACATACTGTACAGCTGATGCACAGATAACACAGGTTTAATTATCCACAGTTTGATTATCCGGTGTTGACATGGTTTTTATGACTAAGTCACCCTTGAGACACTTGGAATCTGGAAATCGCAACCACAGATCAAAATTTCCTTGCAGCTACATAAAGTCAAAGTACTTTTCTGACAAATTTTGGCTGAGAGTTTTGAGCATTTTTAACTTATCTGGTTTGCAGTGTATTTTATAAGGAGTGAAGTCTTAAGGCATAAATCATTGACTTAAAGGAAAACAACTGTGTAACAATATTACAAGATATACAGAACAGGATGCACTTGGGTTCCAGTTTCTGTTCACTAGCTCACCAGAGACAAGGATCATAAATCAAAAATAGAGAATGGAAATCAAAGAAAAGTAACAGGAAGTGTCAAAATGAAAACCTGGCAGAAATTACCAATAGGAAGAAAAAAAGGAAGGACTCCAGATGTTTTTTTTAAAAAATAAAAACCTGGGAAAGACTCAGTGAACAAAAGATCTACAAGCAGAAAAGAAAAAATGATAGCTTGGGTGGGGGCTTCTTTTTCTTTCTCACATACAAGCCAGATCTATTGAATCAAGAAAATACATATCTATTAAGAAGATGAGGGAGGTGACATGGGAAAAAGCCATATAAACATCACCTCCCCTCCTTTCTTCCCATGAAGCACAGCTCTGGAAACTGTGATCCTAGAAATATTTCAATCGGGCTTACAATTCATTAAATCCAGGATTATTATCACGAGAGAACTTGATCAGAGCAGCCAGGCTGTAAAGTTTAAGGGGCTCCTTATTCACACATACCTACAGGCTGCAGCACTCAGTCACACACCAGGAGTGTGTGAATCCCAGCCAAGCCAGCACCAAGCTCTTTCCTCTGGGGCCATCTGCTGGCTTTCCTGCAGATGCTTCCCAGGACCTTTCTGGGACCATGATTGCTTTATCAGGTGCATCAAAGGTGAGTAGTGAGGAGCCATGCAGCATGATTTCTCAGGGAGCTGCAATCCAAGCTGGGCTGGAAACCGCATCTTTCTTTCCCACATGCCACCACAGCTCCCATTGCTGGTGCACATTCTACAATCCATCTTCTGAAGACTTAAAAAAAAACCATCCAGCCCCACTTCCAATACTTCCCTCACAATCAGATGTTCTTCCTCCTCCCCCATGTGTGTGCCATATTTAAATGGTCCTAAATTTTAATAATTTTGGGGGTAAGGCCCACTAAATCTTTCCTCCAACAACTCCAGCCAACATTAATAAATCTGCTTAAGACTTTCAAACAAAACTGTGAAAGAGGATATTAGGTTGAACACTGACATTTAGAAAGAAAAAGTCATTAACTGATCCATGTTTAATTTCTCTAAGACTCAAACTTAGTCAATAGATTACTGTCTCAAGAATACATTACATTTTTATTTGTACATGATCATTTCAGGATAATTTTACTGGCATATATTTGTATCATGCTGCTACTAGACTATGGTGTATTACTGTAAATTCCTTTTCAAGTTCCTTAACTCAGGAATGGCTAGATGCTTAAAGCTACTTAAAAAAAAAAAAAACCACAAAAAAAACCAACAAAAAACAAAATACCAAACACAAACAACCTACCCACATTGCCCCAGGCAAACCAAACACCTTTCTCCCTTCACCCCCCAGCACATTTTACAAGTTTTATGATTGTTTGAACAATGCTCATGAACCATACTGTAACATGAAGAAACCTTCAATTCTAACACATTCTATACAAAAATAAATTCATGTTTTAAGGAACAAAAATATCCCCTATTATTAACAGAAAATGACCCACCACTAGCAATTTGCATCTGAAAGGCTTATTACATTTCAGACTAGGGGGACAGACTGATATGCTTTCCAGTTTAAAAGCTCTAGTCACTATAATTCAACATTACATAGCTGGGCTATATTTTATTTGCATTTCATTTAAACATTCAGCTTTCTGTACCAGGTTTCTCTACGTAGCTCTGTTGTGCTGCAGCCACATGTACTCGGATCCGAGGAATCAGGAAAGCCACTTGCTATATACACTGGATCAGACTGTGTGCAGTTACACGTGAAAGTACACTGTAAAGTTACAGTCCATCTGAGCAAAGACTTCTACAATGACAATGATGATTTCCTGTACACTGTTATAGCATCTACTGCTTTGAGGAGAAAAAAATGAAAATGCTTCTTTAAAGACAAAGAAGATCATGATAATGATCTGCTAGAAATCCTTAATAATGCAGACATCAAAAGTAATTCTAATCTGTTTATGCATTAGTTATTTTCTCAAATAATGCTAAAAAGCTTTTTAATTATTTCATAAACTTGGAGCTGTTTGGGCTCGAATAACCTCAATTTTGAGACAAATCAGAAAGGCCACAGAATACAAAACAGAATTCTTTGGTATTTTTGGCAATGTACTGCACTGCAATGACACTTAAACCTCAATATTAAGTCTTGCAAATCTGTACTGCAAAGATGCTGGAGTCCTTAACAAAACAAGCCCTTTTTTATCTGCTGGCTGGTTGTGTAACATATAAATTAACCCAGTCAGGCTAACAAAACCCAGTGCTTCTCCACAGCCTGCAGCCAATGAAAAATCCCCTCGAGTGACATACCCCAAGACAGTCCTGGAGCAGTGGGAAGTAACATCTGGGAGAGCATCTGACCAAAGACCAAGAATGAGGTCTTCACGGTCCTCAGTTGCTTCTTCATCTGGAATGCCTTGAGGGTCACTCTCTAGAGACTTCACATTATCCTTTTTCTTCTTCTTCTTCTCTTCTTTTTGCTTCTGAACCTTGTCCTTGAATATGTCACGATGTTTGGGTTCTTGTGGACCACAGAAGAGTTTGTCTTTGCTTAGATGCAGCAAGTCATCTTCTGTTGGGATGCAAATCATGGCATGTAATTCAGGGTTCCCCTTTCTCAAGAGTGACAAGTTGACCCATATGAGAGCCCTTGGGTAGCTCATCAAGATTGGCAAGAAAACATCTTCAGTCATTTCCTTCTGTCCCAGTCGAGAAATAAGGCGGATTCGCCGATCTTTCCCAGCAGTGGGATAACACCAGGCTGATAACTGCATCAGCAGTTTCTCGCTCCTATTAAAATTGTTCAAAAGCAATCACAGATAGTTATTAAACAAGCAGTACAACAGAAATCCAGCACCCTGCATATTTGTAAGAGCACAATTAACAAAAGCCCTGGGGCTTTCTGTAACCTTCCAAGCTGGTATTTGTATCACTCTTAGCATAGAAACATCAGTGAGTGGAATTCATGAGTCTCCTTCAGAAGGAAGGAGACATTACTTGCTAAAACCCCCAAAGCTTGTTAAAACCACAAACACTCTAAAATCTCCAGTGACACTAATGCAGTCCAGAACTTTCAATGTTTTCTTCCCCTGGTAACCACACAAAAATGAAAGACCTGTGTTCAGGCACTTTCCAATACTGTTGCTGCCCTCATGCGTTGCATTGGAATGCAGGGGATTCTCTATTTTCCAGAGACCTTGTTAATAAGTGCAAGAACCACCTGTGGTGATTATTAGAGAAGAGAATGCAAGATGATTTTCACAGCAACAGTCTTAAAGTCACAAATATGTGCTTCTAAAAGCTTGACTGACCTGGAAGCAGGCAGACACACCAACTCTAAGAACACAGTAAACTCCGGAGCGTTAAATTTAAGATAATTTATTAAGGAGTTTTCCTTATGTAGTCACCAAGTTTGCTGGAGAAAAGCAGAAGGACTTCCACTCAGTGGGAGACTCTGATTCATGGCAAAACTATTTAATCTCACTGTATTTGGATCAAACAATTCTCTCATCTTAATAATCAAGGCTGAGCTCTTCCTTTCCCCAAGTCAATAAATACCAATAAAAAAATAAAATGTGTGTATCGTTTTGACATACCTGAGAACAATAAAGTCACTTGTCTTAGTTTCATCTCTCTCACCAAAATCTTGGATGCTTGTACCATCCTCTGTCTTTAGGGCACATTCAGAACTTGTTATTTCCATGGTCTCCTCTACCTCATCAGTCTCAGGGGAAGTTTTTCTGACCACTTCTGCTTTGGGGTCACAAAGGGTCTGCCCTTCAGTTGTGCAGCACTCACGATGTGCAGAAGAAGGACATAAAAATCCTCCTGAAGCTTTCATTCTTCCTTCCCAGTTCTTTGTCAGCTGCCCCCAAGGACAGATGAAAGGAGACAGAGTGCCCAGCTTGACATAATTTGCCCTTTTTGCAGGTGGACGTCTAATTGATAAATCAAATAAGTACATAAGAATATTTTCAAAATCAAGTATTTAAAACAGGAGAGAATGCACAGTTAACTTGCTAATCTTGTTGAACAAGAATTTTAAAATTACAATCTAGAAAATGCTGCTGTACTTCTGTCAACTATATCCTTCCAGCCATGCTGGAAACATCTGCCTGCTGTGACTGAAACCACCACCACTTTTTCCTCTGAACTTCTCTGACTTGCCCTTCCTACTTGGAAGGGGAACCAACACCAGTTGGTGCAAAGGACACTTCCAGCTACTCCAAACTTGTGGTTAAGAGTTCTGTTTGTTGCAGTAAAAATGAAGGAAAACTTCAGAATACCTGATATTTAAAATTAGACACCGAAACGTACCGCAAAGGTTATTCTTTAACATTCTTTAACATTCGGTACATACTTTGACATACTCCCCTGCATTCTCTTACCTCCTCCCCCATTTGCTGCTTAAGAATCCCAAAATAGTTTTGTTTATTTTATTGCTAAGCAGCCTTGTTACAGATCTATAACTGAGCATGTCTCTGGAAATAGAAGGGTTTAATTTATATGCCCTGTTTAGCAGAGTTAAGTATATCTAGAATTCCTTCCTTTTTTTATAATACTAAGACTTAAAACACTAGTGGAAGATCTCAATAAAGTCAAAGTCTAAATGAACACAACAGATAATAAAAGGAATGTCTTAAGCAGCATTCATTTTTGTCATTCATGCAGTCAATTTTTAAGTTAATGTTACCGTTTGAATTTTTCAAGAAGACTGGTTTCCAGTTCTTTGGCAAACTGCATTCCTGCCCGGCAGTCTGGGAAATCATTTGGAGTGTGAGGTGTTCTTTGGTATTCAGAATGCTTTAATGCCTCTTGCAAGCCACCAACTCGTACACCTCGATATATCTGTTATAAAAACCAAAGGCCCAAAAAGCAATGTTTGAACTGATTCCAGGGTCCTAGCTGAAACAAAACATTAATGCCCAGAGGGTACTTCCCTAGAAAATTGGAAGTCTAACACTTTAGGTTTAAAAAATTAATTTAAGCATGGTTTCTACAGTTCTCGATGCTAATTTTAACAAAAAAGTTAGTGAAACTCTTTACTTCTGCAATTCACAGGTTCTGATCTTGTACACTGCCAGGAATGTTGTATCACTTCAACAGCCACTNCCTGACTCCCCACTGATTTTGTGCTTTTAGAATGCCATGGGGGCACAGCTGTACCCAACAGAAGACATGGAAGGCTACTGTTTTAAGTGTCAGGACCAAGCTTCTGTCATGAATCAATTCATACACCATTTTTAAAAGTGAAATTTTGATCCTGTAACTGGGAATTACTTATACAATGTGAAGTACACTCTCTAAAATTGATTAATTTAAACTAAAGTATACAAATTATTAAATTTACTTGCAATTTGCCATCAAAGTCACTTACAAAAGGAATCCAGAAAGCCATTCCCCAGCCCTTTGGGAGATAGATATCCCAGCCACTCCCCCATCCTGGTCGATCTTCTCCAGCCATTTTCCCTGGCTGCTGCACCAACAGTATGGGAATTTTAGATTCACAAGGACCCAAGTCAAGGTGTGATCCAGGTACCAGTAACTGAGCTCTCATATGGTTTAAAGCCTGAGAAGGAAGAGACATTTCCCATAAGTTAATAACAATTCTTCTTCCCTCTTGCAGATACCATTTCAAGATACAGAGAGAAGGTCAGTTTACAGCTAGGAAAAATATAGTAATACACTATATATTTGAACAGAATTCATCAAGGCTTGAGAAATTATTTTAGAGGAGAGTGTTAAGCACCCTTTTTCTCCTCTTCTTACTTCCATAGTCCTTGATAAAGAGCGGGTACAAGGTACAATGTAGATGAATGAGGAAAAACAAGTTTTGCAACTTTGTATTTATAGATTCGTGCACAAGAGATTGAACAGCTTTCATTCTGTCAATACATGCAGCAAATCTGAACTATGTCCAAGGAGATAGGAAGAAGATCTGGTCATCAAACAGTTTCACATAAAGCATGCTGGCACTGAGGTTTTGTCAATCATCAGTTGTTATATTCCATTATACCACATTAAGAATACATGTATAAAAAAAAGACCATCAGACTCCCTCTGTTTTATCAGGTAAACATTAACTTTCATGAAAAACTTTCATGAAGCATGAAGAACTCTGTCATATACAAAAAGATTGTGCTGATAACTGTCTTGAGTTAGTGCAGTATTTTCTAAATACTCTGCTTTTTTACACTATGTCAGACAGTTTGAAAGAGCACAAAATTAATTTTTAGAAAGAGAACATTCAGAAAGATATTTCTGCCATACAATGTTTGATCTTTCTGATTACAATGGTGCAAAAAGTTTATCACCTCTTGGGACTAAATTATCTATTATCCATGCACTTTATGGGCTGCCCTCCATTGTCAATGAAAAATAGGAGACTCAAACCCACAACAGCAAATTTGAAGCTCTCTACAAATCACAAGTTGTTGCCCAGCACACCCACAGCATTGTGTGCTGCAGTTCAGAAACACAGGATTTCTTTCCTTCCAACTTCCACAGTTCTTTTGTCAGAACAATCACCCTGACTATAGCTAAAGGCCAGAGCCTTCCTGTGTCACTCTCTTCTGCTGCACAAGTCAAGGTGATGCA
>VZTN01026800.1:0-14131 GCA_013400515.1 Erpornis zantholeuca | reverse complement strand
GGGGGGGGGGGGGGCATTGCCACAGTCCCTTTTTATGTCAGAGCCTTAAAGCAGGGAGGTCTCTATCTTTCCTGGCAGCATTTGCTGAAGGTGGAGGCTTCACTTTGGAAGGTGTTGCTTTGGGCAGCTGTTTTTTTCTTCTAGGCTTGCAATGTTAGCCACTTGGAAAAACTGCATTTCACAATCAAAAACTGTTTCGGAGTGAACTTTGCTAAGCGAGATGGTCCTTGGGGCTGGGTCACCCTGTGTTGGTGCCAACAGACCAGTTTTCTCCCCCCAACACGCACAGCGCAGAGGACAGCAGCACCAACACTGGCAGAGTCCAGCGGGTGGCAGGAGGAAATGGTGGGCGGCAGCACTGATCCCAGATGCACCAGCAATTCTCATCTGCCACTACAATTGCTTTGTAAGCTCCTGCCTTCTCCAGAGGCTTTGCTGTCATCCTTTACCTTTGTCTCCCAGACTGCGCAGTCATCTGCGAAGGCTGCCATCTTGGGGGAAGGATCAGATGCCATTTTCCCTTTGTCTCCCTACATGTGGTCACCTGTGGTGGGCGCCATCTTGGAAAGGGTATTTACACCATCCTGGGTGTCTCTTTGTTCTTGGAGAGTTCATGAGATTTAGCAATTTTATATCTAGTAATTGTAAGAAACAAGTTCCTAGTAAACCCCTGCATTGCTCAGTTAGAATGTTAAAAGAGTCAATCACTGGTTGATTGTCCTGTACTTATCTCCCTAACCATTGCCAATTATACTCCCTTTTTCCTCGGATCTCATCTTCACTGCTCCCTGAAATGGTGACCCAACACTGAGAAGAGGCAGGCGTATGCAAATAAGAGTGACCTTCGGCATCATGGGATCGTTTTGTGGGATAAAAGCCCCTCGGACAATGAGCCGATACACAATCAAAGGACCTAAAAGACACCCCAGGTTGAGGAAAGGGTAGACGCATCTCCTAATCCTGAGTTGGGCTTTTTTGCCCTGTCACCCTGACCTACAAGGAACTGGACTAGTGTGTACCCTGGACTTCAAGCTGCAAAAGGGAGCCTTCCGGTGCTTCCATGAGGACAGGATCCTGGTATCTGCTGCACTGCACCCTAGTAACAGATCTACACGCCTCCTCCGGGTTGCCAGTGGAAGCTGTGACAGCGGGAGCACATCCGGTCAGGTCCCCCCTGCCCAGCTGATTTATTTAATAAAGAGCTGAATATTAATAAAGGCTTTAGCCCTATTCATTTCAGCAATTATTTACTGGTATTATTTGCTTGTTGCAGTTTTGCCTGTTAGTAAACTGCTATTTTTTCACTTATATCTACTTGTATTTTATTTCTCCTTATTGGTGGAAGAGGGTTTGTCTGCCATTTTCCCTTTATCTCTCCACACAAGGTTGTCTGCAGACGGTGCCATCTTGGAGGGAGGGTTTGCCATTTTTGTTTCTCTTTGTTCCCAGGGAGTCTGTGAGATTCAGCAACTTTTTAACTAGTGATTATCACTGTTATTTTTTGCCTGTTGCTGTTTCATTTTTTAGTAAACTATTATTTTTTTCACTTATATCTACTCACATTCATCTCTCCTTATTGGTGAAAAGGGAGTGGTTAAAACTAAAATGGGAGGTAGCCCTTTTTGATATGTCTGTCTCCTTAAATCACCTTAAACCAAGACAGCTTTTATAATTCAGTGTTTTACGTGAGAGCAACATCATATAGCTCAGAATCTTATCTAGCTAGAATGGGTGGAACCCTGGTGCCAAAACCCAGGATCATGAAGAATTTGAGATAAGGATAGTAATTAGGAGGGGTAATGGGCAAAACATGGCGTAAACAATGCTGGAGAGTGGAATGATTGTGGGTATTTTGTTGTTGTAATTGTGGTGAAGGGAAAAGAGGTGGATTGTGTGTAAATTGTCCACTCTCATTCAGTGCTGTGATGATGTTATCTTGGTTTTTGTGTGGGTAATTTTTTTGTTGTTGTTTTGCTGATGTGAGCGAGGATTTTGTTTATGAATGTAGATCTTAATGATAGTTCTTAAATGTGATTCACAGAGGCAAGGGGTGGAATGTATTTGGTTTGCCTGGCAAGGTTCTGGTGGCAGGGGGCCTACAGGGGTGGCTTCACTAAGAAGCTGCTGTAAGCTTCCCCCATGCCCAGCAGAGCTAATGTTAGCCATCTCCAGGGTGGCCATGCCGCTGGCCAAGGCTGAGCCAGAGATGGTAGTAATGCCTCTGTGATAACATTTTTAAGAAGGATAAAAAGTTATTGCACAGAAGATTGCATCCAGAGAGGAGTGAGAATATGTGAGAGGAATAACTATGCAGACACCAAAGTCAGTGAAGGAGGGTCAGGAGGTGCTCCAGGCACCGGAGCTGAGATTCCCCTGCAGGCCATGGTAAAGCCCATGGTGAAGCAGGCTGTCCCGCTATAGCCTATGGAGGTCCACAAGGGACCAGAGATCCACCTGCAGCCCATGGAGGAGGCCCATGACATAGCAGGTAGGTGGATGCCCAAAAGAAGGCTGTGACCCCATTAGAAGCCCATGCTGGAGCAGGCTCCTGGCAGGAACCTGTGGACTGGTGGAGGGAGGAGCCCACACTAGAGAAGGTTTCCTTGTAGGACTTGTGACCCTGTGGGGGACCCACACTGGAGCAGACTGTGCCTGAAGGACTGTACCCCATGGAAAGGGATCCACACTGGAGCAGTTTGTGAAGATCTGTAGCCCATGGGAAGGACTCACATTGGAGAAGTTCATGGAGGACTGTCTCCCATGGGAGGGACCCCCATGATGGAGCAGGGGGAAGGACTCCTCTTCCTGAGGAGCAACAGAAACAACCTATGATGAACTGATCATAACCCCCATTCCCTGCTTTCCTGTGCTGCTGAGGGGGATGAGGTGGAGAATCAGGAATAAAGTTGAACACAGGAAGGAGGGAGGTGCGGGGGGGCGAAGGTGTTTTTAAGATTTGTTTTACTTTTCACTCTGATTTTGATCAGTAATAAATTAAACTAATTTCCCTAAGTCTGTTTTGCCCCAGTAATCAGCGAGTGATCTCCCTGCCCTTAACTCATGAGCCTTTTGTTATATTTTCTCTCCCCTGTCTAGTAGAGGAAGCAATGATAGAGCAGCTTTAGTGGGCACCTGGCATCCAGCCAGGGTCAAACCACTGGAACGAAAAAGACTGATCCAGCACATAAGGAAAGAAATAGTGGGGAAGCAGGACTGGTTAAGATTCTAAACACTCATGTTTTCAACCAAAGTTTAAGTTGCCATTTCCTGTATTACTCTAAAATAAGTCATTGCCTGAAAGGACCAGAACATTACCTTGACTTCCAAACTATAAATAAAATCTAATACGGGCTAAAATGTCAGCCTCAGCTGCTACAAGTATATTAACCCCAGAAGAGTTTATAATAACAAAATCCAGCTTTGACTCTCAGGTTAGGATTTTTAAAGGTCATTTACAGATTGCAGGAACATCTCCAAAACATTTAAATATAAATGAATTATTTTAGCCATCAGCATGAGAGCAGAGGTGAGAATTTAACAACATTCTTAAAGATAAAACATGAGATGTGCTTGTTGTACCTATTCCTCAGAGGGATGGATGAATTAGATCCCAGATTCTTTTATCTAAGGCATAATGCAAAGTTCCTCCTTATTAGTTCTCTATTGAAGAAACCACAGACTTCCAAAATCAGGTAAGACAAAGGCTATCTGTTTTGTTCTTTAAGGGGCAGTATTTTGCCATTAGCTCAAAAAATACTTCTCTAGGAGTGCATCTTCATTTTTCAAAGCAGTAAAGCAAAGAACTTACACTGAAGAAAGAAAGGGATCAATTTGTAAAAAGACAGTATTGTGTATTCCATATTCACAAACGACTGTCATTCATTTCTAACTACTCAATTTGAGGATATGCTTCCAGGCCTCTCTTTGCATTGAAAACAGGCTTCTGAACCAATACATGGATGTATTCCTGCAACTTTACAGAGGACAAGCATGTTGTTTTAAGTGCCATTTGTTTCTTCTTTTCAACTGGCATGGATTTGTCAGTACTGTTTTGTCATCTTTCAAAATACAATCTAGTACAATTTCTATAACATTCTCAGAAAGTATAAGAAAAACCTATCTTATTTCTGACTCCTGAAGGGGACTCAGTATTGAGCAATTCAGAAAGTTTTTACAGGACATGCACAATTCTCAGTGAAAGTGGAGAAGGAATCAAATTAATTTTCTATAGCCACTTCTTCAAAAGTTGAACTAGAACTGAGACATTTGAAGCAATGCCACAAATGAAAAGAAACTTTGCACAGAGGTAGACAAGAGTCTACACAACATACAGCAGCTATCGTGACCACAGTCTCAATACATTTCTATCAGTGAACGTTGCTATGGTACAAATCTCTCATGCAGATGCAGCCAAGTCAGGTGGTATAAATATTTGACTGATACCTTTGAAATTTTTAAAGTGAGAGGAAACAGTTGAAGAAAAAGAAAGGTAATGTACACATAAACAGAAAATACACTGAAAAAGAAGGAAATTATGATTTAATACCCCATTCATTATAGGTCACAGAGTAAAGGAGCCCTGTATGGGAATGGAAAGAAGTAGGTACAAATCTTTCAGTCTTCCAGTCAAGATATTGAAGCTACTACTCTAACTTTTCTGTTACCAACTTTCTCATCTGCATCTATGAACTAAACAGTTCTTTGAAAGACTAAATCAACAATAATGCTGTATATTTGCAACATCTTCGAACACACCCCCTCAGTCACTGAAAACCACTGTCCAACTGACAGTCATTGTTTGGAAGATTTACTACAAGTGTAATTCATGTCGATGTTCCATATATGCAACTTCTATGATCCAGGTAGGCAAAACAGGGAGAGACTAAATTTCATTGTACTTCACTCAGGAAAAAAACAATAGTCTATAGTGTTTGTCTGATTCAAGAGAAAAGGGTTAGTTTCAAAATAATTGCAGATTCTTAGCAGAATTCAATACCTTACCTCTTTTATATAAATCCTCTATCTTCTAATCAAACTTCTTTATATATATTTAAAATATCGACAAGCAAATAAAAAAATGTAGAGAAAAACTGTGCTGAATTTGAGAAATTTGTACAGCCCAGAGTAACTAGTTGTGCTTCTTTCATAGTCCACACTTACCCAATATATTGTAATGGATGGCTCTGGTGTATAACAATCCGACATGTTGGACAGGTGTTGTTTTCCTCCAAATACTTCACCAAGCAGCTTCTACAGACTAATAACAAGAACATTAATGATTAAAAAGAAATAAACCAAGACAGCATTTGAAGAAACCTGTGAGTTCGCTGGCAGTATCTGTGGGTTTCTGAATCCCTTTCACAGTGTCTGTGGAGAGACTGGGTGGCAGGTGACAGACAGGTCTTGCAAGAGGGGAAAGTAAGGGCTGGATGGTGCTAATGGTCTCCATGGCCAGTTCAAACCCCAGGAAGCCACATATAACTGGGCGCTTGGGGACACAGCCAACCAAGGGTGTGGCATTGGTGGGGCCATTTTTTTTCTGAGAACAAGGAGATAGTAGCTTGCAGAAAGCAAATGATCCCCATCTGCCACAACTGCAAGGCTGAGGCTGAAACACAGACCTCCCAAGGACTGAAATAGCTGTGCAGAGCTGAGGTTGCATGGAGCTGCAGCACTTGGAAGTCCCTGTGGCACCTGAAGGCAGCAATGGATGTCATAGCTGCAAGTATGCCCAGCTAGAACAACTCCTCAAGCTATGTTACAAGAGGAGCTGGACAGGCAGCACAGTATTCAGGAATGTGAGTGGGACATCAATATATGGTACTGTGCTCCCATTATTCTATGTAGGCTCCGCTGATACTGCAACGAGGCAACTTAGAACCATTAAAAGAGACTATATGTAACCTGGAGCAATGTTAAAAGGATATGGAGCACAGGTGGTGGTCTCTATTCTCTCAGAATAAGGGGTTCAGGAAGGAGCCAAAATTAACAGGTGAATGCCTAGCTGTGTGACTAGTATCCTACTCAAGGTTTTGTCTTCTATGAATATGGATCTACCTTTGAGAAGCCAGGTCTGTTGGGAGCTAATGGGATTCACCTGACCAAGCAGGGCAAGAGGGTCTTTGCCAACAAGCTGGCCAGACTTAAATAAAGGGCTTTAAACTAGATTTAGCAGGGGAAAGGGATGGAGTTTTGAGCACCAGACAAGAGCCAGGAGCTGATGATGTATTAGGAACCAACAGGGAAAAACCTATGAAAAGTCTGAAAGGATTAGGGCGTGGTCCTCTAAAAAGGTGACAAGGTAGGTAGCTTAGCTGAAGTGCCTCTATACCACTGCACGGAGCATGGGGAACAAAGTGAAGGAGCTGGAAGTCACTGTGCAGCTAGAAAGCTATGATCAAATCACTATCACAGAAATTTGATGAATTGCATGACCAGAGCAATGCAATTGATGGCTATAAACTGTTTGGAAGGGACAGGCAAGGAAGGAGGGGCAGGGAGGATGTCCTCTATGTACAAAAAATGGACTGACTGCACAGGGATGCAGTGATCATGCCCAGGTGTGATTCACAGTCTTCAGGGATAGTGGCCAGGTGAAGAGTAGAGTCAGGACCAAATGGGACCAAGTGCACCCTCAGCAAGTTTGCAGATGGCACCAAGCTCAGTCATGCAGTTGATTCACTAGAGGGAAGGGATGCCATCCAAAGGGATCTTGAAAGGCTTGAGGAATGGGCCCATGTGACCCTCATGAAGTTCAACAAGGCCAAGTGCAGGGTCCCACATCTGGGTCATGGCAACCCCCAACATCGGTATAGACTGGAGGATGAATGGATTGAGAGCAGCCCTGATGAGAAGGACTTGGGGATACTGGTGGATGAAAAATGGGACATGAGCAATGTGCACTTGCAGCTCAGAAAGCTAATCATATCCTGGGCTGCATGAAAAGAAGTGTGGCCAGAAGATCAAGGGAAGTCATTCTCCTCCTCTACTCCACTCTTGAGAGACCCCACCTGGAATACCATGTCCAGCTCTGGGGCCTCCACCACAATAAAGACATGGAACTATTAGTGCAGATTCAGAGGAAGGCCATGAAAATGGTCAGAAGGCTGGAATACTTCTATAAAGGAAGTCTGAGAGAGTTGGGGTTGTTCAGCCTGGAGAAGAGAACATATTTAATGAACTTTTTTCATTTCTGTTCTCAATTCTGAAAAGTGATGCATTGTAGCTCTGTTAAGAAAATTATATCTAGTTAGTCTTCCTAACAAATCATGCTTAATTTGGAACAGTCCCATTCCCAAAGTTACTAGAACAGTATTTCAAATAGGTCAGTAGCATATTTACTTGTTCTTTTCAGCTTTCACAAAGAATGTTACAGACTCTGCATGCCATTAAAATAGGTAGCCATTTTGATTTTTATCAAGGATGCACATAGAAGAAAAATGTGTTATGATAATAAGCATTTGGCAAAATAATAATTTCTTTTTCAAGTCCAATGCTTTGAATCATATTCAAATGCAATTCAACTTTTCACTTTCACAAAATACACTACAAATAGACTTCAGTCAGAAAATTAAATGAGTAAAGGTTTTTAGTATACAGATAAAAACTCTTAAAATGAATACTACATAGCACATGCTTTTGGAGTCTATATACAGCCTCACAATATTTGATTCAAATAAAAACAATTCTCTCATTTCAACCCGTACTACTGTTTTTTCACTGCATTGCAGTATTAAGTGTTTTCCTGACCTGCAGTTCTAAATAAATTCCAGCTCAAATTTCAGAAATTAAAAAAGCTCAAGCTACCAAAATTATATATATTCTTTGTATTATTAAAAAAGGTTAAACATTTTTTCCCTCAACAGTAATTTCTTTATTCTTAGGTAATCTTACAACAGTCCTTACGGTATGAGAGAACTATAGCTGTAGTGCCATCTGTCTCTCAGACATGATGGTATGTTTGAATAAACACCAGTTAAAGCCAAAAAAAGTAATTGTTTGCTTTGCTTATATATCATATTTATATATTTAAGATGAAGTTACCGTTTCTGGTAGAGATTATTATTGGACCTATCCTACTAATTTTTCCCCCTAGGATCAGATCTTGCATTACAGTCTGCTCCAGTCATGTATACTAGCAGATTCAGTTGCAAGGTTGAGGCCATAACCTGTTTGAAACAAGTAAACAGAACCAAAATGATCTTCTAAAATCACTAACTTCTCACTTATCATTAGATCCTCCAGTTTTGAATATGGAGATACCAGACCCTCCTAAACTAAACTCAGCACAGGTCAGCTGTTTGTCACAGACAAGCTAAAAAGGTACAAATGAAGAAATTCTACAGCTGTTCTTTAAAAAGCTGCTACCCACCCTTCCATCCATAATATGAAGCCATGTCTCCTCTCAGAATTAATACCATAAGTCTAAGGATGAAACTAAAGGCAAGGAAACTTTCTGAAAACGTAAATTTCTATTAAGGAACATTCCACAAGACACCCCATAGGTTTGCTCTAAAAATGCATTCCTGAGAAATGGCATGGCCTTTGTGAACTGGGAAAACCTGCTTGCAGTGTGTGTTCCAGGGTTGCAAATACATAAATAAATACATTTTAGAAAAAACGAAAAAGTGACCCTCCAGCAAGACTAATTTTAATAGTTAATGGCAGCATTACGGAATTTGGGACAAAGCAAAGTAAAAGGTTAGATTAGGGTTCTAAATACTTTACTTTAAACAGAACACCAAGGAATTTCAGATTTGGAGCACATGGAGAAGGGACACAAGAATGAACTCAAAAAGGAATGAGAAGAAAAACAAAAAAAAGCAAATACATTAAAGCTGATGAACAGCATCTAGAAATCAGATGTAGTGGAAAAAAAATCTCTGGCAACTTTGAAACATCATATAATCTCTGTAAAGCATGCCACATTTCTTCTAATATTCAGCAGAAAATCTGCATTCTTAAACATATACATTACCATTTACTATATATGGTTTCAAGTTTGTTCTTATTTTTCTCACCAAAAAATATTTTTTTCTTGAAAAACTGTAAGTACATAGCAACGTTTGCTTTATTCTGGCTGATACGCAGTAAAACTTTAAACTTCAACTAAAACTTAAAACATCTAGCACATCAAGTAAAACAACAATTCTGTCTTAATCACAGCATTATATTCCCACTTACAAGTATGTAAGCATTCTGTTACGGTGGTAGCATCAATCAGGTATCCATTGCATAAATGGCAGGTTATATGGGCATTAATGTCCCAAAGCTTAATCTTTCTAGTCATCATCTTTGGTATCTGTAAAAAAAAAAAAAAAAAAAAGTCACCCACACATTATATAGCAACTCAGATGTACTGATAAGGTAAAAGTAGTTTTGAAATAAGTGAGCAACTATAATTCATCTTAAAGACATGCTTATGTAGATAGCTTGAAGCTCATGCATACTTCTGCACGTATTTTGAGTGAGCACTAAAATTTTAAAATATAAAAACATATGGTGAAATAACTGAAATCCACACTGTTACATGTTAAGGATACAGAGGGGAAAAGTCCTAGTACATCATTAACACTGACCAAGTGTGGTAGGTTAGCCTTGACTAACAACCCTATGCAGCACTTTAGGCTGGGGGAAGAATGGCTGGCAAGCTGCCCACCAGAAAAAGACTTGGGGATGCTGGTTGACAGCTGCCTGAACATGAGCCAGTGTGTGCCCAAGTGGCCAAGAAGGCCAATGGCATCTTGGCCCATATCAGAAATAGTGTGGCCAGCAGGGCCAGGTAAGTGATTGTCCCCCTGTACTGGGCACTGGTGAGGCCACACCTGGAATCCTGTGTTCAGTTTTGGGCCCCTCACTACTGGAAAGACATTGAGGTGCTGCAGCATGTCCAAAGAAGAGCAATGAAGCTGGAGAAGGACCTGGAACACAAGACTTGTGAGGAACAGCTGAGGGAACTGGGGTTGCTTAGCCTGGAGAAAGGGAGGCTCAAGGGAGACCTTATTGCTCTCCACCAGAAAGGAGGTTGCAGTGAAGTGGGTGTCAGCGTCTTCTGCCAGGTAACAAGTGACAGGAGGAGAGGAGATGACCTCAAGTTTCACCAAGGGAAGTTTAGATTGGGTATTAGGAAAAATTTCTTCACAGAAAGGGTTGTCAAGCATTGGACCATGCTGCCCAGTGAAGTGATTGCATCACCATCCCTGAAAGTATTCAAAAAACATGTGGATTTGGCACTTGAGGACATGGTTTAATGGTGAACTGGTGGTGCTAGGGTGACAGTTGGACTTGATGATCTTGGAGGTCTTTTCCAACCTTAACAATTCTATGATTCTCTGATAATGGTTTCTCTCTACTACTTCTTCCTTCTCACACTTTTCTTCTGCTCTGTTGTGGGTTCTCCTCAGACAGCAGTTTCTTTAAGAATATCCATCTACTCTGGGATGGATCCTCCACAGGCTGCAGGGAATATCTACTCCAGTACCATGAAGCACCTCCTCCTTCTCCTCCTTTCTTTGATCTTGATGTTGCCTCTGTTTTTTCTCGTTGCTTTTGTTACCTCCTCCTCTCTCTGTCCAGTGTTTTCTGCCCTTTCTTCAATATGTTTTCATAGAGGTGCCACGAATTTGCTGATGGGCTCAGGTTTGGCCTCTATTGGGTCCATTGCCAAGCCAGCTATGTCCAGCACTGGGCAGTCTCTGATCTCTTCCCACAGAGGCCACACCCCTATAGTCTGTCCCCCTTTCCATTTACATCNGGAACAGCTGAGGGAACTGGGGTTGCTTAGCCTGGAGAAAGGGAGGCTCAAGGGAGACCTTATTGCTCTCCACCAGAAAGGAGGTTGCAGTGAAGTGGGTGTCAGCGTCTTCTGCCAGGTAACAAGTGACAGGAGGAGAGGAGATGACCTCAAGTTTCACCAAGGGAAGTTTAGATTGGGTATTAGGAAAAATTTCTTCACAGAAAGGGTTGTCAAGCATTGGACCATGCTGCCCAGTGAAGTGATTGCATCACCATCCCTGAAAGTATTCAAAAAACATGTGGATTTGGCACTTGAGGACATGGTTTAATGGTGAACTGGTGGTGCTAGGGTGACAGTTGGACTTGATGATCTTGGAGGTCTTTTCCAACCTTAACAATTCTATGATTCTCTGATAATGGTTTCTCTCTACTACTTCTTCCTTCTCACACTTTTCTTCTGCTCTGTTGTGGGTTCTCCTCAGACAGCAGTTTCTTTAAGAATATCCATCTACTCTGGGATGGATCCTCCACAGGCTGCAGGGAATATCTACTCCAGTACCATGAAGCACCTCCTCCTTCTCCTCCTTTCTTTGATCTTGATGTTGCCTCTGTTTTTTCTCGTTGCTTTTGTTACCTCCTCCTCTCTCTGTCCAGTGTTTTCTGCCCTTTCTTCAATATGTTTTCATAGAGGTGCCACGAATTTGCTGATGGGCTCAGGTTTGGCCTCTATTGGGTCCATTGCCAAGCCAGCTATGTCCAGCACTGGGCAGTCTCTGATCTCTTCCCACAGAGGCCACACCCCTATAGTCTGTCCCCCTTTCCATTTACATCCAATACATCAAGGGATGCAGATTTAAGACCAAATAATATTTTAGTCATTGAAGCATTTTCAGTCAAGCTAGTAATCAAGATATCTGAAAAGGAACATAGATGATCGTCCTGTAATTAGCAAAGTGCAAAATCAAAAGGAATAGGTCTAATTTGACAAATTTAACCCTACTGTCAGCTTCACATCTCCTTATGTTTAGGGTGTGATGTTGAATCTATATCTAAAAAGGGGAGATGAAAAGTTAAATAAACTGGGTTTCTTAATGTTTCTTAAACATTAAAAAACAAATTAAATAAAGAAAACATTGTCCAGGTTTCAGCTGGGATAGAGTTTATTTTCTGTTTAGTAGCTGGTACGGTGCTGTGCATGATTCAGTATGAGAATAATGCTCATAACACATTTATGTTTTGTTGCTAAGTAGTACTTACCCTAAGTCAAGGACTTTTCAGTTTCCCATGCTCCATCAGCAAGTATACAAGAAGCTGGGAGGGAGCATTGCCAGGACAGCTGATCTGAACTAGCCAAAGGGATATTCCATATATAGAATATCATGCTCAGTATAGTAACTGGGGGGAGTTGGCCAGGAGTAGTCGATCACTGCTCAGGGATGGGCTGGACATCGGTCAGCAGGTGGTGAGCAATTGTATTGTGCACCACTTGATTCTCTTGGGTTTTGGTGCTATCTCCCTCTCATTTTCATCACCATCAGTAGAGCTACATCCTGTTGTACTAAGAAATGTGAAATACAGAGCTTTCCCACCTTCCCAAATTAAAGGATGCTACATCCACCATTAAAAGGCATTCAGAATTTAAAAATTAAATAGCTGATTTAAATAATGAATATTGTGCCACTTTTAAAATATATATTATCTTTCTGCATATGGTATCTCAAAAAGAAGAATAACGAAAATTTTAAGTCACTTCAAACTGCTAGGAAATGAAGAAACTTTAAACACTCAAACATATAATTCTCATAAGCATACGGCCAAAAACTAAGATTCAAGCTTCCTAAACTTTCCCCCCATCAATTGCAATACTTGGATTTATGTCCTGTTTATTCTCTGACTATATGCAACATTTTTCATTCCTTTTGTTTAAAATACAAGAGAAAATAAATTACCCTGGAAGCAGATACATTCTGATCCCCTCAAAACCCCTTAGATGGGCATTTTTAAATATGATAAAGAACTGCCTGCTTATACCTATATATTGAAAAAAATTGCAATGGTATATGGTGTTCCCTCACCCCCTTTCCCCCCCCCCCCCCCCCCCCCCCCCTCCCCCCCCCCCCCCCCCCCNCATGCCATCATGTGAATAAAGACCTTCCGTCATGGAAGCGACTTTGTGTTCATGAAAGATTTTTCAGACATCTCTGAGTCTGGGAGAAAAACTTTTCCCACACAGCAGGGAGAACAGCAAGGAAAAACAAATTGATAAGAACGCTTGTTATGAATACTTTCTTTGTATTTTCTCAGGATGTTCCTTTGGCCAATGGAAAAAACTGTACCTTGCATTTATTTCTCACACAGTTCTGTTCAGACACTCACTGCATGGATCTCGAGAGAAAGAGATCTCTCTGCCTTTTGCATTTTGCTTTTGCTTTTGTTTTGCCTTTGCATGAATAAAAGAAATAGCCTTCTGACGATTACGAGAATGGAGTCTTTTTTGTTGCTCTGGCCCTCATAAGGGCCACATAATTTCAACGTTCCATATTCTCCATGCGGAGGTGTCTTCTCATCTCCACTGCTGCATTGCTGCGGAGAGCAAAGATGCCGGAGCTAGCCATGTAGCTCCCCGGCTGCTGAGGGCCCTGTGACCATGCTTTCAGAAGGAAGGTTTGGAGCATGAGAGGCCGACCCGGGCTGGGCAGAAACACTCTTTGGCACTACTTGCAGCTTGCCACTCCACTGAAAACCAGCAAACCGCAACAATGGTAACATAAGATGACAGCATTAGATTTAATTAAAACGGGAGAATAAACTGGTTTACAATCTGTTACATTTGGTCCACACACTACAGATTACCAGTTTACACTGTTACCAGATAACCTTGCTTTCCAGTAAAATGACTAAGTAGGTATGGCTCACAAATACTTGTTTTAACTGAGTTCATTCTGGAATACATTTCAGAATTGGAATAGTGGAACTTTTTTTTACAGTATGCAAAGCTTCAGATAGAAATATGACAAGATGCTAGCCCAAACCCTAAATTTATTAAACATAGATTAAGGTAAATAGACTGAGTGGTAAACTAAGCATAAAGAACTATTAGAAGCTAAACTTTTAAACTAATGTGAAAGATATCAGCATTGAAAAAGGTAATTATATTCCATTATAAACTACTGCATTTTCTTTCAAGCTCTCTAACATCTACACTGTGATATATGAGTAACTGAAGGCTTCTAGGTTTTGGGGTTTAAGTAATGAAAGATACAGAACCCAAATTTGTTTTATATTGTGTCAGATTTCATTAGCCTAGCAATTAGCTGTCAAGAAGAATGAAAACACGATTTGCACAGTATATCAGAAATATCAGAACCTATACCTGTTGGGGCACCCCCCCCCCGGG
>VZTN01026799.1:34354-79405 GCA_013400515.1 Erpornis zantholeuca | reverse complement strand
ATAGCCCTTCCAGGCACATTGAAACTTGTCCTGTTGGTGCCAGCTCTGGTGATGTTCAGCAGGTAATCAGCATGTTCTGGAGCTGTGGCTGTCAAATCAGCACCTCTCCTGGGCTCACAAGTGGCACACACACAAGTAAAACAGCATAGGTAGAGATACACGCACAAACAAAAACTTTTCTTGCTTCTGACATTTTTTATCAACCCTTTCAAGCTTAAGAAAAATTGCCCTTCATTTCTTGCAATCCCAACTCTGACACCTCACAGCTCCCTGCTAAGCTGCACAACTCCCAGCACTAAGCAGTGTTTTTATCACCATTTGACTGTTGTGAGCTCAAGAAGTTAAACACTCCTAACTTGGCTCTCAACTCCAGCTGCCCTCTGCACTTTGCCAAGGCTCCTGTAAGTGTGCCAACACAATCAGCTTCTGCTGGGGACAGATGAGAACTGGTCTTCCTTTTCGGGAAAAACTTCTCCATCTATAGTGAAATACAGAATTTTACCAAATATATATAGAAAGAGATATATACACATGTTTTACAGCCATACTAAACAGAACCTATGCCTGGCTTGAGAGCACTTACTGGTTCTTGCATTTTCTGACTTCTATCATAGCTCTCACATAACAGTTTTTGTTATTTACATTCCTATGTAATTGGGGCTGAGACATAACTGCTGAAATTACAGACAACGACCTTGTCTATCAAAAGCACTGATTTAGGCTTGGAACTATTTCATCATTGCTTTAAAATGTTCACAATAATTTGATTTTTGGAAGGCTGTTAAGAATAAATGATTTATTGGAAGAGCACAGAGTAAGAGTACATTGCCTAGGACAGACAGGAGTCCTTTTTCTGAGAAGATGCGATAAAATAAGGTAACATCTAAGAAACTGCTGTGGAATAACTGTGCTGAACAGTCAGAAAGCTAATGTCTGAATTCCTGGCAGGCTGACCATACAGAGTTAGAGACTGAGAATCAGCCCAGGACACAGAGGACACACATACCTTTCTCCTATTTCCCTCCATGAAAGAGCAATCAATAAAAATTATCAAATTTCTATCAAAATCCTGGAAAGAGAGAAAGAAAAATGATTGAGTGTCTGATCTAAAGCTAGTATTGGTTACAAGAGCATCAAAATATATGAGCTTCAGAAGATCAGGCCTTCAAGGTTGTTTCTACTGATTGATGTTTCACTGTCATTTCAGATGTTGCCAAATAGCATAAGTACTAATAAATTCCCAGAAAAAACCCATATTGAATGGACAGTGTATCAGACCCTTGTGCATCCTGATCAGTCTCCCCTTGGAACACATAATTGGCTAAAAGTATTTTTAACTTCTCCTTGAGGGTGCACAAACATTTTTCATTTCATAGGTCATATCTGAGAGGGCCTCCTGAGAAACTGCAATATTAGCTTTACAGGCTTTTTAAAAAAATATTCTCAAATAGAACAAATACAGCCAAGACAGCAGCAGCAATGCTCTCTGCATTGCCCTATAAATATTAAGTTCACAATGTAATATGTGTCAATTAGGGGTGATCTGTTCTGCAGACCAATACAAAATATAACAAAAAATGGAATGAGACCAGGGCCATATTTTAAAACTTTACATCCAAACAGCCATCATGCAGCACAGCCTCACTGAACTCAAATTAATATAAAGCCATGATTGAGAGATATAGATTATATGGTTCTCCTGACAATTCCAGCCAGGACCATTTACATCTGCCTTGTTTTGTTTTTCTGTTCTGTTTGTTATTTCTATTCCTGAAGTACAGAGCAAACGTCTAGTCCCCTGGAAGCCAAAGGCAAAACTTGGTCATTTTTTTTTCTGATAATAAAAGGAAAATCAATAAAATAAATTAAGAAAATAATACATTTAGATGGGTAGATATATAAAAAAAATCATCTTTTGCTATAGCTATAGGGGAACTTTTAAGAAAAAATTTAGCATGATCTCTGATCATGCAGAGACTGACAGAAAGATAAGGAAATAATTTAACATTCATATTATCATCAAAATTGGCAGGTGGTCTTTTTTTTGATTCAGGATGTAACCAGGTGCAAAAACTACAACTGAAAGAGAAAAATCTCAGCATATCTTCCAGTGTGATTAAATGGGAATAATTGCAAGACTATCTGCCAAAAAAAAGAACTTCAGACATCTTTAGACATATAGAAATGAAACCTGAAAAATTACATTAGTTCCACATCTGAAACAATAGTTTTTTGAACACAGAAGTTGAAATCCAGATGAAGTTACCAGAAATAATGGAGTTTGAAATATAAACTTAATATGAAATTTGAAACATATTTTCTTAAAATCAGATTTACACACCGATAAGGAAAACCTGCTATGTCTGGATTGTTTCTCTCTGAAATCCTCCTCTGTAGACTACATATAGTCCAAGATAGTCCAAGCTTTTGCCAAATTAAATATCTTTGTCTTAATAAAAGAGAAACAGAAAAAGAATTGATGGCCCTTGTTTTTTAGACATCCAGATTATATGTTCTGCAGGTACTTTCTGACCTTTGATTCATGCTGTTACCTCTGGTTCAGTTAAAGGACTGAATAAAGGAGTATTTGGGGGATTTTTCCCCTTTAAAGAAGAAGGTGTGTCCTGGGTTATAATGTAAGATGTGTCCAGGGGGGTGTATTCTATTACCACCTTCAGGTTTCTGTTAAAACCAGATGGGACAGCAATCCCTGCCTCCTCCCTCTGTGTTATCTTTTGTTAATGGNAGCTGAACTGCATCCATCATTTCAGAGGACTGCAGCCACCATCCCTTTGGACTGCTACTGCTACCCTGACTAACAGGGTGCCAGGTTGTATCTGGCTCTGCCAGTTTAAACCAGTGTGTTTATTTTCTTTTGTTTCTTTTCCTTTCCTTTTCCTTTCCCTGCCTTTATTCTAATTTTCTTAATAAATTGTTATTCTGACTTGGTGCCTCCCACTGGTTTGTCTTTTCAAACCAGAACAAGGTGATTACAAGCTGCAAGGGTAATATTAATGATTTCATTAGGGTCCATAAACAGCTGCTTGATTTCTGGAGTTACATTCACAGGTTTTCCACGGGCAAAGCTGCTCAAAAATCAACCCTTTCAGTCAGACCCCTTGCTTCTTTTGTCACTTGCCCAAATCTATCCTTCTGCAGCAGACATTAGCCACTCTACCTTTACTGGAAGCTAAGCGAGCAAGGTGGTAAAAGTTTCACTATCCCTGGCTATTCACAAAGAGATACAATTTATTTTTGCTGCTCAGGCTAGCAGTCCTCTGGACTGCATTTCTATGCCTTGCCATTCTTCATTGCACTCCTTTTGGACAAATTATTACCATGTATTTTTGCCTTTGGTTGTCCACTTTACAACTAGAAAATATATTGTGTATTTTTGACAAGCACTTGGAATTCTACTGAGTAAAAAAACCAAAACCAGCAACCAAACAACACAAAGCAAAAACCCCAAAGCAACAGAAAGCTCTCCTTAAGAGGGTTTGCTATGATTCATTATCTGACCTGCAAGATGTGAATTACCAGTAACAGGAAATAAATGTTTCATGACTCCGTCATTGTTCAGAGATAGAATTTGAGAAAGCTTGATTTACTGACGTGTAAAACAAAACCAAAAGATTTTAAACCCTGATTATAAGAAATGCATAAGTTTTTAAGGGAAAAGGCAATGCATCTATTAAGCCCTGCTAGCATCCTTGACTCAAGAGGAAGCATTTCATTTTGCCTTCTTTTCTTGTATTTTTCTAATTTTGAATGATGCAGAGAGGGTGGAAATCATTCCACTGAGCAAATTTCAGCCAATAACCTGACAGTGAAGTGAATGAGGCTCTCTACATGACAGTTCCTTCTCCCTGTGCAATTGCTAGAGAAGTCTATCCATAAATGACCCTTGGTTTCCATTCAAAAGCCTATCATCTCACTAGGAAAAGTCTTCTAAAGCCCTCTGACTTAGAGAGGAAAAGCTCTTCCAGCTGGCCTAAGGGCAATTTCTTCCTTTTGTTTACCTCTCTTTGAGAGGCAGCAGCCCAAATACATTACTGTCTAGAAAGTCCTGCTCATAAAATGGGGTGGGGGAGGGAGGAGCAGGGTGGAAGGAGGAACAAAGAAAATAAAAAAGGAAAAGAGATTCAGAGCCAGGCAGAGAGAAAATCAGGGTATTGTATCCTTTGGTGCAAGCAACATGCAGGCACGTGTGTCAAGAAGTGCACGATTAAGACTTGACCCGAGATCCACCCTCTTACAAACCCTCTTATTTTTGTGGGGCCAAACCCATGCAACTTTCCCTGATGGTTCAATTTACTTTATGGAAGCCCTTTGTCAAAAGAGGCATTGCAGGACCCTGAGGAAAGCTGGTGATGGGATTAGAGTCACCACCATGCCAGTTTGCCTCTGAATTTACTAATTCTTTCAAGCTAACATAACCTTATTTTATTTATTTATTTAATTTTATTAAAATAAAACTCAGTCCCTGCCTGGATCAAACTTACAGCATGGGCTAGACCAGCATGTGCACTTGCTTGCAAGGCATTCTATACCCTGCATGCAAACAAAAGACTGAAATTTCCTCCTCTCTGGAAAATGATCCTCCACAACAGCTTCAGCCAGCATCCACAACACCTACACAGAGAGAAACAATAATTTAGAACTCTTAATTAGTGTATGTGACACAGACCTCATTGTGAGGGATCAAAAGATCTCAATGAAAAAGTCTCCCTTTCCATTGGTGGCAAAAGATGTTTAAATGGTATTCAGGGGAGGTCAACCCCCAGACAACTTCCTTCTCTGGGCAATTCAGCAGAATAAACAAAAGTTCTGTTTTGTTTTCCTTTTGAGCTCCTAGTTCTGATAAAGCTTGAGCAGAAGACTTCCTGAAGTCTGGGAAGGTTGCAGTGGCTGTTGCCAAAGTTGTCTCCATCACCACCATCCCACAGAGGGAGTTGCCAACAGCAGGCTCACATTGCTGCTGCCAAATGTTAGTACCACGGAACTGCTAAAGAATTTTCCCCCTGAAGAGTCCTCATCTGTCACGTATGGATGGACACAGCAATGCTGAGAGAACAAGATCTCATCCTGAGGACACAAAACCAGTGTGTCTCTTCCATGCCTTCAGGTGCCTGCCCGTGCCTCTCTTCTCTCACCACACCCCTTCACAATCTCACACAAAACCTCTCCTTCCCCACCACTGCACCCCCTCCTTTTGGCCTCTCTGTGGCAGGAAAAACAGCAGAGAGCCTCCCCTCCCCAACCCAAGCAAAAGGCCTTCCCCAGCAGGTTTTTACACATCCAGTAGCATCCCAGCTCTCCGCAGAAACAACCAGCCCAGAACCCTAATGAAACTCCTTCTTAGGTACCATCCTCCATGGCAGGGCTGCAGTTGCATTTCTAGGAAGCTGCAGATTTCCTTAAAGATGCCCACAGCCTTGTTATTACCTGAAATAACACACCTGAAGATAAGTGATTTTATAGAACTGCATTCTGGCTAATCACCGACCAAAAAAACCCCAAACAGTGAGAGACTATCTGGGCTGCCTGAGTTGTACTGAAAAATCAAGGTTAATGTATTTCTAGATTTTTCTAGAAAGACAGCCTCAAGTCCAGCATCACTCACTCTCAGTCAAAGCTCAGTGTGAAAACTGAGACTTGACAGACAAAGTGTCAGCAAAGATGCACAGCTTGGAACAAGTCAGATAATTTGTAGTAATTGCAGGTGCCTCATGCAGAGCCATGAGAAGAAGCTTCCCTTGAGTCATCTTGCACTTAAGTTGGATTTCTTCCAAGAAGATATTTGACTCAGTATTTTTTTAATCAGAGCCAAAAAGGAATTAAAAAAGCTTTTAATCACTGTAAGAATCCCATTTAATCAGACTACTGTCTGAGATTTGCTTTAGCACTGATGAATTAACCCAAACACAGTGTGATTTAACTAAGAGTTTTGATATTATACTATTAAAGTTTTTCTGTATTTATGTCTGTTAAAACCCTGCTTACAGAAAAGAGATAAGAGAGGTCTTGAATGCAAGCCCTGACCAAATGATGAATTTCCATGTTCAGACCCTGCTATTCTTATTTTCCTAATGACCATCTTCAAAAAAATTACTATGAGCTCTCCTATGATACAGGTGAGTGTAATTACGAAAGTAAAAAAATCCAGTGTTAGTTCTGAGTTAGATATTTAAAGGGGAAGGGAAGGTAAGAATTTGAAGTATCTTGGGCCATAAGTGACATGACTGATTTTGCCATCATGTGCTCCACTTTTTCCCCCTCCCCAGGGAATTCATTCATTGGACTCACAGTTTTTTTGTTAGCCACTTTGAAATGCACACGCTAATGAAAGATCAACCCAACTGCTGAATTTGGAAAGAAACCACAATCACATGTAAGACAAACTGGTTAATATGAAGTCAGATGTAACAACAACATTAAAACAACTTTAAACTCATAGCCCAGTGGAGTCATGGCCAGAGAATTTTTCAGAAACCATATGGTATCTGCCATGAGAATGTCAAGAACTATTGTTCCTAGCCACATAGCTGTCTGAGGGATGGCAGATGGAGGAAACAGTACATGTGCCAGCATGTCTAATTAGCTTAGAGACTCTTAATTCCTTTGTTGTTTTTTAAATGCCACTCAGTCAATATCTGATCCAATGACCATGGAAGTGGAAAGGAGTTTCTCAACTGACTCTAATTGGTGCTGGCCTCAAACTCACACACTTCATGTGAGAAAGTATTTGGCTGCTGGCTTGTTGTAGAGTTGTTTACAGGACACAGGGAAGAGAAAGAAATGGATCAAAGCAAGATGGAGATGGGGCTACTTCTGAGCATTAAATGGTCAGGGATGTACTCTTTGTCTATAGTAAAGTGAACTTTTCACTTAAATCCAGATTTGGAGTGTTTTGGTGTGCTTATATCAATAGAAAAGCACCCTGAATGCTGGTTTCCTTTTCTTTTTTTTTCCCTCTCATAAAAGATTTACTTTTCTTTCCTAGTTAAAGCTGCATTGCTTTTTCTGTTCCCATGATGTTTTCTCATCTCTATCCCATACTCTTGCACACTGACATGCTGCAAGGCATCAGTGCCAGGATCCCACTTCCCCAAGAGTGGATGGTTGTCACATCAGCTGTCTGGCTGGGTCCAGTTGCTGTACTTCATCCCATGTCAGATCTTCCTGTCACAAGAAAAACAAGGCGTACAGCAGAGGGGCAGTCACCTCCTCACTGTGTGGGCTCCAAAAAACGTCTAAAGAGCAGAGTTTCTTCTGCATAAGGGGATTTTTGCTGTGCTGATTCATGGACAGCAGAAGGATTCAGGCCAGCTGGGCAAAGAGATCATTTTCCTTTGCTTTGGGAAGGAGCTGGCAGACTGTGCAGGAAACCTCTGCCCAGAGCAACACTGATCTTGTTAATGGTGCCTGCTCATGCTGGGCTGGGAGATCCTCTCGCTTTATTTATCTGCCAAGGGGAGCCAAGCTGATACCTGCAGCCAAGACAGCCCTCACACAGCCCAGTGTGACCAGTCACAATTGGTCAGCTCTGCCAGCCTGTACTCAGGACTGGCCTGAGCTAATCCATGGAGAGGTGTTAGTGACTGACCAGTGACTTGTGCTTGGATCACACATTTCCTCAAACAAACCTCACAGGGGTGGCTGAGCAGAGGAAGCATTGCCATTTCTACCTCATCCACGTGAGGGTACATGGGTGATGACAGCACTCAGATAAGGCAAAATAGAGTTTAGCACAAGATTTGTAATCCAGTTCTAAACATTATCATTCTGCATCTTGGTGCATCTGCCACAGCTTGGAGTGGCACTGCAAATGAAATCAGGTCCTGTGGCTGTGAGCCAGCCAGGTTCAAAGAGACACAGTTTGAATAACTGCACTTTTTGACTGCTGTGTGCTTGGGCATGTCTTGGTGTTAGATAGAGGAACATTTCCAGAAAAGCAGCCTGCTTTTTTTCCTTCTCCATTCTAAGGTCTGAAGTCTGTTCAAGACTGTCCAGACCTTGATTTGCACTGCATAAGGCAAGACCAGAATGAATATGATCTGAATCGATCACTGAGGGAGAAAGAAAGATATCATCAAGACTCTGAAAATATAGTTTTTATGATGATAGAAATATAAAACCTACAGAGCACAGTTAAAACCACATAAAGAACAGAAGGTTTGGTCACAAATGTACATTTCTGCTCATTCTTATGACAGGCACACAACTAAGTCTGTAAAGGTTTAATCACAATTCCTACACAAGAATATGGTCAGGAAATCTGTCTAGGCAGCCACATAGTTTTCGGTGTGATTTTATTTTTCCCTAAGGAAAATATTTTTGGTTTTATGGACACTGTTGCCATGGCACACAGCTGCATTCACACATATCTGGGCTGACAACTGTGGTGGGCATTACACAGTTCTTCCCATAACCCCATTGCTCAGTTCATTGGTTTCTCTTTTAGAATTATTGCCTAAGTTAGATTTTAAAAACTGAGTTTTGAATTAAAATATTACTGAATGTTGGTTTTGGTTTGAGTTTGTTTCATTTGAGGACTTGAAAAAAAATGGATGACAAGCTTCTTGTATTTTTTAAGTCTTTATAGCAACCCTTGAAGGAAGCTTCCTAAACTATCATTTAAAAAAATCCAAAATCAGTCCTAATCTTACATGGGCTGATATAGGACAATTTTGTGTTTTCATGTGGTTCATGATGAATTGTCAAAATTAAAGATATTTTCCTTCCCTCTCCATATAAAAAACATAGCCAACTAAACACACCCCTCAGTGTAACCAACCTCTAAACTCTGAGACAGAATTGCTCATTTTTTTTCTGACTTGATGTTCAAAACTGTATAGTGTAAGTTTTTAAAAAGATTTTGTATTAAAAAACCCCAAAACCTTTCCCCACAACAATTTATAAGTTCTTTTTAAATTGACTTGCTGGTTTTGCTCAACATTTTCTATTCCACAGTTTTAACCACATTCATAATCCACTCAACATATGGCAAAGTCTAAGAAAATTCAGTCAGAGAACCATTAGAGTAAGTGGAATGAGACACATTGCCTATTTAGCCTTATATATTGCTTGCAGGAATTGCTTTTTCTTCCAGGGAAAGAAGTTTTACTAAGCATGTAGATCTTCAATTATTAAGTGTAATGACTCAGAAGAAAATGTTGTTATTTTCTGTCCCCTGGAGGTAAGTAACTTATGACTCCAAGCACAATAGTAAATATCCCAAAGCTTGAATTCTGGAAAGCAGCATTATATCTACAACTTTGCAAGTCAATACAGAATTCCTGCTTGTTTAGCAAACCCCAGTGCTGTGTGCATTGAGACATGAAGCGATTGGCAAACACACCCAAGGAAAAGGGAAAAAAATATATCATTTTATGGAAGCACCTCACTAAAGGACTGAGAGGAAACTCTTATTTTCCTTTAGTTACTAGTTCGAAGGCAGGTCACTCATCACCAACAGATATAATCCAAAGGCTGGTATAGAAGCATTTGACTCAGATGGGATGTAGTCAGTTTTAGGACTGAATCCATGGGATTTTGTCAGTTTTAGGGTTGAGTCCCTGCATTTGTTGCAGCTGTGTACGAGATCAGACCCTGTAGATTCACAGAAAGCCCAGCCTAGAGAGCACTCCACAGAAAGCCCAGCCTAGAGAGCACTACACACTAGCAGCCACCAACCTTCCCAAGGACCCTTCTGACAAACTGAAACATTAGTGAACTGTGGAGCAGATAGGAAAGATCAGCTTCCCAGTTGAAGTGAAAAGTACCTGTATCCTCGAGGTTGAATTCATCAGCACTTGTATTAGATTTCATGCTTCATTTACCCCCAAGTAAGTAGATGACAAACTTTCTGAAAAAAATCTGTCATACAAGCTGCCCTGCCCATAAAAAAATATCACTATGAAAAATAAAACCAGAAAAGTTTTATCACTATATTCTTGACTTCACACTGCATAACCAAAAATTAATTTGTGCATAATTAATAGATTTCTTCAGCTAATTTTCTTCATCCTGACCTTTGAAATGATTTATTATCTGGGGAACATTCTTGCATCTCAGATAATTCCCTACAAGCTCTCTGATAACATAATGAAGCTGATAACAAAATGAAACTGTTAAGAATCCTGTTTAATATCAAAAAGAAGAAACACAATATTTTACTATTAGAGAGTTCTATGAGAACCAGCAAAGAAAATAAGTTATCTGTTGGATAGGAAGACTTCAGATCTTAAAAATATTAAGCATCAGCTCCAGGTACATCTCAGTTCCTTCAGCAGCAAGGCAGTGATCTCCCATTTGTAAAAGCAAATGATTTATGGAAGTGATCAATGCACTGCAGTCCTCACGTGGCAGGTGTCCAGCTCAAGTCCTGTGTACAAAGATCCATGAGGTCACCAGTGCTCAACAGTGGGCCATGGGGGAAAATTTCAATTATTTCACTCAGAAGGCACACTGGTAATAAACCTACTGCATATCAGGAATGTTATATATTTTTCATACTACTTTGAAAATACTGGTTTGTTATGAAATTTCTGTTTCTCTTCAATAATCAAACAGTATCTGCCTACATCAGAACCAAGAACAATAAGCAATAAATCATAGCAGCAGCCAGAATAACAGAATTGTTGAGGAAAGATGGCATCTGTGCTGCAAAGGGGCATAATTCCAGATGCCATCTCCTCAGGAGAGGTTCTGTAACAGCTTGAAGCAAATGGTGAAAGGCATCAATGCTTATCAGTTTGGGTTGGTCATGCACAGACCTATTTCAGAAAGGTTTGGAGAAGAGATTGTGGGTGTGACACCATGCTACGAAGTCTCCTGGAAGCAGAAGCACAGGGCACGTGGTTGACAAAGCAATGCACTGATCCTCACTGCAGGTTCTGGACCACAATCCACAACTCTTTCAATGTGTTAATTCTGAGATACAACAAAGCTTAAAGCCAGAGACTTCAGTGGTTCTAGCCAAAGCATACCAGTACAGAAACACAGATGCAGGTACCCAAACATAGGTTTCTATGAAGACATGTCAACATCTGCCATAAAATACAGTGGCAGCATCCCACTGCTGGCTCAAAGGCTGGGGCCAGGCACAGGTTGGAAGATCTGCAGAGACATAGGAATTACAGGTCTCCAACTCTTTCACTAGAAACATAAAAGACTAGCTGAGAGGCAGATGAATGCCTCTTGGGATGTACAGAAAGGTAAGTATGTTGACCACAGGGTGTTGTTAGTGGAGAAACATATTTTGTTACCCAGGAGTAAAGAAAAATCACAGACTGAATAATTACTTCTGATATGATTAGAATAAAAATTACTGTGCATGGCCATTGAGTCTGAATCTGATGTATCTGAGGAAAGTACATAAAGATTCATAAAATCACAGAATATGCCAAATTAGAAGGGACCCACAAGGGTCATAGAGCTCAATTCCCAGCCTTGCACAGGACCATCTCCCAGAATCACACCATGTGTCAGAGAATTGTCCAAATGCTTCTTGACCTCTGTCAGGCTTGGTGTTGTCACCACTGCCCTGGGGAGCTGTTCCAGTGCCCAACCACCCTCTGTGGGAAGAACCTTTTCCTAATATCCAACCTAAACCTCTCCTGACAGCTTCATGTCCTGTCACTAGTCACCAGAGATCAGTATCTGGCACTCCACTTCCCATCATGAAGAAGATGTAAGGTGCTATGAAGTCTCACCCCAGTCTCCTCTAGTTTAGGCTGAACAAGCCAAGTGACCTCAGCTGCTCCTTGTATGGTTTCTTCTCTAGACTCTTCATAACTCTCCTTTGGATGCTTTCTGATAGCTTTGTATCTTTCATATATTATGGTGCCCAAAACTTACCATAGCCCAACACTCAATCACACTCTGAATTGATACTGTTATCTATGCCTTTTGTCTTAGAAATAAAAAGCAAGCCCAAAACAACAAAATATTAAAGGCCTGGATACCATCATGGACATCTTAACCAAAGAAAACAATCTCTGCTTAGGATGCAAGTGATGGATTAGATAAAAGCAAGAGGAAAAACAACAGGGATATTGCATAGCTTGGAAATATAATAAAAATGCATGAAAGGAATATTTCAAGTTCAAGGTTTTCAAGTTTTTCCTATTTTGGAGGGAAACAAATGCTTTCCTATTTGTGTGCTGCGTGGCACAGCAGAAGCTGCCTTACAGTGGAGGAAATATTCTTCAAGGAACAAACGGTTTTGAAAGACTGAGGAATGAAGAGGAAAAAACCAACAACAAAAACCAAAACAAACCCTGAATAGAGCCCTAATTATACATGTTGAATAACATGCTCTCTGGCTGCTTTTGTTTAACATAATTTTAAGGCAAAGTCCTTTAAGCACTGTGGAGAGAATGTAGATGATAAATCAGGCTAGTCATTAACTGCTGTAATTCTGAGATATTTTGCATTTCCTGCTCAGGTCCTGGTTTAGGCCTTTTTTTGTGTGTTTGTGTTAGTGATTAGCCTCTGCAGGGAAAATGGAAGGGGCTAAATGGATAATCCCAATTAAATAAAACAAAAACATTTATCAGCCTAACATCACATCTTTTCTCTCCCTTTCCTTGGACAGTACAGGGTTGATCTCTGCAGGAAGGAACCCTCCATAAAATCACCTGGGCATCAGCAGTTTTGATTATGAGAAAGATGAGTACAGCTGTAGAAAGGGCTTGCCTGCTGTCTTCACAGATAGACAGCAAGGGGTTTGACAGTGCTCTGAAGGCTGTGTTCAAAGCACCACAATGGCCACATCTCTGTGAAACATCCCATTACCTGGCACAAAGCACAGGATATTTTGAGGGAAGGTGTTCTTTGACACTGTACCTGAACACAGCTTCTGGCCACTGAAATGTGGCATTCTTTTCCTCTCAAAACCTCACTCCCTTAACCCCAACACTATTTCCTGCACAGACACATCTGATCTCATCTGATAGCAAAGGGACTTGCACTAGGTGAGCTTTCTATTCTAGTTCCACTTTTCCAATTTTTGTCTGGGAGAGAAGATCAGGATGTAAGTTAGCTCATTGGTATGAAATTCAAGTAATTCTCTGGGGTCCATCACAAAGCCCCTGGAAATGAAAAGCCAAACAGACTCTTGACATTTATGTATGTCTCTTCCTGCCTAATTGCAATGAAAAGACATTTGTATTAACTGAATTTCTTTCTAGTTTAAATCTCTCTAAATCTTCATAGTCAGGGTTTTTTTGTTAGATCTTAATATGTAAAAAAAAAAATCCTGTGATAGTGTTTGATTTTTATCATCTGATCTTATATGACATTGTTGCCATGTTGCTCTGATGTACTTCACCTCTGCAAGCTCATTCAAGGGCACAAGGGCAGACCCCAATCTAAGCATAGAACTGATGGTTATAACTACACACAGATTAAAGCTAAATGTCAAAGTACACGAGGAGGCCTTGTAAAGGGTAACTATTAAAAAGTAATAACACAGGAAAAAAAGTGCTTGGAGCAGGTGAACAGTTTCACTGATATTTCCTTTGTGTCAAACTCTAGACTTTTGCCCTTTGCTCCATGAGGAAGTGGGTGGGAAGAAATAAATCAGAAAATACTTGGGAGAAAAAAAATGCAGAGATTCTTCCATTTTATTGGAACCACACATTCTCATATCTTAAATCTAGCTCAATGTTCTTTCCACTAAGTTACCAGTGAAAATAATAAGTAAGAAGTAATTTCTATGTGTATTGCAGAAAATATAAATAAAAAAAGTTGTTTTTTTCCAGACAACACTTTAAGTGATATTTTGTGGGACAGTCTGAATCTGGGCACAAAGAAACAGAAGATAAGATTCTAATGAGGATTTACTTTATGATAAAGAGAAGCAAAGAAAAACAAACCCAGGGAGATAAGACAATGTTAAGTGTCTCAAAAGAGAAATGGGCAGGAGGCAAAGCAAGAGAGGGATGCAGACAATGCAGCAGAGAGGTCCTGCTCTGCTAATCAAACCATAACCAGAAGGCAAAACCTGTATCCAGTGAAACCAAAATTTTCAATTACTTCTTAGATTTACTGATGCAAGAATGCTTGGACAGCCTGTCATTCCTCAAATATCCCATTATAGTTCTTCTGTTGAAGAGAAACTCTTCAGAAGTTAAGCCCTAGTCACCTCTTCCCTCCAGCATGAGCCATACAGTTCTCCACAGGAGCTACAAAAGCAGGTAAAGAGTCTCCAGCCAGCACCTAAATAGCCAAGAAAAGTGGCTGAGAGCCTCAAAAATAACACTGCTCTCTGTCTCTGCTAAACTCCTGCTCTCAGCAAGCGAGACAAGGGAACCTTGCAGTCAAGAAACTTGTTTGGTTTCAAGGAAAGAGTCTATTCACTGCACTAGCACAGCATTTCCTTGATAATTCTAGCCAGAAACTTAGTCTCCTTATCTTATTTTTCTTCATGTGGAAAAGTGGGTCAGTAATTTCACTTTTATTTATTTTGCCTATTCTGATTAAAAGTCCTAGCCAAGCATTCTTTCCTTCACTGCACTTAACCAAATCCATGTGAAATTCAGAACATGTTTTTTTCTGAACTTGGAGGCAGCTTTCAGCTTTTCACTGCAGACATAAGGGTTGAGAACTTGATGGGGTTTTTATGAAAGACAGGTCTTACAGAGCTTTTAGGGTCTCCTCTTTAAAGAGGCAGCCAGTATTACATTGCCAATAACAAACCCACAACAATTTTTCTGTGTTCACAAATATGTGAATTTTATCCACTTTAAAGCTTGTAAATGCTATTTTTAAGTTATTAGGAAACCACTCCACTTCAGATTTTCAAAGGGTCACTCCTGAACCTCTGCTTCTGCCTCTTCTCATCTCACCATCACTCTACTACAAAAACATCCTGCACAGAGCTACGCTTCAAGTACAAAAGCAGTGCTTTGAATCAAGAGCTTCTGCAGTAGAAACATTTTTGTTGCTGTATCTACAGCCCTCTACCAAAGAGGAATGTTCTCCCTCTGCCTTCTGGTGTTCAATGGAAAGCATTCAAATAAAATGAAGTCCCCTGAGATCTTGAACACATGATAGGATGGACTTGCTGTGAAAAGCACAAACAGTGGGATTAATTTCATTTACCCCAAGGCAAAGGAAAGAAGTCATTCCAAAGTTACCAGGGTGTTACAGTACAGATAAACAGATTCTGTAAAAGTTACTGCAGTGTTCCATAAAGAATTTGTTTGCACCAAGAAACCCCACCTACACTTACTGGAGGGGTAAGGGATTTATCATGTCCTTAGATCCATTCTGCACTACAAATCTTGCAGATGAGCTGGTCAAGATGAAAGTTAAGATGAAGACAGAGGGGTAAATAGTAAATATTCAGAGTAGTTGTGTCCAGAATCAACCTAACTGGATGATTCTTCTTACCACAAATTCTAGTTCAGGTCACAGCTGTTTCCAGGCAAACAGATATTGTTTTGATCTGGTACACTTCTTAGATTTCTAAAGCCACACAGTTAAACACCACTGCCAGATTTATTGTCAATAGAAGACACTTGGCTGCTGCAGCCAATGGAGAGAAATGGAGATTTCTACGTAGCACTGCTTTTCATCTCAAGCTGGAAGAAATTTGAATAATCATTTGGAGCTGCCTACCTAGTTCCATCTTTACTTCAGACAGAGGCAAGAACAGTTACAACATGATTTCTAAGTGCAATGTTTAAACTAGACTGGGTCCCAAGCTTTGTACTCTCCCTGACTCATCTTACAGGTAACTTCTCAACGAATTTTGTTACTGAGGTGCCTGGAACCATAATAATGTTTGCTATAATAAATGAAAAATTATAAAAGCATCATATTTTCTGACCCCAGCAGCATTTCCTTTCAGAATTTGATACATTTTTTAAAATGTTATGTAGTACTAGGGATTATGATGCTGGAATCCTTCTAGGTAATAAATTGCAGATGTTTATTTACTATGCATGAATGTAGAAAACACAACTTCGCATTTGTGGTTTGAACCATGGAGTTACATTTCCTTTTCTTTAGCAAATATTCTAACCCTGAAGTTGCTTTCTTCCCAAGAGAATTGGGGTTGTTTTGCCTTGAGAAGAGACATCTTGAGGAGAAATTAAAGGCCTTTCAGTACCTAAAGGGGCTACATGAGATGGAGAGGGCTTTTTACAAGGACATGGATTGAGCTTTAAAACTGAAAGAGAGTAGGTTTAGATTAGATATTAGGAAGAAATTCTGCACTATGATAGTGATGAGGCACTGGCACAAGTTGCCCAGAGAAGCTGTGGATGCCTCATCCCTGCAAGTGTTCAAGGCCAGGCTGGATGGGCTCTGAGCATCCTTGTCTAGAGGGAAGTGTCCCTGCCCAGGGCAGGGGGATTGGAATGAGATGTTCCTTTGAAGTTCTAATTCAAACCATTCTATGATTCCGTGATCTCTTGTGTTTGAGTGAGAAACTCCATCCAAGGTCAAGTTGGGAAAAAGACCCAAAACCAACACAAAACATTTTCTTACAAAACCCCCAGAATACTAGAACATTCCTTACCAATTCCAGCTTCAATGGCTTCTCTTGACCTTTTGTGTCAATTGACTGGCTCCATTGTGACTTCAGCTGTGTGAAAGGTCTTTAGGATTCAGCTAGGTCAACCAGCTCAGAATGCCCCATGTGGAGAGGAAACTTAGAATAGCACAGAGGCATTCCTGCAAAATTGATCACTAATCCTTTTGTACATTTTCCCCACTAAAAGCACTAGTTTTAATAGTGAGCTTTGGTGGGAAAAATATTCGTCCTTTTATTTCCAGAGTTGACTAATTTCACAAATAGTAACAAATAATAGCACTTTATGCTCAACTCAGCACTAGAGCTAGGAATTTTTTTCCACAAAATGGACAGGAATTCACAGTAAATGTTAGAACTTTTCACATATTAAAACTCAGAGATTTATGAATGAAGACAGTTTGGATAAGCTGAATAATAACCTTTGCAGGATATAGCAGAATAAATTTACAATGCAACTGCCACTTTTACAGGTGAGCTGTCTCTTTTTATGATGGAGGATTGGATGCACTCAGACAGAGTTCTGTAAGTTCATAAATTAATGCATCTCTTTTAGTGAGGTGTCCCAATAGAAAAAAAAAGGTCAATGTTCCTGAAGTTGTCAGTGGCAATGCTATTACTTTAGAATATGCAGTACAGAGGGAAGAAAGCCCTCCCCAACTGTTTCAAAAAGTCTGTGAAAAAAGTTATTTGGGTTCTTTTGGTTTTTTACCAATCTGTCAGTGTTGCTAACCTCTCCCCCTCCCAGCCTGCACTGTTCAACACTAAATCTTTCTCCAAAGGGATCTGCAGAACCAAACTAGCTCTCTGCTGCTCATATTTGGAGAAACAAAAAGTACCATCTCACCCACCTCTAGTGCCCAAAAGGCTTCATTACAGTCAGATGTATCTGCCAAAAGAACCTTTCAAACTACATGCTTCTGAGTCTACAGGTGACTATAAAAAGCAATAAAGAGCCCAGTTTTATTCTCTAATGGATCTTGTCTAGAAAAACACATTTTAGTTCATACACTTACTGCTTTGAATTTTTTCTGTAGAAGTATCATACATGGATATAAAGAAGAAAGGAATTTGGCCTCTATTTCAGCTGGTTTCATTCCAAAGAGCAGTGTCAGAAGCTGAGGTTGAAGACCAGAACCACTGTTATTCCTAAATTTACCCATTCTTAATAAGTGGTTTAAAATAAAAATAGGTGTTTTTATTCCTCTATTAATTTAAAGGTTGACGTAATCAAAATATTTGCATTACCTTTTTTATAGGTATCATAATAAAAACTGGTCTAAAAATATATCCTATGAGATTTTTTACTAAGCCATTTTTATAATTAAGATGGTCTACTTCTTGCATTGCTAAAATGATCAGAAAATAATACTAAAAAACCCCCCAAACAGTTTGCCAAGCTTTAATTACAAGGTTATAGGCCTAGAATTCTTCATTTTATTTGCTGCTAGATTTAGCAAGTAAGGGGCTATCTTTTTCCCAAGCTTCCTTTCCCAAGCTCTGCTCTGCTATGTAACACACTGTCCCATAGTTCCCTCTTTCTGACTTTATGCCAACAGTCAGGAATGTATGGAAACCAAGAGCTATGGGAGGTCTTGTGCTGACTTCAGAAAGAAAGCATGTAAATGGATAATGGGACACAAGTCCCAAAATTAAAGAACAGCAAGATTTCAAAATCTAGGGGGTTTTTGGTTTTTTTTAGAGAATGCTGAAAGGAAGATTGTCTCTAAGACACTGATTGAGTCTCTAGTTTGCACTCAGCAGGATTCATTATCTAGCACAGCCTTTGAGCACACAGTCAACTTCAGGTAACCAATCACAAGCCTGCTTAAACATACATCTGCCTACAAAGTGCCCACAGGCTTCTTTAGGTTGTCACTGTCATTCAAAAGACACAGGATTAAACCTTTTCCAGAACATCCAGTAAACCACTGAAAGTCTTGAGAAAAAAAATTCCACAAAAATCTAATTTCATAGTGCATTATAGAAGCTCTTCATAGCACTCACCTTTTCTTGCTGAAGCAGAGAAGATTGTTGCTCAGACCACTCCACCACAAGAAAATAATCACCAAGTGTTCTGCACTGATCACAACACCTAAATGCAATGGCTCAGCCCCAGTAAAATTAAGGCTACTACAAGACTTTTAAACTGGTTCAATTCGGTGCAGCTGGTTGCAGGGAGCAGGGATTTTATTTGGGATAAAATTCACCTGCACGATTGGAGATGAAATTCACCTTTAGCAGAAAAACATACTTTGTAATATCTAAAATTTCCTAAGCAGCATTTTGAGTGGGTCACAACCTTTTAGCGAGATCAAGAGAAACAGAAAGATAAAATTGAAATAAGAAAACCAGATGATGCATTCACAAGCAGTTTAAAAGTGAAAAATAAATGGTTAATACAGTCTGCTCAGCTAGGTTTTACAGTGATAGGAAAATTCTGCAGGAGGAGATAGAGATCTTACACTGAAACATCTGGGGCAAGCCTTTGTACTCATCTGTATAAAAGACCTATTATTCTGTAATGCTAAAAATGTAGAACAGGACCTTGCCTTTCTAATTTAATCCCACATGGATTCAGATAACAAAAAAAGATCTGAACAAGCTCAGTAGAGTGTTCTGTCCTACCATCAAAAGAAAATGCTGGTTTGGCTTTATTTTCTTAGCAGCTTGGCAATGTCTATTCATATTTCAAAACTGTTGGTGATCTCTCTTCTTTTAAGTCCAAGGTATCTGACTTGTCACAGTTGTATGCATTTTCCTGGAAATCATGGGAGACCACCATCAATTCAGGAATGCCTTGGGAAATCCACAAATGTTCTGCAAACATATGGTGGGTGAGTGGCAATGTTCAAGGAGGCTATACTTGGCTACTCAAACATTTTAACAGGAAACAGATTCTCCAAACAGAAAGAAAGGTTGCTGAATCAGAAGGGAGATTGCAAGAGGTTGCTGGGCTGACCCCTCTGCTGGATACCAGGTCAGTGCCCACAGCTGCCTGTAAAGAGAAGCTGCTTCACCACAAAGTAATATTGGGCTGTACCATGATGACCTCAGATCATTCCCTTTATTAGATTTTGCCCTGTTTACTGGAGCCTTCATAATTCTCTAGGTACAAGTCAGGAGAAAAATCTGATGCAGAAAGGGATGTGGGAAACAGCTCTGTTGTTACATTCTGCTGGCTCTGAATCTGGGGAAAGTTTCACAGCTGTATCAAAAGTCTTTATCCATTCTTATGTTAGGTTGAGTCAAGTTTATCTCCTTTTTACTGAAATTAAAGAAGTTAAAGAAAATATTGAAGAAGTAAGCATATGTTTTCAGTTATCCTCCCTGAAAAGGAAGTTGGTCAGACTACCAAATGAGGTAAAATAAATAGAAAGTACATTTTGAACATACAGTTCTTCCTGTGAATCCTTTATGGGAAATGGATTTTTTTCCATACAGAAGTTGCTTATAAAATAAAGGTCTTGTTTATACATTGTAAAATATTCATGCAAACATAATAACTTCAGTTACATTTTCAGACTTTTGATCCATTTACTTGAGAAAAAAGTGTGTGAAAGGTTTTGATAAGTCTTAGAAACATCTTAATTCTTGGACCACAGAAAAACACTAGCCCTGAGGGTTTTTTTATATGAACCCTGCATTAAATCTCAGGAGTAGCATACTTCTGTGACTTTCTCATAAGACAAATATCGATATTGATTTCTAACCACCATTCTATTATTATGTATATATTACACATTAACACTTCCATGATTCTAATTCAATATTCTGCAACCTGTAAATGTCCTCTGAACCTGCACAAATCCCACTGAGGACAGTGCAAAAAAACCAGTTTAGTTATTTCACTGAGCTTTGGAACAGCATTCCCTAAGGAAATTCAGGCTTACCCACCACCCTGTGTTAGACCTGCTCTTTTCCTGTGTCTTTTCAAATGCAGCAGTTGAGCCTGAAAGATTCTATAAATCATACAGTTGAGAAACTAATGCACATGAAAGGAATTATAGCAAAGTCATTTTTATTTTGTAATATCCTGGGCCAATGCCCAGGATGGACTGCACTCAATGCTCCCTACGTGATCATTATGGTTCAAAAGAGGTTTGGGAAAAATCATTCTACTACAGACAGTAAGGAAGTGTTGAATAGAGCCATTGAAGTTGTTTATGTTCCAACCACAATAAAATGTCACTAAGGAGATAGAAATTGCTACCTAAACTCATGACCAGAATTGAGAATTACCAATGGTTTCTCTTCAATACAACCAGTATTGCCTGAAGACAATCCATGACTTCCAGAGAGTCACCCAAAATGACAGTGGCTCCTTGAAGACTCTTGTTAAATGCTGTTAACTACTCACTTTTTGGATCAGCTTTTTGTTGTGGTGGAATTGCAACGCATTCACCCTGATAAATCTGACCTTTTAGGTAAAGCTACACACTTTTTGAGAAAAACTTTTCATTATTACTATGAGTCAAGTCTTTCCTTAGTCCAAAATCCAGAATTTTTCTTTTGACTTGAACCCTGTGTTTGATCTCACTAATAATTGACAAATTTAAGATAAAAAGAACACACGTTTCTGTATGTCTGCTTTGTTAGGGATGTGTATCTCCCAATGAATAGATTACAAATGAATAAACCCCATATTTTCTACATTCTCTGTATGTTATCATAAAGTTCTTCTCCGCTGTTTTCTTGGTTTTTTCCTTACAGCAGAAAAAATGGTGCTGATGAAATTTGGGTTGCTGTTTTAACTGAACTTGCAAAATGTATGGGAACTAAGTTATTTTGGCAGCTCATCTCCTCTGCTTCTCTGGGTACACTAAAAAGGTTCAAAGGGCTAAAAACGTTCAAAAGTAATTCAGTGACACACAGAGTAATGTGTGAGCCTTGCTTTCATAAGGAGCCAGGCTAAAAACAACCCTGAACTGGAACCTTTCTCTGTGATCACCAACATGGGAACTGGCTGTATCCATCATTTGGAAAAGTGATATGAAGAAGACTCTGGAATTCAAAGTTCCTACACCACAGTGGTTTCCCACTGACAACTTGTTCTACACATTGGAACCACCCCCTACAGCTTAATATCCTAGAGACAGGAGCCTGTGGATGAGCTGTTTGTGTGCCTGCCTGGAGTAGTGCCTAGTACTGACGTGGTTTACCACTAATGGCACCTGAGTGAAGCCTAACCCAGCAGTGGCACTGTTCTCTGCGCTGGCAGTGAAATACTGGGAGATTTCTCAGAGTCTGACAAAAGGAATGGAGTTCTCTGTCTCCTGGGGAACGAGCAGTGATGGGAGGCACTTGTCTGAAACAGTGATGTGTTGAGTCAGGAGAGAGTGCAACTTGTTTTTGCCCTTTCTTTTGGCCATGTCTGAAATTTTTCAGTTAAAAAAATTACTAGTGTATCTACTAGTAACAGGCTGGTAGGAACTAAGGAATCCACAGTTTTCTATAAAGAATGAAAGAGGAAAGAAAACCCTACAACAAAGCTAAAAAAGCCCTTTAAACTGCCCCCATGATGCTGGCATGTACTATTGCACTTCATTGGGGATGCTAATATTCCATTTATGAGAAATCAGATGCAACAGCAGAGCCCATTATACAAACAACCTGTGTCTAAATAAATAATGAAAGCAGTACTGTACACAGGGAGAGGTCTGGACTAAGTGCTTCCCAAAACATGGGATCATTCAGACCTCTCTCAGACATTGCCTGTGAGAGTCACACAGGTCAGATCCAGAACTCCCAGCAATAATGTATTCAGACTCCAGATTTTGCCCTGTCATTATTATAGAAGTGTATGTTGCTGCTCTGGTTTCTCTCATGTTTTCTGGTTTTTTGTTCTTTTTTTTTTTTTTTTAATGGTGCTTGTGAAATGACTCCTGCTCATAGGAGAAGTGTGAGTGGTTTTGTTTATCCTACTTGTTATATGAGAACAATTTGCAGGCTGTTATTTCATTATCAAATTTGAAAACAAAGCAAACACCAGATCACTACAAGACTGGATTACATGAAAATAAGACCAATCCTGCCTTACCTGTTTTAGAAATTTTTAGAATGAATAAAACTGATGGTAGGTAAAACTTCTATTGTCTTGTTGACAACGACTAATCTTCGTTGTCAACAAGATCTGCTTTCAAAGTTAAGTCTACCTTGTCTACCTTCCAAAAATTACTAGGAAATTTATGATTCAACAATGAACTCTTAATTGCTTCCTCTTTATGTTGATTTGTTTTCCTGGAAATACAATTAATTCTCTATGCTGAGCCTTAAAGAATGAAACAAATTGTAGTCCTTGCTCACTTTGACAATGCAATCACTTTTAATCAGTGCGTAATTAGGATTTAAACAGTATCAACCTGTCCCTGTTGCAAGAAGGTAACTGCACTTAAACTTCAATTACTCCTAAATTTAAAAATCAATTGCAAATAAAATGTCCTGCTGCTGATGCTAAAGAGATTAGAAAGACCAGAATACATTCACACAAGAAGCCAGTCATGTCAACACAATTGCAACAAGCAGCTGCCATAATGTAGGTAATTCTGCTGTAATGCAATATTAAGGCCTTTATCTAATCAAAGGCTGTGGGCTAAGGCTGTCAAAAAATACAAGATGCCTCAAAAGGCAGAATGTTATTGTTTTATATATGGCTTTATCTTGTGCAAGATAAATGAGCCATTTTGCTGTGAAAAATGGTTTTTTGTATGAATGCTTTCTATGATGGGAGTTTAAAGGGGTTTTTAAATCATTGTAATGTTTTCTTTCCTCTTTCCTCCTCTATAGAAAAAAGGATTTTTCCTCACAATACATCTATAGCAAGATGACAGAAAAGTTGAAAACCAGACACCCTTTGTGGTGACTCTAAAGGTGTGAAATAACAAGTGCTTTTTGTAAATGTTCATCACAATGTTTTCTGGAGGCGTCAGGGACGGCACTGCAAAAACGCAGCGAGGCCGTGGTCTGGCAGAGAGGCAGATGGGACAGCCCTTGTGGAAACTTGGCATGGGACTCAAATTTCCTGACCTCAGTTTTCTGTGCTCAACCCTGCTAAGTGTGCAGGGGAAAGGGCTCCCAGCGTGTGGCTGAAGAAGCAAAGCTCTCAGCAGGCAGTGGAGAGGAGTGTGCTGCTCCTGGGACCTGCTCCAAGCAGGAGTGAGGTGCACAGGAACACTCAGCACTAGGTCTGGGCTGGAAGCCAGTCCCTGCTGTGTCCAAGGAGGGAAGGACCATGAGGTCTTCCTGCCTTAGGCACTGTAATACCTGAGGAAAATCTTAACAAATTTATCCTTGTTCTTGGGTGGAAACTGCCAGAAAAGAAAAAAAATAAAAAAATTCATCATGACTACTTGGAGACTGTGTCTTTTTAAAGAATTCTTCCGAACCATCTCTCTGGGGATGTGACTCTCATGTGAACATGGCAGTAAACAGTGAAGAATTATTGGCTGCAAAACAAAGCTAGACTGAAATGTGCTGAAAGGAGTATCCAGACTCTACACTCTGTCAGCAGATACCGCTCTGCAAGCCTGGCTGTCATGCCCCTGCCTGCTAAGCTACATTAATATCTGCACAATCTGGCTCCTATCAAAATGATTGTGGGGAAAATCCCAAAAGCATTGAGACACCTAGCAAGAAAGTAGCCAGGTGTGTTATTCTAATCTTTCTTTAATGATTAGTATTTTGGAAATTGGGCAAAGTATACACCAATGACAGCAGATATTTAATAAAAAGTGTGGAAAACCCACGTGGAAATTATCTGCCTTCTTCCATTTTCAGGGTGGAGAAGAAAACTTATTTTCCATCCAAGGCATGTCTTTGGCCTGACTTCTCACAGATCTCTTTATTTCTTTCAGATGCTGAAGGGACAGGCACATGGCAGCTGCATCAACACAAAGCAATGCTAGTGAGCACCTCTGGTGACACAAGAAGAAACCTTTTTGTTTGGTATATACATATATTTTCTTCTTCCACTTCTCTCTTTTTTTTCTGAAACAAATCACCATGGTACTGTTTAGAGCTGCTAAAATTTGTGGCTGAAGGAAGCAAGCTGAGGAAAGTGCTCAGAGTACCTCTAATGGTCCCAGATACAATGGGAAGTAAGCTCATTGTTGGAAAATATTTTAAGGCTTTGACACATATGAGGGTGGAGGCACTGCTTTGTGTCCCTTCAGGGTACTCCATCCTTTCTTGTTTCTCCTGCAGGTGGGATTTTGTTGACAACAGTTGGGCCTCAATCCTTGGACAATTTGCACAAAATGTATCTGGGAAGAGAGTCTCCCAGATCTCCACCATTTTTGCACATCCACACCTACAATTTGGGGTCTCTCTCACATACACCTTGGTGTCTGCAATTGGTTTTTATTCCTCCTTCACTGAGGCACATCTCCCACTGAGGTATCATTACCTCTGCACTCAATTCTCTCATTGAATGTCCTAAAAAGCAGCAAAATCTGATATCCTACAGCATGTGAAAGTGAAATAAAAATGCTGTTTCCTTTTCCCCTGTGTAATACAGAGTTAGAAATCCTTATCTGTCTCTGTGGTTTGATTATTCTAACCTGATCAAGTGCTACTCAGTACTTCTACATCTTAGACTGTGTTAGAAGCTGCAGCCCATGGGGGACAAAAAACTATGTAGAGCAGAAATGATAAATGGCCTCAAAATAATTAAGGCCATGTTTTCCATTTTTCCTTCCCTAGCCTTTGTGCAATTTCCTACCTCTTAAACCTACCAAGGACAAGGGATATAAATTTTCCTTTGGACCTAGGTGGTTAAGTCCATACCTGTACAACACAGCCTCTGTTTTCTGTAATGATGCATTAATTGCATCTTGGTCCTGTAGAGAAGAGGAATCTTTGTTGGGTGCTGGAGACCTGGGGTTAAACCTAAGGGTTTGCAGAATGTGGTCACTGACACAGCAAGAACAGAATGACCTGACATCTTTATCTACTGTAAAGTGAGTGGAACTGAGCATGAAAACCACCAGGCAAGCAATATTTGAAAGTTGGGGTTGCTAGAAGCCAACCTGGCCCAATGCCTGTTGTTACAAAATTACAAGATTAGGGCACTACAGGAAAAAGTTTTATACTAGATGATGTTTTATACTAGCTGAGATGAAGCTGCAGGTAGAGGGGGAGCAATAGAGGTATTTGATCATGCACCAGGCTTGTAACAGCAGAGAATAATAATTTTTTATATTAGACACCTGATCTGTTACCACTCAGCTTGCCATGCCTGGGAGCAGTGCCAGGATGACTGTTGTTTTCATGAGGATTCCCATGCTCAGCTAAACTCCTGTCTCTCTTCACCCGAGCAGCCATCCTTACTCTTTTTGTTGTAAGGCACTTTTCTGGCAAATACAGTCAAATTACTTTTTATATTTGCTGTGCTATTTACTCATTAAAAAGAATAATGTCATCACTGAACTTCAACATGTTGTCTAGTCAGACAACTGATACTGCTAATGTTCTTCTCCAGGACTGAAAGTCCTTCTTTGAGTTTTCACATCATTCAGCATGACGGCCTTTGATCAATCTCAAGGTTAATACTGGTGATGTGGAGAAAAATTGCACTGATAGGAAATGAGAAATCCTTTCTCCCACAACCTCTGATATCACTTCTTCTGCAATAGCTGTCTTAGCATCTCACACTGCCATCGGTCTCTCCAGTGTCTGAGTGCCTCCCAGGCTAAGCCAAAACTCACTTCTACCAGGAGGAATAGAATAGATTTCAACTGGAAGGGACACACAAAGATAATTTGGAATACCTTTGGAATACAGTGTTGAGACATCTCAGTACTTTTAACAGAGTCAAAGGTGCAGAATATCCTAATTTTATTTTTTTTCCACACTTCCCCAAACTGAGATCAAAAAACATTTTTTAATGTTGGCAATATTCAGAGAGTTCTACTATGACCCAGTTTTTTGTCATATATGGAGAACTGTTAGAGATTTCCTACTGACACCTCTGCAGAAAGCATGATGGCATTGCTTTTTCAGAATAAAACCTCCTGAGAAATCCTAGAGCATCTGAAATACCAAAAATAATTAGTCATAAACATACAGCAATTTATCCCTAGTTTTCTGTAACAGTAGGAAAATGGTTTTACCATAAGAATATAGACATTTTTTTTCATCTGGTTGTATTTTGTGCTTCACCAAAAGAAGCTGAGTTTTAATGAACAATGGTTAAATTTTTTACCAAAGTTCATGTACTCTACAAAATTTTTTGTAAAGTTTACATTATCAAATTGTTTTGATTATTAATTAATTTCATGATTATAAAATGATTTTGCCACCAGTTCTTCCCACAATGGTTTTTACTGACTTTGAAAACCAAAGAAATAACCAAATAAAAGGGAATAGGCATCCACTGGGCCATGAGAGCTGCTGTCCCACTCTCTTGCCTCACCCCAAGCTTGTCACTCTCTTAATGTCCATCTTCCTACATAAACATGGTGTTCTATACCATGTATTCTCCCCAGAATGATCATCCATAGAACTTTTAATCTCTGGGATACCAATTCTGCTGCACATTTAGGAGTCAGTAAAAAACCTTGAGGTTGTGCTTTATTTGGGCATTCTGAGAGAACTTTGTTCACAAGGGAAGGTGAGAATAAAAGTGATGCAATGGAATTTCTGTTGAAGCCATTAGATAAAGTTTAATTCCTCAGGTTTTAGGGAAATTTTTGCCCAGCTCCCCTTTTTTTCTTCCCGTGGCTCTGACATGTACAATCTAAGTCCATCACACTGAGAATGAGATGATTATTTTTTTCACAAAGATATTTCTTGATATTTCAGCTGCTCCTTCTGTCTCTCGTGTTCAGAACAGTTTGAATTTCTTGGTACCTCTGGAAAAGATATTTCTCCTCTCAGCATCTCAGGGTAGCTCTGGCTGTTTTCTCATTAGGCTCTCAGCAAGAAATAAATGAAGCAGGTGACTGGCACTGAGATTTCAATTCTGATGGGATGCCTGCCACACAGTGAGCTATAGCTGTAGCATTATGTATGTATTTTTAGGTGAGAAATAAAGTTATAAAAGAAGCTGACTATGAAAACTCAAGTAGTACCGTTATGGCTCTATCTAAAACAAGACTGTACATGTTTTAGTGGATTCCTCTTTTGTTCATAACATCCTTTAACAGGTTTGACTCAAAGAGTAGAATGATGTCCTCTCCACAGTCCTTTCCCCAGCATGCCAGCATAATTTGTAATAGCAAGAGCCTGCACACTAAAAAGGCCAAGCCTGATTCTGCTGTATTCTGTATACATTCTGATGCTATCTCCAGGGTAAAGTACATTGCTAAGTCAATTTAATGGATGTCATGTTCATGCAGAGATAGGAAGCTTCCTTACCACCAAATTTTATCATCAGATTTGGGGCAACTTTGTTTTGTGCACTGTGGAGAGCTGCCTATTTTGCTAGTGTTGCCAACTAAGCGTAAATAGGTTATTTAACAAAGATTATGCTTGTGATTGAACTGCAGTTGTTGGCAGTGTTTTTGTAGGCCATTCTGGTTCTGATTCTACTTTGAGAAAATTATAAGGAAGCAAAAAGCCTCAAATAATGGTGAGAACAAGAATACTGAAAACCCTGATAAAGCTCTCAAGATTTGAGGTCTTTTACTCTACGGGGATACTGGAGATTATTATTATGTGCCATCAAAAAAAAAAAATTGAAAAGTTCTTCTTGCACATATTAAGGATAAATTCTTTTTAATATAACAAGAGACTAAGTGGAACCTATCTAATATGAGCATTAGAGAGGTGGAGACACCTACAAGAATACTGTCAAAGTTCAGTGAGGCAGCTGTCCTTAAATACTGGGAGACATATTCATATTGTTGAAAATTAATGCCTGTAAAGTGTCACTTGGGCTACCTGGATCTCAGCTGTCATAACACATACAACTTGAGGTACCTTCTTTTCCACATTATCTATATTTGCATGCAGGTTTAGATATTTTCTTTTTCATCTTAGTTCAAAAGATATAACTTGTGTTGACTTTATAATTTATAACATTGATTCATATTCATCTTATACTCTGTTCTGCTCAGGCACATTATTCATTAATATAATCAGTGTTTTCATTGTGAGATCTTCTGGACTTTGGAGGTGGTTTATGATTTGCATGAGTTGCCCGAATTTATTTGTCTTTGCATCAGAAAATAAGGAGTTCCACAGCTTATCTTGATTTCATGTTTCAGTCCTGCCAGAAATTCTTCTGAATGAGTTGAATTGAGGTGGAATCCTGGGAGACAGCAAGATCTCTTTCAGGTTTTACTATTTTTATGTCAACAAAATTTCTTTATCTCAAAAAGAACCTCTCCTTCTTTACTCTAGTTTCAATTAGAATGGAATCAAGCCTAATTTAGGGTTAAGAATGTCCACGCCTGATGCATTGAGTACTTACAAATAGGCAATTCACATTTCCAGTGAAGGCCTGCAAGTTATATACCTTTAGTATATAGTCTAACCCTAAAGTCTGCAGCTGTACCTTTTATTACATTGATCAAATGCAATCAGGCTGCAACAGCTATAGGAGAAAGAAAAATCTATCTGGATTGTTGAAAAAAGATATTTGAATGGCATAATAAACATTAATTACACTGCATTCATTAAATTAGTCACTTCTAATTAAGCTGACATACAAGGAGTGATTTTTATGTTCAGCTATTGCCTAAGTTAGGAAGTATAATAAGTCATCTGAAGAAGTCAGTTCCTTAACCAGCACAAACTGATGCAGCCTTACTAAAATTCAGTGTGACTGCAAATTTACCACAAGGGAGACACTTGCCATTCAAATTCAGATTTCCTGACTTGCAATCTCCTGCACAGTGACTCTTTCACGAAGATGCCTACAAGAGTGGAATTTGCATAAAGTTTTCTTGCTGCTAGCACAGGAATCTCGAGTGCTCCAATGATACATATTGATAGCACAGGAGACACCTGCTGTGCTGCAAGGAGACAAGGCAGAGCTTGGAAACACGATGGGTTCTTCCCAAGGGCTCTGCCTGTCAGCTGCTTTTCTCCTAGATTTCTTGATTTTTTTGTCAGAGCAAGTAAACTTATACCACCTGCTCTTCAGAACTGAAGGACAAGAAGGAGGCTCCATAAATCTGTTGCTCTTTCAGAGAAGTATCCCAGGGGCTGTGCTCTTTTGGTCCCTCCATGGGTTGTAACCCAGCACTGTGAAAAGCCAATGGGAACCATTATTAGCATCCTCCTGAGTATCTGCTGGCACTACATTAACTGGGTTGGTGGGTGTGAGACCCATAGCACCTATCCAGACCAGGAACTGGATTTCCTGCATGGCCAGAGAGGCCACGAGGTCCGTGGGGAGTCCCCACAAAGAGTACCCTGCACAGAAATGAGGAGTGCCCTGAGTTGCTTTGCTGTGAAACCACCTTTTTTGTTCAGGGAATTCTGATTTACTCTGTTTTTATAAATAATATTCTCCTTCAATGGACACCTTGTCAGCAGCACCCCCATATTTAGACCCTACAATGCTAAAGATATATAAATACCAGGAAATCAAGACTTTGTCCTCATACTTGCCGTGACCTTGCTCAACAAAATATATTTTCTGTGTATTTCCAGTTGTTTTATCCCTTGTCCCATTCATGTCTGATTATGTAGACTGAAAGGTTTTCTGTGTTTCCTACACTATTATCATCTCTCTCTGTCCTGACAGTGCTTGGGGTGTAAACATTGGTGTCAGACTCTCTACACTTTTGGGATGAATTGTAGGCTCCTGAACACAGTCCTGCACAGTGCGAAATGCTATGAAAACAGGTGCTCTAATAAAAAAAAAGTAATTCTAACAGACATTTTGCTTAACTGAAAATATCAGTGTTTTCTGGTTCCTCCATTTCTAGGGAATCAGCTGATGCATAAAAAAAAATCATCAGGCTGTAGCTGGCCTAATGTAATTCAGTCAGCTTCAAAGAGATGAACCTTGCTTACTACTGGAAAGAATCTAATAAGTTAAAAACCCACCTATTATGTGATATGATGGCTGCTGAAATAGTGAACATTACCCAGGGTAGAGGAATATTTACCTGCACAGGCACCATTATGAAGAGCCCAGCATGTGCCCTTCCTAAACTGATGGATCCTTCAAGCAGCTTACGCTCTCTGTGCCTTGCTTCGTGTTTTAACTCAGTGCTTGTCAAGTACATAAGCAAAACTTACTGATTTATGCTACATATGATGGCAATCAATTTTTGTCTCAGCACATTTTTTTGTGTGTCCTATTTTTCTCTTACTAATGAACCTTGCAAATACCTTTTTTTTTTTCTTTTCAGAAATAACATACAAAAATCTTATTTTCACAGCTGTTCATCCGTCTATGCATCCTGCTAGTGATAGAAGGTTCAACTGCCAGGGAGAGGCAATCCAAGTCTCTGGTATTAATGCATTAATCTTATATTCTAAATAATGGTTTTTCACCTTGGAAAACTTCAACAAAGGAACTGCTGCAGTTTTTGACTTCACTCAGCTGATGATAAGAGGCAGTGTCTACTTCCACATAAACCAAGAAAAATGAATCTCATTATTTTTGATGATGTAGCAAAGAAGTAATGACCCTGTGGGATCTTATTACATGGCTGAAAAGTGAATTAACTTTAGCATAACCATATCGAGTGAATTACTCTAATGATGCATTTCCTAACCCTTATGGGTGATCTCATAACAATGCTCTCATAATCTGGGAGTATGCATGAGAGCATAAATTGATTTTGCTTTTCAAAATCCAAGCTTCATTCTCAAAGGAAATCACTGAGACACTTTGTCATCAAAGGGAAGCAGTCGCTGCTGCAGGTGATGATGACACCTTCTGTGACAGTGATAAAGCATCCAAAGCACAGGCATTCCTACATCCCCACAAAGATGTAAAATTGAAGGTGGCCCTCATGTGAAAGAGGAGGAGTTACTGCCTTCCTCTGACTGGTCACCTTATTCACAGGACAGGCTGAGGGAACTGCAAAGCCCCTCTGCCTGGAAACCTGTCATACACATGAAAAGAATAAGAGCTGGAAATCAAAAGGTAGAAACTTTTTGCTTTTGCAGGAAAGGCCTGGGCTTTCCAGCAGAGAGATCCTCAGGACTTTCTGTTAATCACATTTTCTGAGAGACTTGAAATTGCTGTCAGTCAAAATCATTAGTCATTTACAAGTTAGAAGATTAAGGTCTGTCTCTCATTTTTGTTTTCCAACAGATAAATATTTATCAGAGTTTGAAATAACACTATCTAGGATTTCTCATTCATCAATGATCACAGCAGGGTATAACATGGAATTAACTTCTTGGGGACAGTAAATAAGGTGAATAAGTATCCACATTGTATTTAAACATGTCTGCAGTGTGGCTGACCTGCCCTGGATCAGTGAGTTTCTGCACAGAGCTAAACCTCCTTGGAGACTGGCCCTGTGCTTCATTTTGTTTGCTGCTTCCTTGTCCTGGAGCCTCAACATTAGTCACTAAATTTGCGTAACACTAATTGAGGATGTGATCAGACAAAGTAATCAACAGTAGTTCTGTCATGCACTGTGATTATTTCAAGTTTAGATGTGACTAAATATGCAATTTCAACACAGGGATTTTAATTTTCTAATAGCAGGATTAATGAGTTTGCTTTGCATTGGTCACCACTGACGTGTGAAGTGATGAAAAGCAGAGGTGGCTGAGGAGCAGAGGCAGCACAGAACCCTTGTCCATGGCCACACTCACCCTGCTGCTGGAGCCTGACCCCTTTCAGATCTTGTTGCTTTAAACAGTTTGTAACTAAATCCTTGATGGAAGCAAGAATCCTTTTAGACATTAATTTTCTGGCACCTGTGAAAAGACCAGCTGTTGGGTGACAGCCTGCCAGATTTTTTAAAACAATCCAGCATTAAAGGGCAAAAATACTATGTTTGACAGGAATAGCAGGAGTGGTTGTGCCAGGCAGCTAGTACAGCTGGTTGGTTCTGAGGTACTACAGAACCGTATGCTGTCTGCCACAAAACTCTGCAGCAGGAGATGAAACCTAAAACTGAACATAATAGAAAGGTAGATGAAGTCTACCACTGCATGTCCTTATCTGCCCACCCTGCACACAGGCCTGGAAAGGGCAAAAGAGGCATATTTTTCAGCTGTAGTCAGCACACATTTTACTTGTTAAGGAATGAAGTATTTTTTATCCTACTTTCACCAAGAAAGTACTGGAGCAGAAAGCAAAGCCAGGAAGAGTCTGTGGTGGAGCTGAGGGTCCCTCAGCTCTCACACTCACCAAGATGATGTTATTTACCAAGGGCTGTTGCCAGCTGTTTACAAAGATAGACAATAAGAGGACCCTGAGGCAGTAATGTGCATTATCTGAGCAGTCCAGGTTTGAAATGCTGGTATTTTTCACAGCACTTTTCTTACCTGCCTGGGAACAATAAAACTGGTAGCAGTCATTTGAAAAAGCAAGGAGCAGCTGTTTGCACTGTTGGCCAGCATAAATCTCAAACTTATAATAGCAGTACACTCAACCTGAGCTAGAGCTGATCTCTAGTGATAAAATTTGATTTCCTTTTTGATCAGTTTCCCTGTGCCTGAAATATTTCCAACACGGTGTCCTTCTTGAGGAAAGGAGTGAAACACTCTGAAGCAAATCTACTGAAACACTCTTTGGCACTTCAAGAACCACAAAGGATGGAAAAATACTTGGCAGAGACTTGTGCATTATTGTGTGTTGGTATTCCATAATAACAATACCTTTGCAAGTGTCACAAACTACAGTAGCATGTTCATGATTGTCAGACTCCCCCACCTGAGAGGGCATCTGAAATTCCTTCAGAAAAACCAGTCAAGACTGATGTTTCAGAAGTCATACACCCCAATCCCATTAAGTTGACTCAGACTGTGAGTGGATAATTCAGATTACTCTTTTCTTGTCATTTACCTCCCAAAAGATTTATCATTTTAACCCCTTCCTGAAGGTTCCCTTAAGTCTTGTTGACTCAGTCTGATTATTTTCCTCCTGCTTTTCTCGCTTTGCCTGTTCTTCTCTGTCATACAGATGTTCCTTTCCCTTGTCCCTGCAACAGATATTGTAGAATAGAAGAGCACTGGAGGAGAGACCTTCCTGATGTTTAAAACTGAGTGAGTCCACTACAAACTTAGAGTGCTACCACATTGTAAATTATAAAAATGAAACCACTACTTGACATCCAAGAGACACAGATTAAACTGCTGAGGGAGAGAGGAATGTTTTCTAAGGACAGAGGGTCACTCCTCATTTTGTTTGACCTCCTCTCAATACAGGCTGTAGAATATCATGCAATCACCTCCACATTGAGGCCAAGATTGTGCTGGAAAACCAGGAGGTTTCCTTTAGAAAATTATCCAGGTCTCACAATCGCCTCTGGGGAAGAAGCTACCCCAAAGCAATGTGAGCCTGCATTTTTCAGCAGTCAGGAATATATGGCTACATCTGCAGCTGCTAATGATCAAACACCCTGCCCTGTGCTCAGCCCTCCTGATTTTCTCCTTAATGCCTCTACCATAGCAGGATTTGAAAGGGGAGGAGAGATACTAATTAACATATGTCCATGTCTAATTCCTTGAGTGAGAAATGAGCATGATCCAAAGGCATGTGGGCACAGCATGTCAGAGCAGTGCTCGCCTAGCACTCGGGAACTTCTCAGTTTGTTATAGTCTCAATTTCAAAGTACATCTGTGCATTACATACAAATGGGTTAGATGACTGCAAAAATAATTACTAATTTAGAACAGCAAGGCAAACATTTTTGACATTTGAACATTATCCAGTAAAGGTGCATAACTCTTCTATTTGACAGAAGGGAATATTAATGAGAACTCACACATTAGAATCCTTCTGGGGTAAAGAGAGGAGGGAACATATTTCTATTATTTTGTATTTTTTGTAACAAATTAATTCATTATTATGTTTCAAAACCTGATTAATTCCTCACAGTGCTGGTCAGGACATTATTTTTTATTCCTTTTTTATTCCTTTTAAATTCCTATTTTATTCCTCTTTTATTGTTTTTTATTTTTTTTTCTGTTGCTGCTGCTGCCCAAGTGGCTGTTGATTAATGCAACAGAATGTTCAGCATTGCAAATGAAAAAAAAAATACTGGAGATTATGTACTTTCTGCCTTCCCAAAGGCCAGCTGCTGTCCAACTCAATTTATCTCCTTCCTCTCCTCACTCCCTCTTCACCCACAGGTTTCTTTGACATGCTTTTACTTCAGTGTATGTTTTCTCTTTCTCCAAGAATAATGTGTTCTCCTCCTAAGGAAGCCTGGTGAAAGAGCAAAACGGGTGAAAGCTTAACTCACACATAAACTGGAGATCTACATTACCAGTGTGCATTACAAATGACAGAAAGCTACACCAACAATGAAGAATCTAAAATATTCCCTATCCCAACCTCGAGCATGTAGCTTGTGTGGCTGTAGCCACAGACTGCTGACATGGGCATGCTCAGGATGTGAGGTCTTCTGGGATCACAGAGGCTGACCTTTGCTTATGTCAAATTTCTTTGTAAAAATAAGTGAGTTTAGTTGAGCTTGATTTTGGTAGTGACCTTGCCAGACTGTGAGCAGGGCCAAGCTTTTGTCTTTTGTTCACCTTTGTGCAGCTAGGATATGATTTCTAGCAGTGTTCCTCTTTTGTGCAGCACGTTGTATATTGGGGTAGTGACCTCAGCTGATAACCTTGCTGTCCCTGGAATACAGAAAACAAAATTATATCAACAGAGAGAACATTAAAGAAGGAAGCAGAAAAGTTAAAATATATAGCAGTGTTCACTCAACAGATCCAGCTCATGTAGCACTGGGAGATGGAACATGTATTTTTACTCCTTTTAACAGCTTAGGTATGGCTGTAGAAACGTCATGTAAATCATCTCAAAAAATGGGTTTTCTGAATAAGCTTGTTCTATGCCATATCTCAAGTTATTGTTAATCACTGATAATAGAGTGCTTTTTCTCATTTACTCATACTGAGGATCTCTCTCTAGCAAATAGCACATTTTTCTAATTCTAACACATTTTTCTTCCTTTTTCTTCCTTGGCATCCTGGCCCAATTCTGCACTCAGATTTTTTCCATGCTTCTAATTTGTCTGTTTGCTGTCAGGCTCCCCAGGGCAGGGGTATTGGGTCTGACTGAGATGAGCTGATTTTCCCAAGGCAGCCTTCATGGTGCTGTGCTTTTGTATCAGTAGATGGAAAGGTGCTGATAACACAGCAGTGTTTTAAGTACTGCTGAGGAGTGCTGGCACAGCATCAGCACTGTCTCTCCAGGATTCCCCCCAACACCAGTAGGATGGGGTGGGCATGGCAGGGACCTAGCCAGGATAGCTGATCCAAACTGACCAAAGGGATATTCCATATCACATAAGGTGTCTGCTCAGCAATACAAGATTCCTCAGGGAAGTTTAGGCACCCCAAGTGCCCTTCAGGCACTCATTGACAACACCTGTGCACAAAGGCAGCATATTCTGTCAAAGAGTAATGACCCAGTAGAAATCAGGCTTTGCAAGCTTTGCTAGCAATGAAGTCTTCTAGGCAGGAGCTGAACATGCAGAAAGCAGAGCATATTGCAGAAGTGTCAAAGGACTTCAGGAGTCTGGCAGGACTCAACTTCCTGAATCATTTAGACCTTCCTTGTATGTACAGAGAGGAATTATCCAAGGATCTCTCAGTGCTTTACTCAGAGAAAAGCCCAATTTGTGTACTTTGGCAGAGCTCCAAAGAGATAAAAGCACAGGGGAAGATGGATGAGGGACACCACAAGGGAGAGCACATGGACTTTCCTCCCAGATACTCCACTGCCTTGACGGGGCTTTTAAAGACATTATAACTCTGTGTTCAAAACCTCTCTGCAAACCAGGAGAAAATAAAGTCTTTTTTTCCCAAACAGGAGCAATCTCTTTCCCTCAAAAAGTTGTTAAGTCAGATGAGAAAAAAAGAATATAAAAATATTATTTTGCTTGTAGTTATGCAAGCCATTTAGCCTTTTAGTATCTATTAATTATTCTTCTTTGTCTAGGCTCATTATAAAATATCCAGCTGATGCTGCTATTCTCAGTAGCCTGAGGAAGATACTTTGATGTTAAATGCTGTACTGTTAGGAACATTTACAGAGTTGGCCTTGGTTTTTTGGCTTGTGTTTTTTATTTGGGTTTTTTTTTGATTTGTTTTTTTATTTGGTTTTGTTTTAACTCCCTCCAATTTAACTCCCTCTCATGCAGTCTGTTGCTCATTTGACCTGAACTGAATTTGCCAAAACTTTGTACTAGAGAAAGAGAATCTATTTTTCTGTTCTGTAGCGGGGTTTTATTCAGCTATTTTTTCAGTCCTTTCAGATCGACCTTTGAAACAACAATTTTCTGATCCACTTCTTCAACAGTAATTGTTCCTGCCTATCTTAATCACCCAGCATACAGTGTGTGCCTGAGGATTTATTCCAAGTGATTAAGATGATGTTCCATATGATCCCTATTTGATTTACATCTCTCTTCATTTTCACTATTGTCTCCAAAATTAGAAATGTTCAATACAGGTTTTCTTGTCTCGGGGTCTTGTTTTAAAGGAAATTATGCTGAGAACTTCTCACTGCATTAATGCTTCTGATGCTCAAGGATGTTGGTAATTTGTATGAATTGTAATTACAAAATTCTGGCTTGCTAGGGGTTTTGTCCTTTTGTTCCCCTTCTATAAAACGTTAAGAATAGAAAAACCACAAATGCACTTCTCATGGTATTTCTGATACTCTACTGAACTGAATATGAAATCTAATAATAACCTTTGTCATAAAGCAAATTTCTTCCTCTAGAGAGATGATGAACAAGATTTTTGTGGTGTGTTATCCAATAACTCAGCGGATCACAAGCCTTCTGTGTGGCCATACACCTGGAACACGAAAATTGTCTGCGTTATTCTGAAGTTACTGGAAGAAAAATGAGGTATGAAAATGTCACAGCACAGATAAAAGGATTGGATAGGTGCAGTTATAATAGCTGAGATAAAATTAAAAGTGTTATCTAATTTTGTGCTTTAGGGTATGGAGTGAACACCTGCTTTGTTCAGGAATAAGTCTTTCCTACAGTGGACACCCTAGAGCACAAATGGTGACTGAGTGGAATAATGGGTGACATGGCTGCAATTTTTCATCTTCCATTGCTGAAAATGCCTACATCATTCTCAGAGATTAAATGAACCAGTGGCATCTTGTGGCTTAGAAATTCCCTTGTTTTGATGGACTTGGCATTCCTGTATGATAACAGAGCTAACCCTAGTCCTGCCTGGAGAAAAGCCTGGTGACAATTCTCAGCTGCAAGGATACTTTTACACTAGTTTGCTAAATAGAACTGGACCCAAATTTCATAATTCATCAATACATGGCCAAATAAGCTATCACCTTGTGTGGTTTTTAGATATGTGGGCATTTTAAAAGTAGCTTGATCTCTTTTTTTCACCTCCTTTCAGGTATGCTTTTGGAGATGCAAAAAACTGAGTAATGTTTGAGTTTCTCTGGAGCTGGCAGTTCTATGAATGTAGGGCCAAATATTTGCTAAATGCAAACCAAAAGACATTCACTGAGATTAATGTGACAAAAGCAGGTGTCTTTGTCAGAGCCATTCCAGTTAATGACACTTGAAGTTTTGATTCTGGACAGAATGGATGAGTAAAGAAGGTCCTTTACTTGCTTGCATGTTGAGTCCCATTTGTCTGCTGACTAGGGCAGAATGCATCGAGAGGCACAAAAAGCATCCATAGCATCTGGAAAATCATCCAAGGTCAGTCCTTTGCCCATTTTCCCAAATGAATGGTCCTATTTGAGTGCCTGGGTTTAGAGATATTCTCCAAAAGTTCTTAAAGAGTGGGATCAAAAATCTGAGAATAAGAATCAGCTCTGAAACAAGCAGCTATGAGAATCATTAGAGGGGACAAAAAAGGCAACAAACACACCCACATTAAGCTCAGTGTGTCCTAAGCAATCAAAGTAATGCAAGTCTGAATGTTCAGACTGTGTTACTGAGTGGCTGATAATGGCTGTCCCCACACCAGTGACAGCATCGCCTGTGGCTGAAGGAATCTCTGCCTTTTGGATGCTGTAATCCTAAAACAGAGCCACAGCCTGGGGGATCCGAGCCCACAAACCAGTTTTTGGCCACCTGGGTTTTAAATAGAAACTACATACAAAGAATTATGTAGAAAAATTATAATTGTCTTATTATCCAAATAGGAACAAGGTTATAGAAAGGTTCTAGCTCTTGGGAAAGCCAAGATTGTATCTTCTGGTATCTATTTGATAGAGCAGTCTGGGCAGAGCTGACACAGCTCAGGAGCTCTCTGGGTCTGTGTTCACCTTTCAACACAGCACTTTGTAGGGTAGATGAAGCCTCTGTCACAGATGGGAAGACAAACTCCTCTAAGAGTAGTTATTTGAGGTTTCACATCCAAAATGATAGGTTATCATCCTTCTCAACTACTGATTTTTGGTGACATTTTCTCTACAAAGCAGCACTGAAGTGTTCAAAGCAAATGTTTTTTAAAAAACTCTTGCTACACACACGAACTTCCATGTTCCTATTGTCTATGTTTGGGAGCCTTTCAGTCTTCTTTGTGTTCACTTTTTGTGTCACAAACATTTTCTTTCGACTAATGAAGTGAACTAAGGCTGAAGGAGACAAAAAAGATTATAAAACCAATTTATTTCAGAGCTAAGGAAATAAAATGTAATACAGTCCCCAAGTAAAGTCTTTTCAACTACCTCTATTTATTTCTTATCTACCTTCAGTAATAATGAATATATAAAAATTAGGCAGGAACCATACCTTTTCTCAAAAAACAGAATCAGTCATCCTCTGTGCTGACGCAACTAAGGAACATAAAATTGATGTAAAGGAACAACAGACACTATTTTTTTCTCCTAGAGAGTTATTTTCTTGCCATGGAAGAAATGGAAGACAATTAGTGTTGTTCTGTGAAGAAACATGAAAACATCAGAAAGAACATTTTTTGCCTGAAAAGAAACAAAAAGAATGAAAATAACCTGATCTAGAAAGACATTTTCATGTGCCTTCAAAAAATGAAGGGAGACACAAAAAGAGACTACTGTAGTTTTCTGGATCACCATAATGCAACTTTACTCTTGAAAATGCTGGAGTTTTGATTTTTTCAAAGTGTCTCACTTTGCCAAAATTTTCCTGCTGAATTATTTCCTTTAAACAGTGAAAAAAAGTTGCTTCTAAAGTTGCTGCCTGTTGAGATCAGGAGTTCAGGTAGGAAGAAGTGTTTATTTTTTTCAAATGTTCTTGCAGGAAGATTGTTTCTTGTCTTCATTTTGAAGTGGGTTTTTTTTTTTTTACTCTTCTGGGATGCACCTTCCTCTCTCCTCAAAAGACTCCTGTTTGCATTGGAGTAGCCTTGAAGACAAATGTGACCCTGCTCTGGGAGAAGCCTCAGATCTTGCCTTGGGAAATGGAAAGGCACCAAGACTCCACTGAGCCGGGAGCCTTGTGCCAACATCTGTCATGGCCTGACTCAGTCAGGCACTGCTGCTTCACTGTCAGCCCTGAGGGGACTGAATGAGTCTTAGAATGATGAGGTAAACAGTGTATCTGTGCAAACAGACATTTGAATTGATATTTGAACATGCAGAAACTGGAAAATTTTGCAAACAAAGCCAGAAGGAGCACTGGAGAGGCACAGCACCAAGGGAATGGCTCATCTCTGGAGCTCCCTGGGCACTGGCTGGCAGGAGAGAGGGATCGTGGAGATGGAGACATGATAGAAGTTATAACACTTTGAAAATTTCCACAAACATCCAGGGGGCTTCCTTAGTGTCCAGGGAAAAATTCTAATTTGGACAAGTTGCCAAATGCTATCATAAAAGAAGAAATACCAAACCAACCATGTAAGCAAGCTCTTCCTGCAGTTCTACAGCAAGTTTTGTGGGAGGGAGACCTAATTGCCATGAAATAACACAATTCATTTGGCACAGCAGGTAACAGTCAGAAAAACAAAGAGAAGGCACTAAATCCTCCAAATACTGAACTGCGGAGGAAGATGATCAGCACATTCCAGCCAGCTTCAAGTGATGAAGTTGACATGTTTTAGGGAATTAGCACCTGATATCTGGAGATTATAAACACATTATTGAAAGGCAAGAGCTGGCTGTGTTCCTTCCACTGTCCTGCTAATGCAGAATAAAAAGATGAATTAATCTTGTCATTCCTGGTTGAACTTGCCCTTTTTTTTTTTTCCCTAGTGATGACTTGTTTTCTTATCTAGATTTTCGAACCGTATTAACCACCTACATTTTTTGGCAACAGAGAGGTTGTCTTGATTTATTTGCACAGATGGCTAGCCTATTGCTGAAGTCCTTTATTTGGAAAAACAGCCTTAAAAAGCTGCTAGTGTCAGTAAGAGAAATCTTGTATTTTTGGTTTTTTCTTTAACAAAATGAGAGCATCCAATTTATCACTAGAAAATTGATGTGATCTTCTTGATCTTTCCTCTGTCTTAAAAGCTTTGAAAATATAATGTAAAAACTTGCTAAGTTATTTGCAGTATAAAAGAAGTCAGACCTACAGCACCACTAACAGATCAATGGACTTGAATAAAATCAGCATAAAAGTAGCATAAATACTTTTAGCATACAAGTAGCTAAAGCCAAACAAGACTAGTGTCTTTTGACATAGGTGACACCCATAATTTTGTTCCAGAGGTAATTTGTTCTGAGTTTAGCTGTGACAAAATATCTTCTGGGCATCTCTCTACAGCAGAGATATAAAGCCCTCTGTAGACAAAGATGCCTTTCCCAAGGAATTTCTTGGCATTTGAGAAATTAAATACACTTGTCAGCACATTATTATTTTAGTTCAAAAAATTTTTATGACACCTATGCAAATGTAGGTAATCTCAAGAGAATGCGAGCTCCCTACATGAAAAGCCATCGCATCTAATCTGATTTTGATAATACTGTATGTGTATTTCAGGGCTTCCTGTTTGCTTGCCTAACATGGACTATTATTCTGCAACCTCCCATCTGTAGTTCTGGTTGCTTTTCTGGCTTGATTTGGTAACAATATTTTAGAAATGCTGAGGACTTTCCAATGCCTTAATTCCAAAACAAGGGTCATGGGAAAAACTCTTATGCTTGAGTGTAACCACAGCAAAGTGAAGCCTGGGCCAGAGATAACATCTTTGAATGATAAAGGAAGCAGATTGAACACATGGGACTGTCCAGAGACATTTACACATAAGGCAGGCCATTAATGGGCAATGAACTAATGATACATCTTCAGAAAATGCTTCCTCTGTGCCCAGAACCACTAACAAGATACAAAAGAGGCATACACTCAGACATATATTAGGCACTGGGTTAGGTGGGTTGTGTCCCAGGATATCCAATTTAGTTGATATAGCAGGAGGAGCTGTTCCAGGCAGCAGCCCAGAGCAGGTGCTGCCCGAGATGGTAGCGAGTGTTTCTCCTTGTGTTACGGAGGAATTGCACCACAGCCATTTAGTATGTCAGACCTGACTGTAAAATCTCTTCATCTGCTTGGTGCAAGCAGGGGTTGAAAGCATCTGTCTGTGCTGTGAGACACTGAACATATGAAGGCACACAAGCATTTACCTCTGGGACTGAACAGAATGAGAACATAAGCAAAAGAAAGGAAAAACAGAAGCAGTAAGGCAAGAGAAAACAAGCCAAGATGCTACAAATATCAACACTTCAGTCCCTTTGTGATATTCTTCATGTGTATATCCTGAACTGGTTCTGCTGCACTGTTCTGTTCATTAAAACCACACAGTGTTTACAAAGAGCTTAAACAAATCCAGCAGAAATGTCCTGTGCTTATTCTAAGCTGGGGGATAGAGCACACTGCAGACATGCAGAGTTAGAGGTGAGATGGGCAGTGCCTGTTAATAGGAAGAAAAGCCCATGCAACCTGCAGCATGGTGCTCTAATTAACAGAGAATGTTCCAGAGAAGCACATTAGAAATCTATACCTATTTCTCCTTCAAGTAATTGCACTTCTGTACAGGATTCTGCAAGGATACAGTCCTATCCCGTGTGTGAATGGCTTCAACCTCCATTCATGGTTTCATCCTGATGGAGCTTTCCTCCCTGTTTTGTATTCCTTATGTATTTCTGCACTCCAGCCAGAATCAGAACCAAAAATGAGGCACTGCAACTCTGAAGGAATTTGCTCTGAAGGAAACTGCTGGACAGGTTTGGTGAACTCGAAAGATGAGGGTAACAAAACTTCATATTGGTGATTATTTGTGAAATATGGATGTAAACTATTAAATCTAATTGGTCTGAATAATGTCTGTGCCTATATTGACTCCACTGAGAATGGATCTGTAAAGCAAAATGTCTGGTACTGAACACCAAATATCTCTGGGCTTATTTTGGTTTTTATGCCATTTATATCACTTTTTAAAGTCAGGTTTACATCAGACAGGCTCCCAAAACATTTTCATCTTCTGAAATTCCTCTGCTATGGGAACCAAAGTATGATAAGTGGAATTTCCTTCAAAAGCACACTTCTGACACAAGAAGACATGGTACATGTGTCTGAAGGTACTTCTCAATGATATATCATATCTGGATAATTAAAATATTTAAGTGCTTTATAGATATTCATTATAGACAATTAGAAAATGGTACTTTACCAGGAAAAAAAAAAATCCCATATCTCCTAAATTCCAAAATATTCTTCTGAGCTTTCAATTAAAAACTATTGGTGAAAATTTAAACACTTTAATTTTCAAGCAAAATATACCAAGGTATTTTGATTCTACATTTATTGTCTCTTTTTATCATGCTTGTCTGATTCACTCAATCAGATTCCCAAATTTTAGCTCTGTGCTTTGGCAAAACAAGACCCATCTGGTAGATGCAGACAACACTGCTATAAAAAGGATTAACTAGTATGATATTTTTCTCATTTTCATTCCCAATCTTGGGGAAGACGAAAGTGTCCAGAAAAAAAGTGTCAATCTTTGTCAATCAAAAGTGAAAATCTTTGTCCAGAACAAAAGTGTCAAGAAGGAAAAAGGGCTCTGTTTTTATGGAAGAAGTTGTCTCTTGGCAGGTAACACTAAGGTTGAGTTTAGGTGATGAAGAATACAGTCAGGCATGAGAATTCGGTGAACATCCAGCTCTCTGTGCTGGATGGACTTTCCACACACAAAAACAGCCTAACCAAAAAGCCAGCCTTTGCCTGCTGACATGAAGGAGTGACACCATTTCCATCAGAACTACGTGCATCAAACCTGTGCATTTCTTACACTGGAAACAGGGGGACACATGAAGCCAGAATAGAATTATAATATACAGTCTTCAGAACAAAGAGAGCTACCTCGGAATTCAGTGGTCATTTAGAGTCTGCAGCACTGCTGGGTACAGATAAAAGCTTTGATTTCTCCTGGTCTGAATGCCTCTGTGATGGAAAAGGGCTGGGAGAGCATGGTTTTGCCAAGGAGTTTGCTATTCAAATATGCTGCATGTAATTAAGGGCATTTGCATGAAATTTCCACATCCTCAAGGCTCAGGTTAGAAACACACACATCTGTCACAACCTGACATGTTCAATGAAGGAAGAAATGGAGCTGAAATCATTACAGGGTGGTTATTTTTAGTGAGAGAACAAGTCAAAATACAAAGGAAGGAGACAGGAAAGGAAAGCATTCAGGGACTGTCTAGAGCATGTCAAAGTGGCACTGTTAATGGTAAAAAATCAGCACGAAGATTCTTAATTTCATGTCTTTCATCTTCAAGTCTCAGCAGCTATAATAATTCTTAAATGTGTGATTTGTATGATAGCTAAAAGTTAATGATTTTTATTGACAGAACCTCAAGACAAAGGTCATTGGCACCTTCCAATGGATGGCAACAATGTCTGGAATAGATTTTTAGTCATGGAAATTATTGGGAAGATTTAGAAATTCTGGGCCTGTTAATACTTTATTCAAATTTCAGGGAGCAGATGATGTCCCTTTGCAAAGCATCTTTTAGAGTCTTCTGGTGTTTTATCAGGGCTAAAAGATAAAGAGAGCTCTTGGCTAAGAGTACCATATAGCTCTGCAGTAGGACTGCTTTGCTCTTGAAATTTTCTTGACTTGAGGATAATTTTAGGCAAAAAGCAATTACCCAGTGTCCTGGATTCAGCTGGGATAGAGTTAATTTTCCTCCTGGCAGCTGGTCCAGTGCTGTGTTTTGGGTTGGCTTTGAGCATGATGCTGATATCACAGCGATGTTTCAGCTGTTGCTGAGCAGTGCTCACAGGGCTTGTCAGCTTCTCATGCCCTGCCAGTGAGGAGGCTGGGGGGGCACAAGGAGCTGGGAGGGGACACACAGGACCCCAACTGCCCTAAGGGACGTTCCAGACCATATGGCACCACGCTCAGCGTGTAAACCAGGGGGAAAGATGTCTGGGGGCAATGCTCAGGGACTGGCTGGACGTCAGCTGGTTGGGAATGAGCAA
>VZTN01026799.1:1834-34266 GCA_013400515.1 Erpornis zantholeuca | reverse complement strand
AATTATTTTTATTGTTGTTATTATTACTATTATTATTATTATTATTATTAAATTATTAAGCTGTTCTTATCTCAACCCAGGAGCTTTTTTGTTTTTACCTTTTTGATTCCCTCCCCATCCTGAGGAGGCCAGAGGAGGTGAAGTGAGCGAGCAGTTGTCTGGTGCTGTTATCAGCTGGGTTAAACCACAACCTTCAGGCTGCTGAGGACATCCAGATCCTTCTTTGGATCTGTTTGGGAGACCATGTTGGTACTACTTTGACATAGTGCCACTAGTTACAAGACCCTATTTACTCTTCTGAAGATAACATTCTGCTTTACAGTTAGGAAATGTTCCAAACCACAGGCATCTAGCTGAAACTACAAAAAGCAGCTTAATCAAGGTTAAACTCCTAAATTCCAACTGTAATCCAGTGGAGTCAATTAATGCACCGCTTATAGCAGAACAAAAAAAAAAGCAGAGGATTGAGAGTGAATGAAATATTTCTTTCTTTNCACAAGGAGCTGGGAGGGGACACACAGGACCCCAACTGCCCTAAGGGACGTTCCAGACCATATGGCACCACGCTCAGCGTGTAAACCAGGGGGAAAGATGTCTGGGGGCAATGCTCAGGGACTGGCTGGACGTCAGCTGGTTGGGAATGAGCAATTGCTTTGCTTTTTCATCAATTGTTTTTCTTGAGTTTTATTTCACCCTTTTCCTGTTATTTTCTTCTTCATTATAATTATTTTTATTGTTGTCATTATTATTATTATTATTATTATTATTATTAAATTATTAAGCTGTTCTTATCTCAACCCAGGAGCTTTTTTGTTTTTACCTTTTTGATTCCCTCCCCATCCTGAGGAGGCCAGAGGAGGTGAAGTGAGTGAGCAGTTGTGTGGTGCTTAGTTATCAGCTGGGTTAAACCACAACCTTCAGGCTGCTGAGGACATCCAGATCCTTCTTTGGATCTGTTTGGGAGACCATGTTGGTACTACTTTGACATAGTGCCACTAGTTACAAGACCCTATTTACTCTTCTGAAGATAACATTCTGCTTTACAGTTAGGAAATGTTCCAAACCACAGGCATCTAGCTGAAACTACAAAAAGCAGCTTAATCAAGGTTAAACTCCTAAATTCCAACTGTAATCCAGTGGAGTCAATTAATGCACCGCTTATAGCAGAACAAAAAAAAAAGCAGAGGATTGAGAGTGAATGAAATATTTCTTTCTTTAAGCAAAGTTGAATACTGAGTTTTAAACGTGGTCAGCTTAGCTCTGTGGCAAATGCTTCTTTAAATAGTCTTAACAAAACCCCAGACCATTAAAACATTTAAAATTTAACAGAATAAGGAAAGTTTTCACTTTGACACTAGGTCTATTTTTCTTTCTCTTTGAGGGTAGAGAGAAATTTTTTGTGATGCTGCCTCTTTGAATGTCTTTCTGTTGGTAATGGAGGTGGCATTAATTGCCCTCTTTCAAGTCATTATTGACTAAAGTTACCTAAAATGAGCTACTGAAGGCACTTCTGATGATTTCTCTTATGAGTATGAATAAGTTTTCTTGGAGACAAAATAAGACAAATACCCAGAGTGAGGAAGAACAACAAAGATAAATATGCTCCTTCTGATTCTGTAGATCACTGCATGAAGTGTCTCTGGAGGAGAAACAAGGGTCAGTAAACATCCCTATCAGCTGCTGAGGGCTGGGTAAACATACATCACTAACAGGTTATTTCAGACAGAGCTGCCTTGCTGGTCACGAGCTGAGAGCAGCTCAGCCAAAGAAACTCTTTTCCTCAAAGTAGGTTCTTTTCTTTACTAAAAAACAAAGAAGGAAGAAAGGAAACAGAGTCAAGAATACAGAGAGCACATATTCAGAGGTGGGCAGCTGTGGGAAGATAAGTAATCCTCCAGGTGGAGAACATTAATTTTTTTTTATGGCACACTTTTGTCAAGGTTTCACTGAAGGTTTGAGAAATAAAGGCTGACTGATAACGTTGGTGGAGTCTGTGGTCTCAAAGGCTTGCAAGAAAGGCAGAAAGGGCAGAGAAGGTTGTTTATTTCTACCCATTTGTAATGTTGGTTTCAGCATTAAATTAAAAAATCTCAGAAGAGGTGTTTTCTCCATTCTCTACTCTACTCACATTTCTTTTTTATGTTTCTTTCTATTTCAGGGGTTGACATTGATTTAATATAAGAACGTATGCCAGGTGGTAAAATGGTATAAAGAGATTTAAAATTTCATTGTATCTATCTTCTCATCTTTAAATTTAAGCTAAATTTATAAATAATTTGCAGTTGTTCTTTTTTTATCTTGGCCAATATAAATGTTCTACTTCACATACAGCTTTGAAAACACACACATTTCCTTTTGAAACTTTTACAAAAAGCTTCACTTTTTAATTATCATTTCTTTATTTACATTCTCTTTATGGTACAAAATAAAGCCTTAAGTGATGCAAAGAATTTAATCTGCACAACCAGAGTTATTGATTTGATATCCCAAAAGAATTAATCACTGGATTTATATCCTGTCCACCATTAATTTAACTAGTCTTCCACAACCACAGTCTCTAGAGAAAACCCTATGTGAAGAAATATATTCCCTATTAAATCCATGTTGAAAGATCAATGAACTGTCCCAGAACTTGGTGTTAAAGTTCCTCTTGCTCAATTTTACAAGAGGTTTCATTCCTTTACACACCATGGTTGTATTTTATGTTCAGTGACATGACGAGAACAGATGCAGAATGGTACCTGAATCAGGCAGAGATAAAACACAGTCTCTGCACCCACAGCAGTTCTGTTCTTAGGATCCTCTGCCCCCCTTTCTGACTTATTAGGGGATGTCTGTGGGGTGCTGGGCTATGGCTGGGGTATCTAATCCCATGCACTGGGAGCACTATGGCACAAAGTTCAGAAATGCACATTTCACCCATCATAACAACAACTGGATGTGCCAGTGGGGACATAAACACAAATGACCTTCATTAAGGCTGGAACTGTCTCCAGGACTCATGAGTATTGTGAACTCTCGTGGCGTTTATGGCTCCTTGCTGCCCCAAAAAGGCACAAGAGTCTCTTGGTTACATTTCCCATTATGAGTTTAGAAGACTAATTTATGAAAACCATGTTTGGAAATAATGCAATCAAAGTTTTTTTACTAGTGTTGATGTTACCTCAGATGTAAAGAACATGACATTGACTTATTCTACATACTAACCAAGAAAAAAAAAATATTAAATTAAGCAGCCAGTTCTCTGCATTCATAGTTCAGATCTCTAAACTGGCCAGAGTTCTTCTGTTTCTCATGCCATTTTTATGAAGTAGTATGTAAGGCTTCCCTACAGTCCAAACCCAGATTTTGGGAGGTTTAAAAGTGTGAATGGGGTGGGACCACAGCTGCCCACTTAGATTATCTTAAATCCATCAGAAACCTGCAGCCTGAGGAGCCCAGTGAGGGCTCAAGTACTTTACTATGTATTCAGTCTCGTTAGAATTGTTTTCTGTAGTCTTTTCTATCTTCCCGCCCTTTGCACAGAAGCCCTTAAGTAGGATGTCAAAGCAAACAGTACTCAAGTGGGAGATAAACATTTGATTTTTTTGATGTTAGCTTCAGATGGCTAAACTATCCCACAATGCCCCAGAATAGGTCTCAATTCACATAGGGAAAACAGCTTACATAAAAATGAAATAGCAACCTAAATCTACAGAGAACTGCTAAATCACTTCCACATTGCACTGATATTATGGTCTTTAGAAAACCTCCACAAAGGCCTCCAGACAAGTATGACAAAAGTAAGATGAGATATAAATATTAGGCTATTTGTGCAGAAGGTCATGCTAAATGTTTTTCTATTTTCCTGATTTTCATGTTCTGTGAAAAATCCATATTCCTCTCAGACATGCTACATTGTACACTGAGTTCCAGAGCAGTAGCTTTGCAATGCAGGTAAGTGACACTTTTTGAAATTGTTGGAAGATTGGATAGAATTCAAAACAATGACAGATTCAGCTAAAAAGACTGAATCAGAAACTTCAAACCAGGTTTACTTCATTCATTTGGGAACCTAGGACTAAGTCCCTTCTTGTTATTTTTTCCAGGGTCAGGGTCAGCCCTTGAGGAGGACAACAAATTGGAACACGATGAAGGCATCATGTTCTGCCCAGGCAAGAGAGCTGATTGCTGCAATGGAACTGGAGAACATTTGGGAGATCACACTGACCTCGAAGTGACTCACACCACTGGAAAAGAGAGTGGTTCTTGACATGACCAAGAATAATCTTGCCATATACATGAAAGCAAAGCAAGAGAGAAAACAATTGTTTTCACAAGAAAATTGCCAGCAGTCTGTACTGCCCCTGAACATTCAGAATCCATGACAAAACTGACATTTCTATTGTGCATTTAACAATTGAAATGCAATCACCAAGTCCCACTGAAACCAAAAGAAAAGGGATGTATTTTTCACATTTTATGTCAAAACAGTCTAGCAACTGTCATCTTTCCTTATTATTTATTCTGTTTGCTTTGGTTGCTTTGCAATACATGACCAGAATTTACCTCCCATAAAAGGGAAAAAAAAAAGAAAGTCATGAACATTTTCACAGAAATTTCCAAAAACTAGATCAAATTTTGCCTAGTTTTATACTTTGTTTTCCTTTTCACCAGAGATGAAGCTACTTCTGCACATTAAATTTTAAAACAAAAAAACAAAGCAGAACAAAAAGTACTTCAGACTATAAGAAAATCTTTGGTCATTTAGTGTGTCAAAATCAAGCTTGGGATTATTTCCACGTCAGTTTATTGAAAGAGCTGGTAAGTGAAATTGAAGGCCAGGGGCCTCAAGAATGGCTGTAATTTTGTCACAAAATGGGACTTTTCACCTGAAAGCTGCAGTGAAGTGAATGTATCTTGACAAGTCAGTCAAAGAATGACTTTGAGTGCTGATGTGATCCCACTGCTAGAAAAGCTGATGCAAACCTACCAGACTGTTCTGCAGTACCAGAAGCAGGATGATGTGCAGAGGTGGTCTCTAATCTCCCCTACACCAGGCATCTACCAACTGGTTGCCTGTGCTGGAAAAGGACTAAGTGACAAAAATAGATCTGATTTCGAAGTTACATAGCAGAATTTATCAAATTAATTTTCAAATGGAATATGTGTTGACCTCAGCTTTTTACTGTTGCAGGTTGAATTTCAATAAAATCAGTGTTTTTCAAGAGAAAAATATCCTGAAATACCTGCTCAACCCTTTGAAACTATTCATTTGCTCTAGCAAGGCATCGTTCCATGACTTCCTCAACTCAGTCTGTTGATTCATCTTTCTTATTACACAAGACTATGAGTCTGAAGAACAAGAAAGGGATCTAAATGAGGAGAGTACCTTATTAATTCAAACATCAGTTGATGGGAAGGCAAAATAATTTCATTGCAGTCCCTTCAGCAGTGAAATACAAATGACTACAACAGATGTTACCATGATAATTTAACTCTGATTTTCTGTTCCAGCATCCAGCCTACAATTTAACCTTTTAGTCAGGTTGGCACTCTTAGCAGTAGTGCACTACCCTGACTAGTTTAATGTCTTGACTGAGGACATGGGAATTGTCCTCCAATGGCTTGGCACACAGTGACACCTCCTACAAGCACAGCTGACAGCACTGAGAGTGAATTTGCTGTGTAACCCATTCTCCATGATCAACTATTCAGGATTTTGGCTACCATTTGAACACAAAGTTTGTACATTTCCTCTTTTTGCCTGCCCACCCACAACTGACAGACTGGGTAATTCCAACCAAAATGATTCTTTTGAAATCATGGTGAAGGGAATTCATTACACTAGTTTGATTGTAAAGAGTCCTGGTCTTCATTTCTCTGAACATTGATTTCCCCTCCCTCTCTGTAGACGTCATTTATATTTGGGAACAGAATAAACTCTTGTCAACGTGTTTTGCCACTTGAAAAAAACTGTCCAAATTTGATCAAGCTATGAGAAAAATGTAATTTACACACCATGTGTCCTCTAGGAACTTCATATTTTGTTATTCTAACCCTTAAAGATTTCATCTAGGGAATGATGCTCTGGTCCAGTCTCAGAGCTCTGCTCCCCACATATGATCATGCTGAAATCCAATGTACTGACAATTCTGTGTAGTTTGCTTTAAAAAATAAATTGTGAAAGACAGTACACATTTATTTGAATACCACAGGTTTTGTATGAACTAAAAATCTGCAGGAATTAATTCAGTAAGGGAAGTTGTTTGCAAAATGTCGGTATTCCTGATGATTCTGTATATTTTTCAGTTTTGGAAATTGGAAAAAAAATATGAAGACAAATAATGAGTGAGAGTAGTATGAAGCAATCCATTGCAATAGCAAATGAAAGAGCATGCACTGCAGGAAGAGTTCATGAGGGATGGTAAGAGGTTCTGTGACCCATGGCCATGGGACAGGTACCTCTGTGAAGCAAAATTGAGGTCCTTTATTGGGAAATGTCAAGATGAACACAAAAATTAAGGGAACCAGCAGCATTGATAGACCTAGTCTAATACATTAAATATTCCAACTTCATTTGTCCTCTCCTTTGAGGCTGGCAAAATTCTATTATTGCAGTTTCTCCATATATCTGTTCACTTGGCTTATCTGATAAGTGTGTTCAGGCCAGGCTGTGGGACTTGTAGGCATAATAGCTGTGTGAGAGCTTTCGCTTTGGATACAGATCTTAAACAAATCACCCTGATCAAATTGAATTGAATTTCTTCAACAGCTACGTGTGCTCACCAGATGTGTTCACACACTATTTTAGGAAAACAGCAAAGATGAAGAGAGAAGAAAAAAGATCAGGGACCAATTTGAAGGGAACAAAATGAAGTGCATGCATACAATAGAGAAGATATCTCCCCAAGCCCCTAAAATGTGTTCAAGATTTTCACATCTTTGTTCATTTCCTGAAAGAAATCAGCTGTGGAACAGCCAAGGGAGTGAAAGGTTTGCTGGCTAACATCTACAGAAAACTTACTAGGAGCTTAAGAAGAAACCATTTAATTCCCAGGAAGGACTGGGAATTTCTTCAGAAGGCCTGTTCCCCAAGTAAGGGGCTTCTTAACAATTGAAGTGAAATGCAAAGAGAGAACACTCAGTAAGTGGGGAACAAAATAAGATAAGATAAGCAGCATGAATATGAAAGCACTGCTTTGGCAACAATAAATCTCACATGGAGGAAAAGCTAGCAAGGGATGTCCAAAGCAGTAAGAAGGGATTCAACAGATATAGTTTCAAGAGTTGGGTCTTCTACTGAGTGGGGAGATGGCACAGATGACACAGAGAATGCTAAAATGTTCCCTGTCCTTGTCTTGGCAAACCCTGCTCAAGTACATAAACAAGTACCAGCACAGCCTAGAAACAGGGAGACAGACACCACGGTGTGAGGAACAGGTCCTGGCTGAGGAACAGGTCCTCTGAGGAACAGAGCTGAGCTGCTCTGACTAATCACAGCATAAATTGCTCACTCTGGTTACCCCACATTAGTGACATTTTTTGTGTCTGTGGTTGTTACTTCTCTAGGCAATTTTCCCTATGAGAAGAGGAAAAGTGGAAGGAGAGAAGGATGGAGCATGCCACAAGCAATAGGTATACTGAGCTGCTCAACCCTTTTTTCCTGTATGTGGCATAGTAAATGTGGGGCTGGTGCATTTCTGTGGCAGCATGAGGGTCTGGGAGAGCCCTGCTGCAATGCTGTGTGCATCCACAAATGCCTGTCTCTTCCCTTTTCCCACTTTCTACTTGCTCACAACTCCCTCCTTCCCAAAATTAACATTTGAATTGAAAGTTCAAAAGGTGTCAGGGCTAACAGGGGTTACTCTTGCAAATCAAAGGCCCACCTACCAATCTGCTCAGAGTTATAATGTCTGCATTAAGAAAAAAACTAGTCAAAACCCAATGATTAAATCATTAGTTACGAAGGCTCTTCATGTCCTGTCGACTTTTGTGTGCTTGGAGAGCAATGTGCTAATCTGAATCACAATGATGTAAAGAAATCTTTTCTGAAATCCAGTTTCATTTTAATGTGGCATCTGCACTGACTGAGCTAGCAGTATGTTCCCTAAAGATAAAACAGAACAGTTCTGCTCTTTCACCTTAAAAAACTTGCTGCTGAAACATCCTGTGTACCCATTCAAACTCCAGATGTTAATGGACCCCAGAGTTATTTTGGTAGGAAGCTGGTAGGAAAGCTGTATCAGATGTTTTCTCTAGAGGAGAGAATGAGGGAAGATTCTTTCCTGAGAAGTGAAAGCTTTGGGCAAGAAGATGGGGATGGTGATTTGCTCCTTGGCAGCTGATCATATGAAAAGTTTTAAAACTTTCTGTCATACAAATTTTTTAATTTCTCATTTTGCAAGAGCACTTTCACTACAAGACAAGACAATCCTTAAGTTCCAGCCTACCTTAGTGTAAGCTTAAACATAAAGATAGCATTTTTCTCAGTGGACTTTCCTGAGCCACAAATATGTCCAGTTTTCCAGTTTGGCTGTGTGTCCTTCCTGCTGTTTAGTTTGACAAATATCACCTCTAAAGAGCCAGTTTTAACCCAGCCATCACTGTGGCCAGGATGCTCAGCTGATGCAAAGAGAAGAGTATAAAAAATATTCTGAAAGAGAGCTGTTTTAAGGAAAAACATTTCTCAATGTGCCATGAAGACTTCAGATAATCTTTAAATAAAAAGCCAACAAAAATACAAATTGATATATATCTTATCCCCAGGAGTACAAAAGTCACATTAGGGAAAAAATGGTCTATTGTAATTTTTTATAAACGGGAAGGTGCCTGCATATCTACACTGTAAGCAAAGACAGGTATATAAACAGCCAGCAGAGCCTCAGGAACACTTCTCGCTAACAAGTTGCATCTGCAATAACAGAAACTACTCACATTGAATCCTTTTCCCTGGCATCCAACTACCCACTTTCTAACATACAAACAGAGCTAAGGCAAAAAGAGTTATATTCCAATTACCTTGGCCAGGTGTGTTCACATACTCAAGTGTAATTCTTGTGCTAATTTATTCTTTATGCCAAAGCAAGTCTGGTTGAAATGGATTTTGGACAGCACCAGAGCAAGGCTCACTATTTCCTCTCCTCAGCAGCAACCTCATCTTGTTGGAGAGCAGCAGAAGTAACAGACTTTAAAATGATGGTGAAAGGGTGTAACTGGGCCTGGGGTGGAGAATGGATGCCCCTAATCTTGGCCACACAATAAAAAACCCCATTGAGACTGCACTCAAATAGAGCATACAGACAGACTAAATGCAGCAAATCTCTCACCCCAAGGTGAAGGATGACTCCAAGTTCCAGTGCAAAAGGGCACCAGAAGCAGAGCCTGAGGACCATTCCCAGGGGACAGGTGGCAGAGCCACAGAATGAGCATCTGAGGGAGTTTAGAAACATTTCTGCCAGAGAGGCATCCGAGATTGCTGCTGAAATATTCTGTAGCCAAAATCTCTCCCAAACCCAGTTTCACCTAGCCTGTGCCAAGGGAGGTGGAGAATGATCAAAAATTCCATGCAAGAATTCAAAAGAGCAAAAACACCAAATTTAGAAGACATTTACAAAGTGTCCAAGTTAAGTTATATTTTTCCTTAGAGCTGAGTTACCCTAAACAGAAACTAACTCAAATTTCACCGTTGTTCATTATGCTGTGATGCAGATGATGAGCCAAGTTTAAAAAAACATAAAAAGAAATATATTGCTGTTATACAAAATTTGACAAACTAGTTGTACATACCTCTGAAATGAGACCTTGAACATACAGATTCTGAGACTGCCTGAAAAGCCCAGTGAAAATATCTTTATGGAATTTGTATTTTAAATCAGTCAGAAGATTTAATTTTTGTTTTCTTTCCTTAAAGCTGCAGTGCTTGCAAGCAGCTGATCACAAAGATATTTCACCCTCAAGTGAAAAATATATTCCACTTTTCAGGGTTGTGAAGGATAATTTTTTTTTTTTCATGAAATATATGCAGAATATAACCCAGAAGATAAATTAACCCAAATATCTACGTATTTTATAAAACAAGAACAAAAGCAAATAACCTTGCAGTTTTCAAGTTCAGCTTATGATGATTGGGTAATGTTTAGTTCACAACTTAAAAAAACTTCACTAATCAATTAAATGAACAAATCAGCCTTGTTCTGAAATTTTTGAAAGCAAAATGAAATTATTTCAAAATAATAAAATTACTTTGAAAGCAAAATAAAGAAAACAAAGAAACTTGCATGGACCTGAGTGTTGTGCTGTTATTTAATAAGAAACAGTCCTTTTTCTCTTTGCAGCAGCTGAAATTTATTGAATTTAACTTTGAAATAATTTTCTCACAGAACTGTATGGGTAAATTTTTAAGCTACTGTTGTTGATAGTTTGATCTATGTGTTTAATATTGAACATATTTCAACATTTGCATCCCAGGTCAAATAGCCAGGTATTTGCATTTAAATGGATTATCAGCTTATATTTCTTCTTCTTGTTACTCTCTGCCTTTTCATGCTGCTGTTTGATACGTAGACATCTACTGATGCAGACAGGATTTTAGTAATCAGGGCAGGAGACAGGTTAATATACTTAAAATTAAATATAATGCTATTCCGATATATGCTATCACACTGATATCAAATCCTTATTTGGAGCATTTGGAGCACAGTGAATTCTGTTCACACAGAAAGGAGGCTTGAGGGACAGGCTGAAGTAGCAGCTTGGTATGACAGATAGGCACCAAATAACAGAGAGAGAGATATTGGGATGTTGTGTTCCCCCGCAGTTAACTCCAATCCAACCATGCTCCTGCCTTTGAACCTGGGCAAATCACTGCCTGGTGCCTCTGTGCTGCCAGAACACACAACTGCTTTGCAGAGATGCAGTGGATTCCCTGTCCAACCCTACATGTTTTAACTGGGTTTTTACAGGAGCTCAGCAGCAGAGGTTGAGATGGGCCTCGTGGAAGCCAACACAGAACTGCTCGATGTTCCTCCAGTCTGCTGGAAGCACCACACACTGTCCTTGGCACAAATCCTCACAACAGTCTGTCAATCCAAAGTTTTTAATTCAGTTGCGGAGAGAAGATTTATGCTAGATGGCAGGGAAAAAAAACAACCCTAACTTGCTTTTACTTATGGGTAAGATGTGTAATAAATCACCTGGAGAGGCTGAGGAGTCCCCACTGTTAAAGCCCCGTAGCAGCAAGACAAAGAGCTGTCTGAAACAGGAGTGATAGCAAGGGGAGCTCAAAAGGAAGCTGTGCTGAGCAGCATGGGCTCAAACCCAGAGGAGTTCTCAGTCCAGCCTTCTTTCCTACTATTTAATGAAACCTGGCTGAGAACTCATAAACTTTTTGCTGGCTGCTTATTACAAATAAACGTGGTTCCATCATGCAGCCCTTTAATGGGAACATACACCTGATGCCTTAAAATCACTACTTAGAAACAGAGACTAGACAGGAATAAAGGAAAAAAAGTGGTATTTATTTGAAAGGCTTTCAGATGTACTTTTTTGGGCTCTAGAGGGTCTTGCTTCAGTGGATCTCAAAATGGACAACAGGTTATGAGTTCTTCACACTTTTATATCAGCATAAATTCACCAACCAGAACCCAGCCAATGATGTGATTTCTCCCAAGCTTGCCTCCTATTCTCCAAGATGATGGCTTACAGTTCTTGGTCTGGGTATCTTTGGAGAGCAAGATAGAGGTTTTGTTATGTTTATCTTAGCATAAGAGAACAGCACTTAACGAGCTACAGGAAACTTCAGAGTTACACTAGCAGTACAGGATTTGAAAAATATAAAAGTTAAAACCTAAGGCATCACACCTCTGGAGGGGATTACACCTGGAGGAGCTCAGGGAGGCCACACAACTCCCCTCCCTGAGCTGTAACCACCACCTTGGCTTCCCAGCTGGCAGAGCACTCCTCACCTGCCCTGTGCTCTAACTGAGGCTCATGGCAGCAATTTGGCAAATCCTGCCCAGGTCTGACTGTTCCTGTCCCACTGGTAAGAGGAAGAATAGATGCATAAACAAAACAGCAGTAAAAAAATTGGCATGTGGGTCATCTCAGAGACATTCACATTTCCAGCTGAGTGAAACTCAGTGGGAAATCTTTTGGCTCACACTCTGAAATCTGCAAGTTTGCTTTGAAACCACAAAGTTGTCCAAGTCCTTATGCTATCCCCATTTTAAAAATCACCACCTGGAAGATTTATGGCAGAGTGCACAGGCAATTGCATTGCTCTTCTTGTTACTGTGGAAACATCTTTTATGACTGGTGAAATCTATGAGAAATATATTGAATGAAGTATTCTACAATAATATTTCAAAATTAAAACCAAGCACCGTATTTAGCAACGCCAGGAAGCCTTAGCCTAAAGGAAGTAATGAAATGCCAGGGAGTCAGCAGGAAAGTGCCACTAAGTCTTGATGGGATTGATTTGGCTGGACTAGCTCTGTGTCACAGAATGGAAAATAAAAGTGGAGTCAACTACTCAAGCTGGTGTTCTCATGGCTGGAGAGCTTTGCCCTGAAATTGGTGCAACAATGAATCAGAACACAATGATAATTATTCCTGCTCTCTTGCACTGCAAATATTTTCCAAGCAATCCAACCCTATGACATGAAACTGTCAAGACTTCAGTCCTTTAAGTACCTTCTTCAAGTTCTAAGCTTTCCATTAGCCCTTAGTCATGAAAAACTATTGAACTTCTCAAATGTTTGTTAGAAACAAACAGATTTACAGATGCAGGATGGAATCTTTTCCCATACCTAAACCAAGGTAAAAAACCATGCACTTTGCCACCAGACAGCTGCCAACCTTCCTGGTTGAACTGGAAGAAAGGAAGAAATCTAGTTACTACCTCCCCTGAGTGATGGCTTTTACTTTTACTTTTTGGTGGTTTGGAAATGAAAATCCTGCTACTTAGTCAAGAAATCAAAATGCATTGAAATAAATTGAGGTGGCAAGACAGACAGGAAATCCAAATACCCTCTGTTAGTCAGGAAGATCCAGCCTTCATTTCTAGAGGGATTTCACAGCAAATTAAAAAAAAAACCAAAAAAAAACAAAAGGAAAAAAGGAACTGAAAGGAATTTTTTTTGTTAAGTAAGAAGAATTACACCAGTGAGGGATTCTTCTGGGCTCTGGAGGGAATAATAATTTCTTTCCTACTGACCAGGCACCAGTCTTGATTGACTTAGATTATGTAAATAAAAATATGATATATTTATTTTTAATTTATCCAGTCCTTTCAAACAATTTATAGCAGTGTATTGTAACCCTCAGTAAAGTTATTCTTAATTTACCCTGGTATTGGTGGGAGGAGGATCAAGGCTTGCAGAAAGTCAAGCTATGAGGCTCCACATGTGATCTCTGCAAAATCAACAGTGAAAAAGCTGAGATGTGTGCATAAAAGTGCCAGGTACTGTGAGTTTATTGCTCACCAAATCAGATATTCACTGTCAAAAGTTCAAAAACTGACAATAAGCTTAACTGTTGCATCTTTAAACTTATTTATAACTTACAGAGGGAGTATAGTGTCTTGGTTTTGTCTCTTCCATAACATTTACAGCCAGCAGGAGATAATAAAATCTAGGTTGAGCTCATATTGCTGAGAAAAAAAAGAGAAAATCCAGGTCTGTATGTGTTGGTGGCTGTCAGGTGAGATATTTTATACCTCATTAGTGTCGCAGCAGTTATTGCTTTTTGTTCCTTTATGAATAGATCATGTGAAGCCATGCCTCTCTCTCACACTCCTCACCAATTTGCCACAGCAAACAGAAATAAGGGATTTCTTGTCAGAGCCCTTTTCACTTCAGTGCTTGTTTCTGATGAGCCATGCTACCTAAACAACTCTAGATGTGCTTCACAGCCCTTGGACCTCCTCAGGGGTGCAGAGATGTTGTTTTGAGCTGTCCATGCAGCATTGGCGCATGTGCTCCCTCGCCAGCATGGCTTGGGAGGGCTCCAGCTGACCTCCCTGGAAGGCTCCCATAGTTCCCAAGCACTGCAGCTCACCCCTGGGCAAAGCCATGATTTTCGGGGCAGGCAAAGCACTGCTGAGCAGTATTTTCACTTAACACACTGAAGATTATTCAGGATAGTGGGTCAGTGTCTCCCCAGCAGAGAATGGTCTCCTGGTGGAAGTTGGCCACATGTGTTCTTCCCTCAGATCTGAGCTGGAATAGTCTTAGGTTTTGGCCAGACAAAAGTTCAGCTCTTGGTTTGTTTTTGTTTTGTTTTTGCTGAGATTATTCAAACCATGTCCAATCTGCAGAGAAGATGTTCTCATATAGTTCAGGGGGAAGACACAAAGGAGAAGTGGTGTAGATTAATTTGTCCAACAGACAAAGAAAAATGGAATAGGATTCTACAGACAAACAGTTGGGAAGAAAAGCACATGTCTATACCCAGTCCCTGTTTCCACAATTGTTAATACACTCTACAATAATTATTCATAATATTAAATCCATTCTGAGCATTCCCAAGGCAAATAGAAGCCATCAAGTAATTTTTGGGAAATCAACTATTCCTTTCACTCTCTCTTTCTGCTTGCAGGAAAATCTATTCTGTTAAAGAACCACATCTCAATACTGTTTTCCTTTTTTAAACAGCACACGGTTCTTATTACACCATGTTTTGAGTGGAGGGCATGAAGTTGTGTAAGTTTTAATTAATCCACTGAACCATCAACTGATATTCCACTGCAAATACTGCCATCTGCTACCAGTCCATGCATTGGTAATTAATGTCTGCTACAAGTTTGCTTCCCCAACATTATCTGATTAGGTAATTAGCCTATGGAACAATACCCAACGTTGAGCATTATTGTTCTATTAAGTGTGATCTGTTTGAAACCACTAAAGGATACCTTAATGCTGCTCTATTTCTGTGACTCATGCCTCAACAAACACCCATCCAGAAAATGACAAAGCAATTCAGAAAGGAAGGGAGGTGACAGCAACAAGCCCAAAACCACGTGAAAAGCATATCAATAAAATTAGGCATTAGTACTGTTTATTTCAGAATAGCCTAAGAGGAAATATAAATTTAAGACAATCCACAACTGCTGCTCTCCAGAGAAGGCATGAATCAACATCAACAATGATCTACTTATGATAAAGGCCCCTTCAGAGAAGAATGATGAAACACACTTTGTCATCAAAACCCAGGGGTTTAATAAATCAAAGGAAGGTGGAACAAGGAAGAGGAAAAACAAGGCAGCGTGTCATCCTTATTCACAAGGGTAAAATGTGGCTGTTTCCAAGATTACATCTGGATTAAGCTTGTGAGGAAAGCAAGTGATGAAGATGCAGCAGAGGAGAACAAGTGAAGCCAACATATCAGCATTGTTAGATCCTGTGGCTGTAGTGCAAAGCCTATCAATACCTGGCTGAGTGAAGTGTTTTTTACTTTATCCAGCTCTTTGCCTCAGGGGATTACAAAAAGAACTCTGATTTTATTTTGCATGAGATCACTAGCTTAGCCTGGGGCAGAGAAGAAGTCAGCAAAGTCAGCCCTAAGTGCATGGAAAACACAAGCATATAAAAGTCCAAGTTTAGGAACCTGGAGACCCCACACATCATCTCTGCTATTTCAAAACACCGAGGTCAGGATTTGTTTGACCAAATTTACATACCAACATAGTAAGTACCTACACTGCAGCTGATTCTCTCCACTCTTTTTATAGTCAAGAGAATCCTACCCCTCACATTTGCAACACAAATATTTTCCACCACATTTATCTGAAATAATTTGCAAAATCATTGTCAGTTCAATTGCATAGACTGAAGACTATGTATCTGCAAGTTAAGTTTTGGTTCTGCATCAGGCTTTCTCAGTTTCAGGTGCCCCTCCTTTCCAGCAGGCTCTGTTTCACAATCAGATATTTTCAATGGTTGCGACCTAATAATGGATGCAAATCTATAGAGGAGTTCATGAAGCCAATCCTAGCAGGGGTACACTGCCTCCTTCTCTTATTTTGCCTTCACTACTTGCATTCTCATTGACTTCTCCTCATATTCCTTTTCTTACTCTGATAGCAAACCTAGAGCTTATCTACAGCCACAGGCCCTGACTTCTCCAAACAGAGCAGTATCTTTGTCAACTGCAACACTCTCAGACCTCCTCTGCAGTCTAAATCTCTCTAAAATTTGTCATGATGTGCAAACAGAGGAGCACTGAGTAGGAAGAACCCTACAGAACCAGATCAACACCCCATGGTCTCAGCTGCAAAACCAAGCAACACCAAATGCCTGGAGAATAAAACACAAATGGGACAAGCACGAGACTCTTCTTCCATTGAACACATTGGACTCCCAGAGTTTTGAGTCCAGGCCTTCCTTCTCCAGAGAAATTTCCCAGAATTTATGCCATGTAATGTCTAATACTTAGAATACCTTATCCTTTTATTTTCCTGGAAAGTTTCAACTCTTTGATCCATTCCATTATCCCCAATAAGAATGAAATCCTATAGTAGGATTTCTCCAGAAATAATATTCCAGGATGTGGTAAAACACAAATCTTCAGAAACCAGCTATGGTTCTCTTAAGTTCTCACCCACCTCTGAACTTCAGGCTTTCATTCCAAATTCTGGTTTGCTGTGAAGCCTTTTCATTCCTATTTTGCTCCTATCATATCATTAATAACCATGTCAGAGCAAACACTCATCCCAATATTACACAGCACACACACCTTGAAAAAGTCTGCCTTATTTTTATTGATTAATGATAGCTGCTATTTAATATCAACAACATCTTCTGACAATCTCTCCTTGCTGTGATGAAATTGCTTGTCAAAACCTCTCCTTCATATTTGAGCACTGGGGAGTACTCACAGCATCTCACTTCTGCAATCTAATTTAAGTAAAGAGTTAGGGTGAAGACACCAGGCAATCTGTGAAGGGTTACAGGCACCACACTGGAAGGTTTGAACAACCTATCTCAGCTCTTTTAAACAAATGGTGAGATTTCATATTTGGAGATACAAGAAAGAGAGCCTAGAAAGAAAATATGAGCATCCCAAGCGTCCAACTCTAGCATTATGAAATAGAAAATGGTTGATGCAGATGGTAGATTTCAGTCATCAGCTGCGGCTGTTAATTTGAAATATAAAATAGTATTTCAGTTACTTTCTACTCCACAATATTTCAGCAGTAGAATACAGCCTTTCAATAGGCTCTTTTTAATATTAACTCCAGAGGAGGTTTTACCAAAGCAAAAAATTCACAACACTGTACAATTTTATGAACACTTCTACCAATAAGTATGAAAGACAAAGGTTTTTTAAAACATCTTTGCCTAATGAAAAAGCAGTGTTTTATGATTGAAAGTTTGCAATTAGCTCAGCTAAAATTAGAGCTCTTGTATGCAGGTTATACTCCTTTACTCTTTCACTTTTATACTTGAGACAGCACAGAAATGTGATGATTTTCAAGTAGAAAAAGCATTGCTCTTTTGCTGATCCCTTTTAGAACTTGTCATTACTCAAAAATTCCTACATTTCCACAAGTACCAACATTTCTCTAGGGTTGAGGGAGTACATAACACATGAGAATCTATTTTTTGCCCCATTATTATAATTTGTCAATTTTTATTTAAACTTTTATTTGTGTTGCAATAGGAATGAATAAACTGAAATTGCAATTCCATGCCTATTCTTATGTCTAGTTATTCTTATGTCTTATGCCCTGTTATCAATGTCACTTGGATCCCTGAAAGCACTTGGGGCTGTGTCCTTTGAATAGGCATAGAAACACAGAGTTTAGGATGCCTGAACAGAGATCATATGGAGATCGTAGGTTAATTTTTATTATTACCATCAAAATCTTTCTTACCATAGTGCCTCAGGCTCCACCTCAGACCAGGTCCTTGACATTGGATAAAGAACTAGAAATAATCCATCCAAAGATTTTAATTTTGAGAAGAATAGCATTCCTATGTAAATAATATCTGAGGTTACTTTGGTGATATCACTAAAGGTATTTTAGTCTGAAACTACAAGCATTTTTTGGTAAGAAAGGTTGAAAACAAGGGCAGAACAACTACAAACAGAGCAGCTTTCTCTGTACCTATTCCCTTGTAATTAAGATGTTGAGTTGGTGGGAGGGAAAAACATAGCACTTGAGAGTATTTATTAATTACTTTTCAGCTTCAGTGCACAAGGTTAAATGCAGCCTCAGGCAGCTTTCACTGATGTGACTCACATCTCCACAATGTCAGAGCTTTCAGTGACACTGATGGGCTCATATTTTGCAAAGAATAAACCACCCTCCCGTGTATTAATTAAGCATGTCCTGCAGTGAAGCAGTGCAAAACTATAAGAAGTTTTACACAGTCACTTTCATACCTATAAAATGTGTCTCGACAGCTGCTGAGCCTGAAAACTCTCATTAATCCCCACAACGTGGACAGCACAAATAAGAAACGTGTTTCCCCATGGCAACTGTGTCCTCAGTGGGCTCAGTCAGCACAGGCCTCTTCCCCAGGAAGATGACCAGCAGATGACCTAATTATGTCCAACCACAGCATCATTTTCTATTAATATTCATATGAATTCAAATATGAATGAGGACATTGGTAAATATTCCAATGGAAAGGTTTACAGAAATAAAGAATTACTGGCATACTTTTTTTTTTAAATTGTGGCTATTATTTTACCATATTTTCTAACCACGTGAAATATTTTTATTCATTCTTTGCACAGCTGCCCCCAGAGAAAACAAACCCAACATCCCACAAATCTTAATCCAATTCAGCTACCCCAGGTAATGCATAACTTCAGTCCATGTCCATGGTCTCTCATGGATCCTTGTGCCCTCCTGAAGGGCGGAATGTAAAGTGTGCCAGAGGATTCAATCCATCCAGGCAAACTCTATGAAGAAAAATAAACCTCCTCAAACCACAAAAAACCAGCAATAATGAAAAAAAACCCCACCTCCTACCATGCTTCACAGTGACGGTTTCCCACAAGCTGCTCATTATAAAAATCAGAGTACCACAGTGTGGAGAGAGGTCTAGAAAGTGTGTGTTCAAAAAGACTCAACTTTTCTATATTTTATTTGCTAAAAAATGAAATTCCTTTCAGAAGCAATATAATTTTGGCAATTTTAAAAGAGAATCCCAGAAAGAGCATATAACAGAGCTTATGATCCCTCCGCAGTCTTCCTCTCCTTTAGAGTTAGGAAAACAACCATTTCTGATTCTTTATAAAACTTTCAATTTAGACGTTTTCTATTTTCCATAATTTTTGGCACTAAATTACAAAACTTCCTTACTCTTCCTCACAGTGCAAAATTTCAATTTAATCAGGCAAGACCAAGGAAGTTTTGGGAGATTACTGCTGGAGTGCACAGCTAAATTCAGTTTCATGACACTTCTGCAAGCATTTCAGTGTTCATTTAAGTGCCCCAAGCTCATGTATTTCCACCTTCAATCACCTATTACTGAAACTGAACAAAACGAAAGCAACATTTTTCCATTTACATTCCCAAACGCGAGCTGTCTAAAATAACAAGATCTTCTTCCTCTCACACTTATTTCACACCTAACTCCCTGACCACCTGAATGCTTGGCATGAATTCCTGTGAGCAGTGTGGTCTCAGCCCAGCCTTTTGTTCGGACAGCTGATTTGGCCTCAATTTCGCTATTTCACCCTCTTCATAGCAGCGCCATCAAGTGTCCAGAGATCCGAGCGTGTGCCACTGCAATCCGTGACAAAGCCACCCACACGCAGGTACCTGCTGGTTGGGGCTGCTGCAAACACATTCTGAGATGTTCCTGGGGAAAAGTCAGCGTGGGGTAGCACTTGAGAGGGGAAGTGCAGGAAAAAAAGGTGTGGGAGGACCAAACAGAAGGTTAGATATGGGGAAAAAAAAATCAGTGAGTTGATTTTCAGTACAGATCCAGAGATTTGCTGAAGTCTGCAGACCAAGCAGGGTTTGTTCCTGAAGTGAAAGCTTTTTAGGAGGGAATAGGTTTGGGATGGTTGCTAGCCTTCACAGTAAAGCTTGCTTTCCATGAACACCAGGATAAAGGTAGGTAAGGTCCCAAGCAAAGAAGGTAGTTGTCATATCTTCAAGATATGCATGGAGCCACAGCTCAGGGGGGTTGATGTTGGGGTGGAATTTCCATTGTCCCCCTGTGAAGTACAGCAGGTATCTGGTATTGTATGACCCCTGTGGTCTGAGAACAGCCTTTCCTGCTTCCTTGCACATCCCCTTAGGTTCTGACTCACCTGGAGCATGAGGATTTGCTGCTAACCCTGCCTCTAACATAAACCTTTCTTGAGAGGCTGGGGGAAAGTCACTGCACTCCTCTACAGCCTCCTTTTCCTGCCTTGTTTTCAAACACACCATGCGCTTCCTCTGCCAGCCTTGGCTCCCAAAAGGATCCAATAAATAATAACTAACCCTCAGTTCAAACAAAAGGATTTTACAGAATTATTTAGGGAGGAAAAAGATTGAAATTTCAGAGTCCTGGGAAATCTGAGCATTGTTTTGAAGAATACAAGTAGGAAAATTCTCCACATGTGGTAATTATCATTGCTTCATTAAAAACTCGAAGAAGCCATGACAATTTTTACACATTGGAGATGTGATTTCTCTAACACTAAGAAGCACAAATTCCCCTTTAGTTCTGCAGTAGGTTTTCAAAAGTATCTTACATGGAATTTTCTTTCCTTATGGACTACTTTCAAATAATCTAGTTCCTGCCAATATTCTTTGTTTTCCTGAAAGACATAAGACAAAACAAAACTCTGTGTAGTCACACGGAGGTAGACTGCCTTGGGTTTCTACGGTACCTGATTGGCTCTGAACAAGCAGTCTGCAGTCTTTCCTGACTTGTAAAGTCCTAAAATTTTCCAACAAAGATGCACTCCTGGTCCCCTGAGAGCAAATTTACTCTACTAACAATAGGCTTTTCTCAGCTCTGCTCTGTGGATTCCTTTGCCCACAGGTTGAAAACCACCGCTGTGTGCTGTCTGGCATTCTGCAGCATAAACACATCTCTGTTCCAGGAAAAATAGCTCCCAGTTTTGGGTCTTTGAAAAATACATCTGGATCTACCTCCTGAAATATGAATTCATTGTATTTTAAAACCTCAGAGCCTGATTATGGCAGCATAAGCAAGTTACACCAACAGAGCCAGCTGAGCTGCATGGGTGTAAAACCAGATATAAATTAATCCCTTTGTTTCCACAGCTCTCACTGTCAAATCTATTTTCAGTGCAATCAGAAGTTAGGCTACATTAGTAACTTCAGACCATGACATTTTTTCACACCCACTAATCAAATACTGAAGGCATTTAGCAAATTTTTTGTGCAATGTGGAACACAAACACGATGTTGGATTTTCTCAACAATTATACCTTTAGACCTCATTGATTTGTTAGCTTTATTTTTTTTAACATTGTGTATTACTTTTCCCACTTCTGTTCTTGCAAAGATATAAATATCTATATATTTTTTTTACAAATGGATAACATTTTCTCATCCACTGCAGGACTAAGAGATTCACTTTTGAAAAGCATCGCCTGTGCTATGTATAATTCTCACCAAAGGGAGAAAGTGAACACCATTTTTTTGTTCTCTCACTTATGGCCCCTGTCCAACAGAGCACTTAGACATATGTCTGCTTTTCCCCCTAGACTGGGGGTTTGGCTACTGGATAGCACAAATCTATGCTCCAGGAAACGTATGTTATCCACTGCTACTTAGAGTCAATCAAATATGCTTAAATAGCTGATTTGGACAACTGGAATGTGGCAATTATCCTATGGAAATCCAGAAACTAGCGGGCTCAGGGACCCTGTTCATAATGGAGGTGCAGCAGAATAGTCTCAGAGCACACAGAAAATTGCTTCATGTATGGCTCTCCTTATGTTCTCTGGTTATCATGTCTTAGAAATTGAAGCATTCGATGAAAACCACTGGACTATAAATTGGTGTCTCCAACACAGAGTTTCTGACTCTCACAGTGTGACCTGCCCAGTGCACCCCATTAAAAAGGTAAACATGACAAGATAATGGATCCATTTTGGCACTGGCAATACACTTCGATTTTTTATTATTTCTACTTTCCTAGCTCACGTTGAAAAGTCCAAGAGCTCTCTTCAGTTGTTAATCTATGAATGGCTAGTGGCTAGACCCTCATGTTCTGGAATTAATGGTACAAAATGACAAAGAATTTGCTCACTAGATAAGGAGGCATTGGAAGTAAATTTTCAAAAAAATTGGGTTTTTTGCAAAGCTAAGCTTTGCTCTCTACATATGCTTTCAAATGCTAAATATGCTTTTAAATATGATCTCTAAAATGCTTTCCTGCTTTTCTTTTCATATTATCTCAATGTTAATCTGTAACTAGCTAATTCTGAACACCCTAGGAACTGGAGGGCTGAATTTGTATTGAAGTCTAGCCTAATCCTTGTCAGTAGATCCAATCCATTTTCTAGGTGAGTTAAAGCACTTCTCTTCTATCTTGACAATTTTAATGCATCACTAAGCAATCATCCTTGTAATCCACTTGCACAGATTTGTGTTTACTGCCTATGTTCATGTGCCTAAAGAATGAAATATGGAACTAACAAAATGCTGAGGATCTACCTGGCAGTTTTCTGACCCCTGAAATTGAACGGTATTTTTTTTGTTGAGGTATAAACTCTCTTCTGCACCCTGTCAAAGGAAATAAAAGATAGAACCAGGGAAGGGAGAAAGCACCTTTTAAGGCTCCTGAAGCTTTTAATTGAACCAGTGATTCAGGAAATCTCATTCTCCCTTCTGCTTGTTCTGAAACAGAGAGACAATGAGCAGATTTCTGTCAGTTGAGCAGATGCTCTGTGCATGCAGACATTTTTGTGTCTAATGATAGCTTTGACGTTATGAGGAGTTCTGAGGGATCTTCTGCCTGGGGTATCAGTGAAGGATTCATTAAGTGCCTTTCCTATGAAAATTATAAGACATTCTCCTAAATATGAAAAAATTGCATAAAATTAGGCTTGTAATGATATTTCACTTTACTTATCACAGGATTGCACTGGCAGAATGGTTTTAATTGCTCAAATTACAGTATCTTTCAGATGTCAAAATTGCTTGCATTAATTGCCAGTGGAGACAAAGCAATAATGCTTCTGTACTAACACACTGCACACCCAATTAGCATCAAGGGTAGGGTTAAACTTCATGTGTCTTTCTGTAATATGATTAAAAGGAGTAAGCTACTAGATAAAGTTCAGAACTAAGATGAATGCACCTTTTCAGTCCTCAAGTCTTAGCCTAAGTATTTACTTGCACTGTATGAAAAAAACCCATCCTCAAATGTGTTTTTTAGATGATGCCTATTTCCCTAACCTCATATTTAGGCTGATTTACATCATATCAGAATATGGCTTTATTTTTCTTACTTACAATAGAAGCCAGCACTGTCCCTCTGTTCATTTAGAACTATGTAAAAAAGATGCAGCTCCATCAATGCAAAGAGATTAACACTTTTGTACTTCACAGTGCAAGCCTTTATTTATTTCCATTGTGAAGCCAAACACTACTTTTCTGCTAAAAACATTTTGTCTGTAACTTTCCTCTGTCCACTCTTCATGTAGCAGTGTAAGGTTATGGGTGGGTTTTTATGTAGCATAGGCTAATTAAGCAGGGGAAGTTTTGCATGTACAAGGGGAATACCTTGGCAAATGGACTTGGAAATGTTGCTATTCTGGCCACTGACACAACGAAGTTATTATTTGGAGGAGGAGATTATGAGGTTTGTTTGTGTTCTGGCTTTTTACCATCAGTATGTAGGTGGGTAGTTTGCTGGAAAACAGGTTCAGGTTAAAGAATCATAAAAGACTTGGTCTCAAGCCCTGCACCTGTTGTGTGTTCAGTGGAGGGAAATTTCATTTACAACTCCTTTTTGGAAAACCAGGCTGTCCTCTTCAGGCCTTGGTCTGCAGGTGCAGCATCCCTTAGGCTGTTCCAGCTGGGAATGTTTGAAAGAACTTTTACACCAAAATCACTCTGTTTTTTTAATTTGACATTATGATGTGTGACTATACCTTAGAAAGCTCAAAAGGTAGCAGAGTTTCACAGGAAGGCAGCTACTAGGAGATGGCAGAGAATGTGCCTGGATTGGGAAAGAGGAAGAAATATGATTTCTGACTGTCTTTTAACAGGAGCCAGAAGGACTATTCTGGCATTGTGACTTTTACCCCTGGGACATGCTGACAGAGAGGTGTGAAGGACACCATGAGTGTGTAGGCATCACCCCCACATTTGATGTGTGTTCTTGTAGTGGCTACTGCTCATCTGGGTTTCTTAAGTCACCTTGGCACATTCCTTAATTCTCCCTAGGAGTTTTATGCATTTGGATCTTAAACATTTGCCTAAGTGATTCTCTGAGCGGGAATGTTGGTTTCTCTCAAAAATGCCAGCACCTCTTCATCTATTCTTAGCTCTCCTTTATCTTATCTTAAGGAAACAGACTCTTTACCAGGAAAGTGCTCAGTGTGCCATCCAGCAGGTATTTTCTCCCTCTCAGCTGGAAACCACACAAACAACTATGATTAAAATAAAACAAAACTCATATAATGCTACTTGTTATCATTAGAGAGGCACCACGTGTTTTGTCCTCTGCATTTAACATGTCATGTGATAATGAAATTAGTAATTCTGAGATCCAGTGTTTAAGAGGATTTTCCTCTACTGTTGTTTGGAAAATATTTTTGGTAATAGAGCCACAAATTAAATTTTGAGAACTGCAGGAAGGTTCTAATAGCAATAGTAAGCCCATACTCTTTAAATAGGTTTTTCAAATTGCTACACAGCAGTACACATTATGTATAATGACCTGAAAAAAACGTATTTTTTACACTAGTTTTCATAGGCAGTAACCCTGTTTCTCACCATAGAGTTAATGGAGAATTGTCTTCTGCTCAAATACTGAAAAATGCATAGCAGCTGGGTAAGTTTTGGCATTTTTAACTTCACTTACTTGCTAAATTCTTGAATGCACATATCTGAAAACTCTTTTGACATTACCTTTAAAAGGCAGTATTATTGAGAGAGCTTACATTTAAGGGAAAAAATTTAGAGCCCAAATAAAGAGTAACAGAACAAGCAGAGAATATCTCATTGGCTCATTGTAGCCACCAGAGACAGTGGTGCTTCTGAAGCAGCTGTGAGAAGCTGCCTGTGTGCCATGACATCTCCATCACACCAGAGGAAGGAATGAGCCAGAGTGGGCAAAGGGTTAGTTCATGTCCTGAAATAAGAAGGTTTAATATTCTTTGCCAAAGTTGTTATCACTTAGTAACTCCAGATATATTTGTAATCCTCATTGCAAATTCCATCAGTTTCCACTGTCCAGCAGCACAGTAATTTTGTTAAGTGTCTCATTTGAGAGTTACAAGAAAAAATAGAAAAATTCATCATTTACAACCTTGTTGCACACTCTCTATATGCACATATTTATGAATTAAGGCTTAGTTTGTAATCTGAATCCTTTTCACTCTAATCTCCTTTTAGTGTTTTGTGGATGGGATGTATACACAACAGAACATCACATAATCCACACCATAATTTAGGAAAACCACCATGATATTCTCTATACCCTCTCCAATCCTGCATCTATTTTGGGGCAGCAGATGTGTGGCCATCCCTAGTAAAGGATTCTGCAGGTGTTCAAATGCAGCTGAGCTGAAGGAGATATTTTATTTACTACTGCAAAAGCAGTGCATTGGGGATTACTACATTCCCAAAGTCCCTGAAGTGAGAATTCCTCAGGAGATTGTGAAGGGGAAGTCTTATATGTGCTTGTCTTCTATTTCCCCCAGCCTAGGTACCCACCTGCATCCCCTCTCAGAGCCTGGATGTGACATAGACCATTGGTGCTGCTCAGCACAACACTTCTCATGCTCTGAACTAGTTTGTCGTGGCATCAGAATAGCCAAGATTAAAGTTCAGGAATGGGTGAGCCTCAGGTGGTCAGGTGTCTTTGGCTATTATTAAATCAGCACAGCTTCAGTTCCTAGACTGGATCCTGATCTTTTACAGGAACTGGACAGATGAATTGGACAGAGTGGAGAGCAGAAGTAAAGATTAACTAGTTTGAATCCTGGGTGTGAGTTTGCAAAGTATTTTGGCTAAAAGCTAAGTATGTTGCAACTAAGAAAATGAGGAGCCAAGAGTAGAATCTGACCCACAGCTGGAGAAAAAAGAGGTTTCTTGCTATGAATATGTGGTATTCAATGCTTGAAAGATTTCTTATTCACAATAAGAGTTCAAGCTGAATGAAGAGATGTTAATTTTTGGGAAACTAAAAAACTGGGATACAGTCCATGATCAAACCAAAATTTCATCTTGTTCAATAAAGCTAATGGAATGGCAATGAACAGAAGTTGGTTAAACCTACATGTCTGTAATGTATTCAGCATTTAAACCACATATTCCAGTTAGGGGCTAAATGTTAATACAGATCTCCACACAGTACATTCAAATACCAATTATTAAGTCAATATTTCTAAGTGACCAGAACTGACCCCACATAAATATAGAAAATAAAGGACAAAATATGTTTAAGCTAGTGCATTTCATTTTTAAAAAAATTAAAAAGGGGATATTAAAGCTGATACTAAACTTTAGTCTATTGTCAACAACAGCTGTCAGAGCAAGCAGGTAGCATAGCAAAGGTGAAAAGGTTAAGGAGCCTTGTGAATATGAAAGGCTTTAAATTACTGCTCATATTGACCCACTGTGTGACACAGGACTGGACCCTAGGAAGCACAGCAGAAGGACAGGGCCACTGCGTGGGACACTTGCTGGCCTCAGCAGCCCTGTGCACTCACAGCATCAGAAACTCAGGGGGCAAATAAATTTTATCCTTTAGAAAACAGAAAAAAAACTTTTCACGGAATAGTTCATAGTCCTGGTTTCATATTTTCTTCTCAAGCAGCTACATTTTACAGGTTATCTCATAATAGACAGAAACTTTCTCCTTTGTCTTCTTTCACTATGAAACACAGCCAACAAAAGAGGAAATCTAACTTAAAAACCTGGCAGTAACAGAAAAATAAGCCCTTTTCCTTTTTGGAAAAAAACCCACAAAACCATCACCAGCAATGAAATTCAAATGTCATCTCAAGTTAGGCACATAGTTTAAGCTATCAATCACAGAAAAAAATTCTGCTTGCATCTGCATGAAAAATACATTTCAACAATTTTGGGCCACAAACACTCCCACAATTCACGAAGACATTTTTCTCTAGGTTCTTTAATGGCTTTAAGGATTTTTTAAAGGATATTTTAGGCAAAGTATATTTTTCTAAGTTTATTCCAGGACATCTAAATAGGATGTGTGAAATAATTCTTCTACTCTACTACTAAAGAGCTGCAGCCCAAGAAGGCTGTTCAGTTTAAGGGATAATTTCTTAAAGACACAGATGGACTAGAAAGATGCCAGGAAAAGGACAGAATTACTTCAGGTCTAGAAAGCACTACCTCTGAAAAAAAGATTAATACCCCCATAATGTTGAGCATGAATAAGAACATGGCAAATCCTGAGGTACAAATAAGGGATTTATAAAAAGGACTATTCTCTTCACAAGATGCATTGGGCTTGGTGCAGCCAGAAAGACTGGGGTGAAACAATAGGAAAATCTGATATAAAACATGGAAGCAGTGAAGGTTTTTAAGAACAGGTTTGGCAGACATTTGTCAGGATTTATTAAAGCTGATCTGGATCTAGGGCAAAGGAAAGGAGAAACTGATCACTTAAAATACTGTCCAGTCCTATTTTCCTTCATCTGATCTCTTTCCTACTGAGTCAATGAGATTTGTTCAGCATGCATGCTGTGAGAGGCAAAAGGGCTAAATTCTTTGCTCATTTCTAAACATTAATTCATTTGAGTCTCTTTCCACTGCATGCAGACATTATTTGATGAAGGCATTTTATCATTACTGTGTTATGTGACACCTTGGTAGGTGTCAAATTTTAAAATAAAGGATTTTGGTCAGTAGTAAAAATGCAGCACTTCTAATGCCGTTTTCTTAGTCAAGTTGTGCTGCAGTCCAGAATATTTGAATTGTTGTCAAGGAGTTTACTTGCAGAAGAGTAGAAAAATCACAGCTTGTACTATAAAATGGAGGCTAGATACATTTATTAAAAGTTAAATATTCCAGTGCTGTCTAGAAAAATAGAAATCTCCTTCCACTTTTAATTCTCCTATTTAATTACCTCTTTTATGAAGCAATCTACTGCTCCTTGTAACCAACTTGGTAAAGAAACAAGTGGAAATGCTGGAAAGCTTATCTGCTTATGTTGCTACATCCTGTAAAAAATCCTTTTATTCTGCCAAAGAAGCAGAGCTCTGACTAAATAAATACACAATACTGAGAAGCACTGAATAGTTGCAGCATGTTATGCATTAATACTGCTGAAATACTGACCCAAGAAAAATATCCATGTTGTTTACAGAGCTTACCACACTATGCAATAGAAGCAATAAACACTTGCTTATTTATAATATCAGATGCGAATCACTAATCTAGAAAATTAGATTTCTGAAAGAACACAGACTGCCTTTGCCAAGAAACAAAAATCTGTCTGAATCACTTCTTTCTTTTTAATAAACTTTCTCTGTGAAACATTGATATTGAAGGAATCAATACAACTTTTTAAAAAATATCCCTATTGTCATTCATTTATTCAAGTAGGGACCTCAGCCTTAATTAAAATAATTCTGCAAAGACCCAGGGGAAGCACATATGTATAATTCCTACAATTACTTATTTATTATTTCAATTCATTATTTATTACTAAGAGTTTTTTTCAAAAAAAGCTCACAGAATTTTAATTAAAGTTACAGTAGACTCTGAGTACTAAAATTGAACATACAGAACAGTCTCATATATCAAACTGAAGTAAAAAATAATTTCTATGTATGTTAATCTACAAGCAGTTCTATTTCTGTGGAAGTGAAAATAAAGTCACACACAGCCAAAGACAAAAACTCAGCTGCACATGTGGCTGCAATGTCAGTTTGGTTGAGTAGTCACACATTTCTCCTAGGTAAAGATCAGCCCAACCTGATCCTCCTCAGCCTCCTAACACAGGGATGATGGTGTGGAGTTGGAGAGCCCAGCTGTGGCTCTCTCATGCCCACCACACACTGTCAGAGAAATGGATCCAGGCTGGGGCCTCCAAATTCCAAAAGTAGATATTAAATAGCAGTAATCCATGTGTTTTAAGGGTCCAGCTACCTCCAACCCCCTCCTGGGTCGAGTAGGCATAGACCTCACCAAGCCTATTTGGATTGAAAGATCACACTTGGCACTTTCTATCACCAGAAACAGTTTTAAAGCAGACTATGTGTTCAATTATTAAGTTGCTGCAACAGCTGACTTGTCATTTGGGAGTTGGTGCAAATCTAGCCTCACACGTTGAGCGCCACTTTGTCACAGACTACGTTAATTAAGCCTGGCTTAGGCTGTTTTTGAATTAACCTCCCATCAACACCTTCTCATTACAGAATGGTCAAACCATGCCAGCAGTGCAGCTCATTATGCTAAAGGAGAAGTCCAGAAATATCAATAAATATATTAATTCTCTTTAAAGACTGAAGCCAGCTCTTGGTCCCTGGATAGGCACAACTGTGTGAGAGTTGACCACACTCCAAACTGTGAACAAATGTTGGACATTGGACAGCTAAAAATCTTATAAAAGCAACCTCTTTTGGGATTATTGTATTGTTGCCAGACCAAGTAAGCAGCAGTGTTCTGCTGAGGTGGAAGGCAAAGAGTAAGGAAAAGTGAAGTCTCTGTTTCAGTGAATTGTGCTCAACTGTTTCTTTTCTGTTTTAGCATTCAGTACAACCACACTGGGGAAGTTGTTAAAAACCTTCACCTTTTTGAATGTACTTCTTAAAACATACACTATCAATACCACAGCATTGTGAAGGACTTCCTAGTTTCATCTCGCTTCAAATTCACAAGGCCAAAGGTAAAAATGTTTACTCAGGATCTGCACAAAAGAATTTCTGTCTGAAAGGTTTGCTGCAACATCTACAACAGAGGTGACTCGAAGGTGAGTGTCACAGCCTTGCCTCTCACATATCATTAGACACCAGTTAAAGGAGGTAAGTTCTCCTCTCCCCTACCCTGGCTTTTGTTTACAGTGACTGAATACTGCAGGAACAAAATAAATACAGCAACATATTTTATCACATCTTCTTTAGGCCTAGAATTCTTTGTGATAATTACATAAATTTGGGGCTGAATATGCACATATGCAGTGACATGAAAGCTTTTTCCATATTAAGGCAAGGCACACAAGCATAAAGCCTAGCCCAAACTTGCTTCAGGTAAATTGGCACCAAAATCATAGCATTTCCTTGTGTTAGGCATTAAGACATACCAAGAAGACAGAAAAAGATGGATGAGGCTGGGGATGGCCAGCCAAGGGCAGCTTTGTACCAGGGCCTGCGAGCACAGGACACTTTTAGCTTACTGACATTACTGAAATGTTTGCAGAAAACAAGATAAGAAATCCTCCCCATCTGGTTTGAGAGATTTTGATGAACATATGGAACACCCTGCTGGTAGGAAACTGAGGTTTACAGCCATATGCTTGGCCACGCTCTGGTACGACTACTGCAGGTCTGCAGTATGCTGAGGTTTGATCATGTGTATCTGTATTCCTGATGATGATGTACAACAATCATAATGGCCCAGCTGAGCTTCATCAATGAGGTCTCACAAGGAAAAGAGGTTGGGAGAAAAAGATATTTTTGTGTCCTTTTTTCTGTTGAGCTCATTGGTGTGGAGACTTGAGGTTTGGGGTTTTTTTATTCCTTTGCTTGTTTGGGTTTTTTTTGTATCTAAAATTGTGATAAGATTGTGCCAAGATAATAACAACTTGGAGTTGCAATATATTAATAGATTTTCAGGTAGCTGTTGACAATAAAATAGTGCTGAAGTTATTAAAATCTAGCATTTATGATTCTTAGCTGTCTCTCTATGCATGAATATAGAGAGCCATGTATTAACCTGTCAATTATAATTTTTTTAGTAATTCAAACTATTGGTAAAAGTAATCATAAAAAAGTTAAAATAAGTATATTAAAATTCTTATTTGTTAGTGTTCAAAATAGGATTTTTTAAGACTTTCCTGACTTCATCGAGGATATAACTAGAATTATAAAGATTTAATAATTTGCTGTCTGTGTCAAACCCACATAAACTTCAAATAAACTGCTTGTGTAGCATTACTCCAATGACATATTTTTTCATAGCTATAACAAGGCCAAAGATACACTGAGCTTAAACAGATGGGATTGTGTTTGCAATGCATTATTAGGCAGAGCCCTTTCAAGGAATCCAAGACATTTCAATGGAACTTGAGGACAAATTAGTCATGGTCAGCAAGGCTCTCGAGCAGCAACACAAGGCATCTGATAAGTAGCTTAAGATTTAACAACTACCTCAGAGAATTCCTGGGCATTGCACAGGGTATTCATCTTCTGATCCATTGCATCTTAAAGAGAAGTGGAAGTAAACCAGGCAGATTTCTCTGTTATCCATTATTTACCTGTTGTCCTAACCCTTGATATTTTATAGAACAGTCAAGTCTCTTGGCGATTCTGACAAGGTGAATTATGTTGGAGATGAGGCAGAGGAAAACTGCCATTGTCTGTGTACAAGTGTGTTTTCAAAAACAACATGCATAAACCTCCAGTGCCCATCTCTGGAGAGAGTAGTTTCCCTCCTGGTCTTGACTGAAACAACAGTTCCATGCCAAGATAAGGTAAATTGCTATAGAGAAATTGTAACAGCTTGTGTACATTGACAAAGCACTTGAGCACAGTAATTCTTGGGGGCTTCATTTAAATTCCCTCCCCTTTAATATCAACAGAGTAACCAACTTCTCCACAATCTTTTATAAGAGGAGAATTCAGAGGAAACCAGATTTTAGACAACGAAGGTAAAAGCTCAGAATCCTTTTTTTCTGACTTAATAGAATTCTCTCAGTTCCTGTAGCAAACTGTGTTCCTTGTGTCAGTAAGCACCTTACAGTAGAACGAAAGGCTGTTTATTTTAACTTTAATAAAAGACTAAATCCTAAATCCTGGTGCCTTGCATTCTGAACTTTGTCCTTATGACTAAAGGACAGTCTGTACTGATACAGAAAAGTGACAAAGTAACAGAAGAATCCCAGGAGAAACTAATGTTATGACATAGTCTCAGTATCTGAACTGAATATACTTTAAAAAAAAAAAAACAAACCCCAAAAAAACCAAAAAAAAAAAAAACCAAGGAAAAAGAGCAAGATACATATAGGAGAAAAGGAAGATAGAGTCTTGTCCTAAGGATATTTAGCTTACAAAATTTGCACTGACACATGGACCACACTGGCCAGTTACAAAGAAGCACC
>VZTN01026797.1:18836-29668 GCA_013400515.1 Erpornis zantholeuca | reverse complement strand
AAAAAAAAAAAAAAAAAAAAGACAGAAGCAGCACTGGTAGAGAAAAATGCAAATAACTATGTTCCACTACTTTAGACTATGGAAGGTGATACCTGTTCTGTACAATTAATAGCTGAAAAGGGCCAAAGATAGTAGATAAGTACAACATGTTGCCAAATGTACACTTCACACTGTGAGCAGTTTCAGTTTGTGCTTAGAGAGCTAAATATCCACTTGGTAACCCATAGATGAAACAAGTTTACTGCTATTTTTCTCAAAGCTACAGTGAGGTGGCCTTTCATCTCTAGAGCCATTACCACCACTGTGTCCAGTCTCTCTGCATCTACTCTTCACACTTGCATTCTTCTTAGCTGCATTTCACTCTTCTTGGATGTTTCAGCAATTTTTTCAGACTTAGTGTGTCCTTGGAATATCGTCAAATGGATTTAACAGTACCATTTCTGAGAAATTAGAGTAAATGCTTTAACGAATAAGCTTAAACTGAGCTTTAAAACAAAAACCAAATTATTTTAGTATTTCTAATAAAAACCTGGATTTATTTAGGACTTCAAACCAAACAATATATTTTTTCCAAGTGTCATAATAACTTTTGTATCATTTTAACACTTTGCTCACTGTCTCAAAGCTGCTCATATTCCTTAGAGTATAAATAACTAAACTTTCTGGTAAAGCCACGAGTTTCTCTGATATTCACTTTTTTTCTCATAATATTGCTTCTGTAAAAAACAATGACCAGCTAGTCCAGGCAAAGTGGAAGACTGTGAGGTGCAGAGATGCCTGAACTTTATCAAAATAGCTTTTTTCCATTATAGGCCAGTTTATGCAGAACCAGGACTGGTGGAGACAGATGGGGTTCACCTGTATAAAAGGGGGAAAAAGATTCCAGCAGGGCTGATTGAGAGGGCTTTAAATGAGGTTTGAAGGGGGAAGGGGATAGGACCAGGTTCACTAGAGGTGTTGGGGGTGAAATCAGTAGCCCACATGATGTGCATGTACACCACTGCACACAGTATGGGCAACAAACAGGAGCTGGAAGCCATCATGCAATGAGATGATGAGAGCTATGATGTAGTTGCCATTATGGAAACATGGTGGGAACACTCACATGAATGGAGTGTGGCAATGGATGGTTATAAGCTCTTCAGAAGGAACAGGTGAGGAAGGAGAGGTGGTGGGGTGGCTCTGTACATTAGGGAGTGTTTCAGCTGTATAGAGCTCAAGAACAGACAGTTGGAGGTTGGCTAGTGTGACACGCATCTACAAGAAGGGTCACAAGAATGGTTCAGGGAATGTAGCAGAATATCTTAGGGATCTTGGACATGATTGTGTAATAGAATGAGTTTTGAGCTATCCAGGTAGGCCTCGGATTCACGCCTGTATTGAAGTTATAAAGCCTGTGGCGCAGCAAGAAATTCTAATTAAGGTGTGTTTAAATTTTAGATAGAATAATTTTGTTGTAATCACGGTAGCTGCCTTAAAACTGAAATTGTTTGCATTCCTTTTTACTCTACCAATTAGAAAGCACCTGTAACTGTAAACTATCTGAACTCTATATAATCAGCCATTTCGAGATAATAAAGGGAGAACGTATGACTAACCATATTGGTTGTATCATTCGTTGCTCTGTTCCAGCCCCCGTTATTAGAGGACCCTGGTTTTAAGGGAACTGCAGGCCTCTCATCCTGATCTTAATGCTGGGGAAGGTTATGTGACAGATTATCTTAAGTGCAATCACACATCATGAACAGTACCACCAGGGGATCAGGCCTAGCCTGAGTGTGGGTTTAGGAAAGGCAGGTCCTGCCTGACCAGCCTGATCTCCTTTTATGATCAGGAGATCTGCCTAGTGGATGAGGGAAAGGCTGTGGATGCTGTCTACCTGGACTTGAGTAAAGCCCTCGATACTGTGTCCCAGAGCATTCTCCAGGAGCTGGCAGCCCATGGCTTGGACAGGGGTGCTCTCCACTGGGTTCAGAATGGGCTGGATGGCCAGGTCCAGGGAGTGGTGGTTAATCATCCAGCTGGCATCTGGTTACTGGTGGGGCTTCCCAAGCCTCTGTATTGAGGCCAGTCCTGTTTAATATTTTTATCCATGATCTGGACAAGGGCATCATGTGAACCCTCAGTCAGTTTGCAGACAACACAACATTGGGCAGGATTGATCTGCTGGAGGCTCTGTAAAGGGATCTGGACAAGCTGAATCGATGGCCCAAGGCCAGCTGTAAAAGGTTCAACAAGACAAAATGCTGGGTCTTGCACTTTGGTCACAGCAATCCCATGTCGTGCTACAGACTTGGGAAAGCGTTGCTGGAAGGTTGTCCAGTAGAAAAGGACCTGGGAGTGCTAGTCAACAGCAGGCTGAACATGAGCCAGTAGTGTGCCCTGGTGGCCAAGGCCACTAACGGCATCCTGGCTTGTATCAGCAACAGTGTGGCCAGCAGGAACAGGGCAGTGATCATCCCCCTGTACTTGGCACTTTTGAGGCTGCACCTTAAGTCCTGTGTTCAGTTCTGGGCACCTCTCTACAAGAAAGACTTTGAGGTGCTGGAGCTTGTCCAGAGAAGGGCAACAAAGCTGATGAAGAGCACAAGTCTTGTGATGAGCAGCTGAGGGAGCTGGGATTGTTTACCCTGGAGAAAAGGAGGCTCAGGAGAGACCTTATTGCTCTCTACAACTGCCTGAAAGGAGTAGCAGTGTGGAGGTCAACGTGTTCTCCCAGGCAGCCAATGGCAGGATGAGAACCTCAAGCTGTGCCAGGGAAGGTTCAGGCTGAACATCAGGAAGAATTTCTTCACTCAAAGGGTTGTCAGGCATTTGAACTGGCAAGGTGCCTAAGGAGTCAGCAGGTCTTGAAGCATTCAAGAAACAACTGGTGTGGCACTTAGTGCTATGGTTTAGTTGGCATGGTGGTGTTCGGTCAAACATTGGACTCGATGGTCTTGGAGATCTCTTTCAACCTTAATGTTTCTATGATACTGTTATTCTGTGATTCTATGAAAATTAGTGACAAAATATATTATAAAACCTACCTCCTTAGACAGAAAGTAAAACTTTATTTCTTGGAAGTCTTTGTCTACTTGCACATTTTAATAATTATGAGAAACTCGGTTCACCTTCATACTACCTACTTTTTAACATCTTGCTCTCAACCTAATTCAGGATCAATACCTTCGATTGTAGCATCTGAAATTTGTCCAGACATGACAATTCAGCAGGATTAGTCTTCTGAACAATGCTTCCTGTTTATTCTTCTTAACTTTGACTATCAGCTCATAGATTCATGCCTGACTAGGCAAGTGTGCACTATGTAGTACTGAATTACCATCTTCCACGTGGTATTCCCCAATCAATTCTCCACACTGTAAAGTTTTACGTAATTACAATTAATGCAGAAAATTCATAATGTTCTGCACATTAGCAGGAACTACATATCCTTCACTTGGTGATGTGCAGTAATAAATATCACCTCCTATTGTACTTTTTAAATGGTAAGACCAGTTGTGGCCTGCTTTTTGAAATGAATTGGCTTACTGCAGGAAGTAAAGCAATCAGGTTTTGACCATGACTAAGGTGAATCTAATGTTTTCTCTGTGCAAAATTCAAAACAAGGAAACAAAATAATGAATGCAGCAGCCAAAAGAGCTTCCATCATTCTGTGTTTATTTGACACATGCACATTTGAAAGGATTTAATCAAACCCTGACAAGTACACTTGTATCAGTCTAACCAAAACACTGTTTATTTTGTCTTACAGATTTTGGCCATTGTGTCCATTCTGTTCATCGTCCTGTCCACTATTGCTTTGTCTCTCAACACACTGCCAGAACTTCAAGAAATAGATGAATTTGGGCAGCCAAATGACAACCCTCAGCTAGCACACGTTGAAGCTGTGTGTATTGCTTGGTTTACCATGGAGTACCTTTTGCGTTTTCTGTCCTCACCAAATAAGTGGAAGTTCTTCAAAGGCCCATTAAATGTCATTGACTTGCTGGCCATCTTGCCGTACTATGTCACCATCTTCCTCACAGAGTCCAATAAAAGTGTCCTGCAGTTCCAAAACGTCAGACGTGTGGTTCAGATATTTCGAATTATGAGGATCCTAAGGATTCTTAAGCTCGCCAGGCATTCAACAGGCCTTCAGTCTTTAGGCTTTACACTCAGGCGGAGTTACAATGAATTGGGCTTGTTAATATTATTTTTAGCCATGGGAATAATGATATTTTCAAGTCTTGTATTCTTTGCTGAAAAGGATGAGGATGCTACAAAATTTACGAGTATTCCTGCGTCATTCTGGTGGGCAACAATCACTATGACTACTGTAGGATATGGTGACATTTATCCTAAGACCTTATTAGGTAAAATAGTTGGAGGACTTTGCTGTATTGCTGGAGTGCTGGTCATAGCCCTGCCCATACCAATTATTGTGAACAATTTCTCAGAGTTTTATAAGGAGCAGAAAAGACAGGAGAAGGCAATTAAGAGGAGAGAAGCACTTGAGCGAGCTAAAAGAAATGGCAGTATTGTCTCCATGAATCTGAAAGATGCCTTTGCTCGCAGTATGGAAATGATAGATGTAGCAGTAGATTCAGGAAAGCTTGGAGAACCACTCAATCCAAAGGAGACACCTGATGACAGCCACCTGTCCCCAAGCCGGTGGAAATGGGCCAGAAGGACAATGTCTGAAACAAGCTCAAATAAATCTTATGAAAACAAGTACCAAGAAGTTAGTCAACAAGACTCCCACGAGCAATTAAATAATGCTGCAGCATCCTCCAGCCCACAGCACCTCAGTGCCCAAAAACTGGAGATGCTATATAATGAAATTACTAAAACTCAGTCTCAGCCTAATCTTAATGCTGGTTACCAAGACCAGTCAGCAAAGCCACCCATGTATGAAGAAGAAATAGAAATGGAAGAAGTTATAGGTCAGAGAGATCCATTGCCAGCTGGGCCCGCGGACATCGTAATGGACATGAGAAGCACATCCAGCATTGACAGCTTTGCCAGTTGTGCAACTGACTTCACAGAAACAGAGAGGTCTCCCCTCTCTCTGTTTCCTGGCTCTCACTTGCAAATGAGATTCCCAACTGATGCTGTTAACCTGGAAGAAAACCAAAGAGCAAGAAGTTCTCAGTTTATACCATTTGCAAAAGACAGAGGATTTTCTCCAACTGATGTCACCTTTGACTACAATCCAATCAACAGACCTGTAATCAGTGATGGCAGTGGGTCCCAAACTGTTTCACATGGTCATTTTCATTTTGACACTGCCATGGAAAGCCCCAAAAGTTCCCTGAAAGGTAGCAACCCATTAAAATCTAGATCCCTTAAAGTTAATTTTAAAGACAATAGAGGTAGTGCTCCACAAACTCCACCAAGCACCGCAAGGCCACTGCCAGTGACAGCAGGAGCAGATTTCACACAGGCCACCCCTCAGCACATCAGCACTATTCTCCTAGAAGAAAATTCCCCCCAAGGTGAACGACCTGTACTTGGAGCTGATGCATCTGCACTTTGTCAGGGACCTGCTAAAAAATCATCCCCTCTCTTCCCCAAACAAAAAATTTTCACTTTCCCTTCAAAAGAGAGGAGGAGCTTCACTGAAATAGACACTGGAGAAGAAGAAGAGTTTATGGAGTTACATGGTATGAAACATGAGAAAAAACAGGATATCAAGACAAATTGCTGTGGGGATAAACACAGTGATGGCAACAATTTAACAGGGGAGCCGCAGGTCACCTCTTCACCCAAAAGCATGAGCCACAACTGTACTCAAGACATTTACCATGCTGTGGGTGAGGTGAAGCCAGACAGTAACCAAGAAGGTCACAAAATGGAAAACCATTTATTTGCTCCAGAAATTCATTCAAGTCCAGGAGAAACTGGTTATTGTCCCACACGTGAAACTAGCATGTGACTAGTTACAGAAGCAATAAAAATACTTTTTCTTAAAACACAGTTAGTAATGCCTATGAACTAAAACATGGAAAGCCTCAACAAAAGTGCATAAAATGTTATTTTTGCATGGCATGAAGAGTTGTTTAGTTTAAATACTGTTTAAATAAAAAAAAAAAAAAAAGACTGCTTTTTGTAACAAACTGAAAAAAAACAGGGAAAAAAATTTCTCAAGAATGGTGAATACAATAAAGAGAGCTCTATGAGGAGCCAGTGGTCTGCAACATCTGACATTTTTGATCCTTTCACTTACAATTGTAGACAGGTTTCGAACTCTTTTAACTTTTTTTTTCCTTGGTTACAATGAATTTTAGAATTTGCACATGAAAGGATGAAATGTCAATGCATGCATTCATAAAGATCTGAAATAAGGTGCTTTGAGCTTGCAAAATGCATATACTTGTAAATAGTTTGGGGTTGGGGGGAAAGCTACTGTTAACAAGGATTTATGGAAAAAGCATTTCCTGGGACACAGGTACTTCCTTCACAGCGTGCTGCCTGGAGGTTTTGTACAGACTTATGTTGCAAAATTGCAACTTCTACTTAAAGCATCTCACGTATCTTGCTTTCTGTTAAAAAGCTCATGAGTATATCTGTTAATTAAGGACTACACTTTATCTTTAGTTTATCTGTGCTGTAAATCATGATGGGTTTTTTTTTTATTTGCAGAACTTCAGTTATTGCTTTTGTCAGCTTAATTAATGATCCTGTGAGGAAAAGCAAAGATTTAATGACCAGAACTTGAAGAATTTGATATTTTTATAGAAAACTGCCAACATTACATAAGTGAGAAGCAAAAAAGTTCCATTTTAAAATTTAAAAATCATTGTTATTTCTGTGGCAATAAATAGTGCCAAATGGCTATACAGATATATCCAAAAGTATTCAACTTCTTAGAATATAACTTGGTATCAAAAAATATTTCCCACAATCTTTTTTTTCCTTTAACACTATTTGCTTCTACATGATCTTTGATCTCTTACCTTTTTTTCTCCATGCAGTGCTCATACTTCAGTAATGGCAATGTTGTTGAAGTTGTTATGGTGTAAGGACATAAGAGACAAGGTTTGTAGGGGAAAGTGGTACCTTTTGTTATCATAAATCATATAGCTCGAGAAAGAAAGGCTTCGAGTGCATGTGATTTGCCTCAGGTCTTCCATACCCCAAAGATTGTCTGTTTTTTTGGTTCAGTAATTTGGACTGACAGAAGATGCCACTTGATTCACCACATTTGCCTCAACCCATCCTTCCATAGATGTTCTGAAATGGAGTATAGGATTTCCACTATACCTAAAGGAAAATGTCAATCATTCCACTGACAACTGCCAAAGCATCTTTCATTTCTCTGATTTCTCCAGCTTTGTAAAAAAAAGATGCTGAACCAAAGCCTTCATTAGAAAGTAACCATTTAACCACTGTTTCAAAAAAGCTACTTTTTATTTTATCCAGAATCCATAGCTTCCTATGCTACAATACATTTGAAAAAGCTTATAGATTGTTTTAATTCCCTAAATCATAAAAAGTTTATTCAATTCACGAATTCTAATCACAAGCAAATGTATGCAGTTATGCAGACATGTCCTACAAAATGTTCCCTTTCCTTTATTTTAGGAAGACTTAAAATTACTGTAGGCCAACCAAGGCATGGTTTGGAACAGCTTCTACTTACCGTAGTAGACCTAGGTTAATTTTTACTCCTGTCTTTTTCTGTCCCTTGAATAAGTAACAACCAGGCACCTAATGCATTTAGTGTAAAGGGACAAGCATTTTTGTTGCAACATTGCCCTTTTCTAGAAAAGGCTGGGCCGATGCCACAGACCTCACTCCAGTCTGGCACATAGGAAAGAAGCAAGTTTGAACAGCCCCAAAATATTGGTCCTGGTGGCTGGGCCAAACAATGAGCACAGCACAATCATTTAGGTTTTTTTTAAAAAAAGTTTTCTATAATTCCATAAATTTTCTTATTTCTGTAACAAGATAATATTGAGGTGTCTCTCCAGTCATTTGAATAACTGAGAATATAATGTCTTTTTTTTCAAACAATGTCTGGTCATTAATTCTCAAAATAAAATTATTTTTTTTTGTCTTTAATTGCAGTTCATTTCAACTTGTTGCTGCATTCAGTTTTATGTATTTATATGGTATTCTGCATAACAATTTTCAATCATGTTGTATCTCACTGTCCCAAAACTTAGCTTTTTAATATTTTATAGACATTAATCTTCTACATTTATTTTTTAGTTTCTAGATATTTTCGGTGACTAAAACTAAATGCCAGTCAATTTTTATATGCCTGAAGTGTTGGTTTGTATTTTCTATGTGCAGTTTTATGAAATCACATGGGCCTGTTCGATCTGCCTTTACATCCTAGCGAACTAATGAAGTCCAAATTAAGACCAAATGGGACCTGGTCCCATGCTCTGGATCCACAGAAAATTCCCATTCAAGACAATGATGGTGTTCTGGCAAGACTGAGGTCTGTGTTGTGTTCCTTCTGTGTGCTTTTTCTCCCAGGTGACCCTAACTCTTTGGAAAAGCCCCCTTAGACCTACGCCACTTGATGAGAAGGGAGGAGACCAGCCATAGGGAACATATTGCAGGAACAGAGATGTAATTCCTTAAGCTCTCCTGAGCTAAACTGCATACAAACCTGATTCTGTCTGGCCTATGAAAACCATTAAAAATTTAAAAGGGGTAAGGCCTCAATCCTTGTGCAGATGAATTTCCCCTGAAACCAATGGGAGTCTGGTGGAAAAAGGGACTGACTGAAATATTAATGAGAAGAAAGTACTCTCTCCCTCTTGATGAAAATCAACAGGAGCTTTACGTATATAAATCAGATGAAAGACCAGGCCCTTATTTGCTGCTGTATTTTAAATGTTTTCAGAGAAGCACATTTATTTTGAAAGCAAAAGAAATGCAATTCACTTTATTAACAGATGCTTTATTTTTTTTAAATACTGGAAGCAAAATGATTAAGCTTTAGAAGTGCTTTTGGTATAATATTGTTATCTACTTTTGACTATGCTGAATACTATTTCCAGAAGCACAGGTTTAGACGTGGTTTTTCCAGTCTTGACTGCATACACAGAATCCACCTCTGAATACCTAACTTGTACAATTCCTGATTAAAACATCTACTTGAGCAGTTGCAGGACTGGATCTAGCTTTCTGTCAAGTACAGCAGGTGTAAGAAGTGCAGGCCAGGATCACTTCATTCATCATGAGCTGATATCCAGCAAATGATGCAAAATCACACCAATATATTTTTCTGGTTTTCTAAAACTTTGGAGCCATTTCAGATTTATTACCCATTCACCACAGTAAGGGGAGAATGTGTCTGAGTTCTGGAGTCTGATGCCAGCTGTGCAATTTTGAAACAACTTAAGGAGTCTTAGGAAGAAGTGACTCCTTGGTGCACCTGAAGGGGGTCTGATTCCTCACATCACTGGAAAATGAAGAATGTTCAGGGAGATAGCTTTGCAATTAATATATTTTTTATAGTTTCTACTAACTGCAGAATCCTGAATCAAAGTTTTAATGATAAACTAAATGCACATATTTAAGAAATGTTCGCTAATGAGTAACTAGAAGAGTTTTTCAGTAATAGTCACATTAATCCAAATCTGGGTGGGGGTGGGGGGAATAATGTATCGCACAAACTGCAAAGGAAGTTGCTACAGGAAAGCTGTTTACAGGGGAGGTATATAATGTAAAGAATGTAACATGGTGTAGGAAGATTTTGCACTACCGAATTTATATAAAATACACTTTTTTTAATGGAAACACAAAAGGCCTTTTAATGCTACATTGTATAGAATATAGAAGCCTCTGTGCTAATGCAGCAATGTAATGCACTGTGTCCTCACTTCACAATTGGTCTCAAAATTCAAACATTAGTGATGTTAGAGAGGTGATATCTGATCTAACACTAGAGCAACAGACATGAAGAGCCTTTTAGCACACTATTATGTAACCCAAAGTGTGTACAGACTGTTGTATTTTTGCCTATAACATTCATAAATCAAAATAACAATTGGCTTTGGGAGTTGTTTCCTAACAGGTAATGTGGGCAATGTATTTGTATTCCTTGAAAAACATCGAGTTTTTTTAAAAGTAGACCTCTTCCCTTACGTGTTGACTGAGCTTCTGTTTCCTTCAAGGTTTACCTTCAAGTTATTTAATTAACTGTTTCAGCCTGCTCTAAACCACAGTCCAGTACAAAAGACAGTTGTCTTTTTGAAGCTCTATTGCAAATACAGTCAGACTGGTAAAAATGTCCAGGGCTTAACTGATTGGCTTTTTAATTCAAATAATTTTTGAATCGCTTGGAGAGAAAAATATTTTGATACTGCAAACATATTTTAGAAGCAAAAAAATGCAACAAATATGCCTTTTTTTTCAAAGTAGCCAGCACAGATCAAGCAAGAAATGCAAAAACTTCTAAGGGGAAAGAAGGGCAGAAAACTGTAAGTAAACAAGGCATGTTTTAGTGTACTATATAAAAAGATAATAAAACATATGTAAAAGAAGCCTTGTTCACACTAAATGGGGTAAAAATGCCAGTAGCAAAAGACTTAATTCCACTCCTACTCCATTGTAATTTTTAACCTAAAAGCAACAGTTCAGTGATGCTATTACTCACACACCTGCCACGTGAACATCTGATCTGTAATCATTTATCAGAAAGCTTTCCTGGAAAATAAGATACCACATTTGCTGTCCTTATTAATCTTTGGATCTCTTTCCATTGCCCTCCAAATATCAACCTTCTCTTCTTCTTGGGCACGGTCAGAAGACAACCCACCCAAGAAGATGATAGGTGTGTCTTGTTTGTCAGGAAAGTGCTTTGGTATTGTGGTGCAAATGGCCAGATG
>VZTN01026797.1:0-12092 GCA_013400515.1 Erpornis zantholeuca | reverse complement strand
TAGATATAAATACTAGGAAAGTAAACAACCTAAATATTGGGAGATCATGTTAAACCTTAATTTACTGTATAGGCTAAAACCATGTTTCTGCTAACTCTCTGAATGCAAATTTTCATTGGGTGAAAAACAGACACTATTAATCAGATGATGAGGAAAAATGATCTGCAGTTTTGTTAGTTAACATCAGGGGGCCCTGAGGGAACAAGAGTTTACTCAACGCTGCTAAAAAAGCAGTTTTAGTCTTAAAAAGTACTTAATGATGTTGAACTACTATAACTATAAAATACATCATATTTGCAGAAAGTAAAGACATACAAGCGTACAGCACCAGAATGAATGGTGCCATTCAATAACATTATAAAATTATTATAAATAAGCTTGATTTGTTATTTCTCACCTTTCCTTCTCATGCATGCTACTGATTATCATCTTTCCCACACTGGAAATCAGCACAGCAGCAATTTATTGTGAATCACTGCTAAATTACCATTTAGGTATTCCTACTGTAAATCATTCAGGTTGAGTTATGTTGTCATTCACTGTTATTGAAGCTATTAATGAAACTATTGCTTTACTTTGCAAAAGAAATCTATTTTTATGATTTGTTCTCTTATGTTGCAGTTTTCAAATGGCAATTTGCCATTATTCTTCAAAATATCTTCCCATGACAATTTGTTTCTACTAGATGGCAAGAGGCAAGCTGTTGACTGTCAAGTATCAGTACATTATTCATATCCATGCTACGAAAGTTAAAAAATTTTCTTCAGATCTTTTTGCAGTTTAGTGCATTTATTATGGAAAAGAGCTCAAAGTGAACTTTAGGCCAACTGGACTCTGGACAATCCACAGTTAAAAGAGCCACTATGAATGCCCCAACTGCAGGAAATTTTCCTAATTTATTAAACACTAAGGCATTCAATGACGAAAACACAGATCCATAAAGAAGTAGAATTGATTTGCTCAGCCACTCAAGAAACTGTTTGTATTTACCACCTCTTCTGGTTTAATCTCTTACTGGTTTTGATTTAATAATTTCATTATAATATATACAGAGGCTAGCATAATTGTACCATTCTTAGAAAGGAGCTGGGTTTTCAGTTCTTCAATCCTTTAGCAGGATGGTAATAGAAACATCTTATACTGGTGACTCATCTTTCAGTGGCAAGTCTGCTGACCACTTGAGCAAGTGACTCTTCAGTTATATATAAAACACCCACACATGCACAGAGAACATATGGAATGTGGCAAAGCCTTAGCACCACAGCCTGCAAACCTAACCAAAACTCTTCAATACTTTGCATTTGTGCTACAATATAGCTACAATCTAGAGAGATTTCTCACTTTACCAAGGCACAGAAGAAAGATCTTACAGCTCTCACAACTCTAATTCATACTTGAAAAAAAGTAAGTCACATACCCAGGACATCATTTTCCATGCACACAAAAAAATTGAAGTGTTAACACCTGCACATCACTGGGATCGTAACAAGGCTTATACACCTAGCAGAAAATTGAAATATACATAGACTGGAATAATTCTATTCTAGTATGAACAGTTACATCTCCAACATTTCACTCTAGTATGAACAATTACATCTCCAAAGGAAGAAGTTTCTTATAGCAGGAACATTACAACTACTGGTTTAATTATCAGCCACTCCTCCTTGCCTGTCCACCCTTCTCATCAGAAGCACATAAGCAAATCCTGCTTAATAACTTCAAGCAGGTTTCACATGTTTACCCTTCAAGATGGGAGAAAAGCTCCAACTTTTCTACTAAATAGTAAAAGCTACTCACATTTCTTGGGGAAGACAAAATAAGATTCCCAGTAATCAAAAGAAATAAAGACCTCAGTACATACAGAAAGAAAATCAATTTTATAGTGTTAAAAAAACCAGAAAAGAGTAGCTACAGTTTTTTGTGTCTGAGACCTCATTCTCACCCACAAAAATGGACAAGGAAGAAACAGATTTAAACAGGCATCACTGTTTAAATATTCCACTACCTCTGCTTTCTGCAAGTAGTTTCACTTCAGTGTTTTCCCCCAGTTCACAATTAAACTGATTTTTGGATAATCAGCATGTTTTGTTTCCTTGGAATTTCTAGTCATGACTTCTGCAGAATTAAAACTCAGGGATTGTCAGCATTGTATCCAGAGCTCAGAATGAATAAAATTGTAATTCCAGGAGTGTACTGATGTTGTAAATTAATTTGACATTCATTGTGATGAGTGATCAAGGCAAACTGCTTTGCTATTGTGCATGTGCTCAGAGGTATTGTCTGTCACAATAGCTACTTACACAATGTTAGAAATCTAATGAAATCTATCAACCTCCCATTTTTAAACAACAGTAAATTATTTCCTTTTAATTTGGTATCTTGGGTTGAAAACAGCACCAGATTTAGTTTCACCCATTCAAATGAATCTCAGATTTTTTGGTATTCACTACAACTGACCTTCTCTGATACTTCTACAGATATACAATAAAGTGTGTCTCTCTTTAATATTTTCACAGTATTTAATACTGTTGCAAGTTTATCCTCTTTCTTCCAGGTTGCTAAACACAGCTAATCAGTAGAGCCAGAGAATCGTATTTCCAAGACCTTATTTTCACACTGGGAACAGTTGCAAAGCTGTTAGTTCCTAATGTCTGACACATTTAGCAAAATAAACAAATATAAATTATTACTTCTAAACAAGCAAAATTTCTGAGAAATCTCTAATGATCATTTCATGGAAATATAGTTGCCTAAGCTGCAGGTGTGTATCTCAGGTATAATTCCACAGAAAATGGTGCCAAATGTCAGTCATTACTCAATATACCAGGGATACCATTATTTGGCCAGTAACTTAGGGACTCTTTCTGTGTATCTTTATCAGAAAATCTTCATTCACATAAAAGATAATCCATAAATACCATTTAAATTTGTTAAAGCATGTAAACACTATGGATTTGTTTAATTTACTTAATTTTGTTTAATTTAGCCCCCGATCAAAAGGCTTGAGCACCTCTACTATGAAGACAGGCTGGGAAAGTTGGGGTTTTTCAGCCTGCAGAAGAGAAGGCCCAAAGAACACCTTACAGAAGTCATTGAGTACCTAAAGGTGTCTTACTAGAGACTTGGAGAATGACTTTACCTGGAGAATGACTTTTCCCAAGGGCATGTAGTGATAGGACAAGGGGGAATGGTGGTAAGCTGAAGGAGGGTGGGTTTAGATTAGACATTAGGAAGAAATTCCTTGAGTGTCGTGAGGCACTGGAACAGGTTGGCCAGAGAAGTTGTGGACTCCCCACCCCTGGAATTGTTCAAGACCAAGGTGGATGGAGCCTTGAGCAACCTGGCCTAGTTAATGATGTTGCTGCACAAGACAGGTGGGTTGCAACTAGATGTTCTTTAAGGTCCCTTCCAATCTAAGCCATTCTGTGATTCTATTATCTTAGCCAAGGAAAATTCGATATAACTTCATCAGGAGTTTTGGATAGGGGCTTTAGGAGCATGTCTCTGGTTAAGACAAGAGACATCAAGTAAAGACCAAATATACGTATTTGCTTCTGGTGGCAATCAAGGTGGGCTACACTGAGTGCTACACAGCACTCCAAATTACCATTCTTCTTTCTAGGGAGTCCCAGACACTAGAGCAATACAAGGGTTTGACATTCACTGATGTGAATGTGCCAATAAACAGGGTAGCAACTGCATGGTCTTTAACTCAAGTCTCATATGTAGTTCTTCAGGTGGGACAGAATAAAATACCTAGCAGCTCCTTTTCTGTGTATGAATTAATCTCAGCAAAGGGGAGGAGACCCTGGTGAGTTCAAAATATTGAACACTGTAATACATTCGTGTCTAAAACTGCATTACGTTCACTGAGAATAATGCAGCCTTTATTCTTTCATACATATATTAGCTTAATGAGCCATTAAACTGTCTAGTATTTAAAGCATACAAAGAGATCTATAGTTTAAGCTTCAGAAGTCATCCAAATATCTTACAAGTGCCAAAAGTACTCTCAACAGGAGAAATTTAGCCTTTCATTTATTTTAAATTGCTCTTTCCTTTTATTCTATAAAATGCATTTATTTACAAGAAGGCAGTTGAAATCTGAATCAAGTAATCTAAGTTAGAAAAGGCAAAATGGGAACATATATTTTGGATAATACCCTGCTCCTAATCAAGTCCCACGAAATTAGACTCATTTATTCTTTTACTTTCTCTTGTTAATTAATCAGAAAATTCCTCCCACTGATCAGAGTTTCATAAGGAAATCTGTCCCCTTGGAAGCAACAATATTCACAAAGAGGCCATGTGCTTTGCAGAGACCTCCAGATCTCCCCAAGAGGCTGTTGAAATACAGAAATGTTGAGTTTAGATCTCACCATGGGAATTCCCCAGCACTCACATGGCCAGTGAATGTAACAAGGGAGTCATTGATTTGGCCTTGCCACTTTTGTAAAGTCCAAACTGTATGAAACCGCAGCAGATGCATGCCCCGAGGATCAAGGAAACACAGAACACAGTTGCAAAACTACAACTATTTTCTACTGCAGACCAGCCTCACCCCTGTATTTTTTGCCTTCTCAAAAATTTACTGCATCTAATTGCTTCTGTATGATTGGCTCAGGAACAACACCCATAAATCTGTGAAACGTCTACATGGTATTTATCCTTGCATAATCTTTGCATACACTTAAGTAAAATCCTTCACCAAAAGGAAAGTTACTGTCAGTAATTTCTAAACAGATGTGATTCTCCAAAATATGTTCTTTTAGTCAGTATTCTACTAGAAATCTAGTCTGTCCTGTATTTCTATATATGATTAATAATTTCAGTAATATTATTTTAAAAGAAACTTTGAGTTCTGTTACTTTGATTTTTCCATCATTCTATATTTTATAACTATTACCATTGACTAATATGAAAAGGTATATTATAGCAGAGCAGCATTTTAGCTTATAACACATATATCAAGAGTATTAAACAATCTCCTTCACTTTTGTTCCAAAGTAACTGCATATAATACTATATAACCTCTATTATAAGTAAATGTATGTTTCATGGTTGTGAGAATTTTAATATATCTCATTCTAAAGTCTACTGGTTCAATTGGTCTGATGGCTCAGCACTGCTAGTAAGATTTTAAAAAAAAGAATTTGTGCTGTAACACTTAGGAGGAATTACAGTTTGTGAGCCAAGAACCAGCTCTGTCATGCAACAAAAGGCTAGAATACAACACACCTGGAAAAGCTTAGCTTTGAAAGTGTACTTTTTAGGCAGAAAAGACAGCTAAAGGGCTAAACTGGACTAACACTGCAAAAACTTCGATAAGGGACCTTGGAGTTTTCAATGCATGACTTCTTTTCTCTACCTCCCCAGCTTCTCTGATAAATATTTTTTAATAGGATTCTTGATTCTAATTGAGGCAAGATGATAATAGAAGACCATGCAGAGATGTAAAAGAAGAGGAAGCCTTCAGAACAAGGAAAGGAAACCACTGCAATTTGTACTGTTTGTGGGGAAAAAAGCAAAAAACAATGGAGAATGTTTGGGGGGCACTGAAATGCCTGAGGTGCTAGAATGTATTCCAAAACACATTTGCAGCAACAGTACCAAATAGCGATTAAGTGAGGTAAACAGTAGTAAGAAATGACATTGGATCTCAGCATATTTTCGAGGATATATATCAAGATTCTACTTAATCTAACAGTGTTGCTGTCAGACCCATTTAAAATCAAGTTCAGACTACCCATGTGCTATACTCATATCCTTCATTTCCCCTTATCTATTTCCTTTTAAAGTCCAGAAAAGAATTGCAAAAAAAAGATTTTTTGCAATGTAAATAGTTAATACTCACTTGATAAGCATGCAAACGCTTTATTTTCAGTAGGCAAAGGCAGAAGAGAGCACATGTATATACCATATCTATACACACATATTCACACACATATATGCACAGCTGGCCACACATTCCATGGAATGGTTTTGGTTGGAAAGGACCTTAAAGTTCATCTACTTCCAACGCCACTGTGCTGTCTTCTTGCAAGGCAGTTGTGTGGTCCCCTCCTGCCCACACCTGCACCAGCTGCTGTTGATAAGGGCTGCTGGTGGGCAAGGATGGGGCAGGCGAGTGCTCCCCTCACCCCTGTGAGGTGACAGGACAGCCAGAGTCACAAGTAGGAGTGGCAGCCTCTGCAGCCTGTGCCACAGCTGGGAGGCTGATCTCAGTCCTGGCCTCTCAGAGAATCACAGAATATTCTGATTTGGAAGGGACTCAGAAAGATCATCAAGTTCAACTTCTGGCCTTGCACAAGACAGCCCCAAGAACCCCACCATGTGTGTGAGAGCATTGTCCAAACTCTTCTTGAACTCTGTCAGGCTTGGTGCTGTGACCACTTCCCTGGGGACCCTCTACCAGCGCCCAACCACCTTCTGAGTGAAGAACGTTTTTCTAATATTCCACCTAAAGCTCCCCTGACACAGCTTCAGTGCATTCTCTCATGTCCTGTCTCTCTCACCAGAGAGATCAGTCTCTTCCCCTCCTCTTCCCCTTACAAGGAAGTGGTAACTGCAATGAGGTCTTCCCTCACCCTCCTCTTCTCCAGGCTGAACAGACCAAGTGACCTCACCCAGCTTCCCCTCAAGGCCCTTCACCATCTTGGTTTCCCTCCTTTGGACATTCTTTAATAGTTTCATGTCTTTCTTATATTAAGAAGCCCTACTCAAGGTGAGGCTGCCCCAGTGCAGAGCAGAGCAGGACAATCCCCTCCCTTGCCCAGCTGGCAATGCTGTGCCAGATGCACGTCAGCACATGCTTGGCCCTCCTGGCTTCCAGGGCACTGCTGACTCCAATTTGACCATCAGCCATCAACCAGGACCCCCAGGTGCCTTTCTGTGGCACTGCTTTCCAGCATCTCATTCCCCAGCCTGTACACACAAACGGGGTTGCTGCGTCCAAGGTGCAGAACCCAGAACCTCCCAGCTTACTTCTCTTCACTAGAAATTAGAGGAAGAAGTTAAAGTAAAAAAAACTCAGTTCCCATGTCTTACAGTGACAAAAATGTTTGTGACAATGGAAGCTTTGTGACAATGTCAGGAGTCAGAATCAGTATCCTCTAGAAGAATTTCATGATGTTTCCATGGAAAGAAAACGTTGTCTTGAAAAACAATGTCTTGACACTTTCACCCAGCGTGCAAGGGAATAATCCACAGACAGAGTGGAGGTTATGTCTGGTTTCCTTCATATGGTAAAAGAAGTTTCTTTCTTCTATTCTTTGTTCCATAGCTGCTGCAATTACTGAGAAGTTAAACATAATTTTTCCATTTGGGAGCAATACATCAACATTAGAATATACTGAAGTCAAGTATTTCTTTCTTCATTGCCTAATAAGAAAAGAAGACAAATTAGGAATCACAGTGTAAATGCAAGCTAGATAACTCTGTTTGCTTCTTCGTCAAAAGAATCAAGAGAGTCTGTTCATATATACAATTGTTAATAATGTTTAGCCAATATGCTACCATCATCACATCTTTCTAGACCTATTAGCTTCAAAAAAATCCTTAGGCATCCAAAATACAGAGTAGGCTAGAGAGACTGGAGGAATCTCTATTATGGAACTATGGATCTTTATCAATTACAGTTTCAACAATGAGAAAAGAAGCAGTTCCCGAAGAGTCATAACTAAAAGCTGGAACTGTTCTTTTCTGCACTCTGATTAAGTACTTGTTAAAGACTCTCTCTCCATACAGCAGAGGTTGCTCCTGATCAACTCATGCAGGTACCTTGAAGATGAGATATTTTTTGGTTAAGGTAGAAGTAGAAAAACAAAAAAATCAAGTCTAGTCACAAAAACTCATAAGCACTGGGATAACAGAAACAGGTTCCTTTTCATGCTAAACCACATCATTATGCTAGATAAGAGAAGGGTGCATTTTTCAGGAATGACCTGCACAATTAGAACAGAGTCTGTTCTAACTCTTTATCAGCTGTGGAAAAAGAGATTGAGATGACCAGGGCCAGAAAGGCTTGCTCTTTTTTTTAAGGCAGAAATGAGAGGCGTGAAGAATTTTATCTATTCTTAGGCACAAGCATCTGAAAGACAAATGGATTCAAGGATATTGAAGCTGAAGATTGAATATCCAACCTATCTAAATGAACTCAATACTGGGAATGCCCAACTGGGACCATGGGTGCCTGTGGAAGAATTCTGCCCAGTTCTGACAACTAAGAAATCCTCTCTTAGAGGCAGAGATTAGAGAATTTGACTCATTAGCATCAAACTGTCATAGGCAGAAAACTCCCTACTTGTCAAATTAAAGATGCTTGGGCCATGCTAGTTAAAAAGAAAGTCTGGTGACACTAGAAAAAAGTCTCAAGTTCTTGTTATGTTTCATACTTAATTTATTTTCAAGAATGGAATGACTAGTATGCAAGCATTACCATGTGTGTCTCCCTGCAAGGGGAGAAAGAAGTGACACACAGGGAAAAGTACCCTCCTTTCACAGCCTCCCACCCCTGAAATGCTTCTGGAGAAGTCTTTATTGACAGACTGAGGTTAACTGGTTTGAGAGGCCTGTGGGGGTGGACCCATTGTCTTCAAGCCTTTTCCTGCAGAAACTGCCAACAATTATGCCACATACAACAATGGTTTTGCAATATGGATAAATGTCTTCCAGACTGAAATGAAAGTCTTGTGAAACAGGCAACTAAGCTGTGAAGAGTGACGACAAATAAGTGTGATGTTCACAGTGCTCACACACATATACATAACACACACACACACACACACATGCATGTGACACAAAGGGCTGTAAGACAAAAAATTTACCTTCACTAATTCAGTTTTGTTATCATCTTCCCGATGTCGGTAAATGCACTGGCTAAGAAGAGCATATAGTCTTTCCATGCGAGATATACTGACATTCTCAGTTGCCACAATGACCAAATCCAGCACTTGCTGAAGAAAAAATATTGGAACCTCAGTTTAGAATAGGACAAGATAAATCTTACTTTCTTATATTGTTTTAAATAAAAGTGGCACTTAAGAAAACTGATTAAATATCTGACAAGATTTAATTGGAGGAAGCAAATTAATATTCCATATGTCAAAGAAAAGGCTTACATTTCAGACAGTATTTTCTTACTCATCACTATATGACATCAGTGATCATAACTGCCAATCAACATCTAGAAAAGCAGGGAATGACACAATCCACCTTGTCAAAGAGTAGCTGCCACAGGAAAGTCATGGTTGCACTTCATTAGAAATGCAATATAGGGCCCTGGAAAATGTGTTTTTGGAAACAAGGCTACAGATTTTCCATAAAGAGCTGTGCCAGATGGAAGAAAATGCATCCTTAGGTGCTCACCTCTACTCTTTAGCTGAATCTGTTCTGTGACTAATATCAGTCAGCTCCTACCTTTCAACTCAAGAATGGATGAACTACCAGTGTAGTCTGTAGGGAATTACCAATCTCTCACACTGTTCCTTGTGTTACCAAAGATGTGAATGTGGTAATAATCTCTGGGAAAGCAACACTAACAAGCTAGCAGCAGCATTGCTGGGGCCATTCAGTAGCTGTGTGTTGTGGGAGGCTGTGAAGATGTAGCTCAAGAGAGCACCCACATCAAACAAAAATATTACTGCCTCACAACTGCTTGACATCAGTCTCAGCCTCCCTCAGATCAGCTACCACAAGATTTGAGTTCCATGCCTAATATCGAGCAAATAAGTGAACATACATACAAAAGAAACCCCCAAGAGAACAAACAAACAAAATCAACCAAACAAAAAGCCCATACAAAACCAAGCAGCTCCATTTTAGAAGGGCTCTCTGGTACAAGCAGTGAGTTCCAGTGAAACCCTTGTTAAGGAAACAAGTCCAAGAGATGTGTTTCATGACTGTAGCTCTCTCCTCACAGCTGAAACGTGTATGAGCAGAAACATCTGTAAGGGTTCTACCCTACCATTTCTCCAGTCAGTAGGCAATAGCTTCAGACTACATGATATTAACACCCTGATTCTAGAAAAACCTGTGTGGCTTCTTTAAATACACAAGCAGACATGAACAACACAGCCCCCTGAAATTTACTTCCTTAGGAAGCCATCTTGGAAAGTTAATTTAACCTCTACAGTTGAGATCCATTTAAAAATGTGATAGAAATTGTGCTGACAAGCCCCTTCACCAAAGGGGATTTCTCTCTGGTTACGTTCTCCCCACACAAGGGAAACAACCAAATAATACTCCCTTTCTCATCACAGCAGGTAAACAGCATCTTCCTCTCACGTGACCAACCTCCAAGACTTCAACCTGGCAATTTCCTGAATTTTTCTCATGGATACATGCCCTGAAGGGCAGGTCCTTCTTCTACTCTCTCTAGTTCATGCAAAGGAACCTCTTTTTCCCCCTGAAGCTAGGCCCATGTTTAATCTTTTTCCCGACTATACTCTAGGAAAATAACTTCTATCCTACAGGGGACTGGAAAAACCATGTAACACTGTAATTGTATGGATGCAAAATTCTAGCACTGAATGTTGAAAGCCTTTGAGAAAACCTTCTAATTTCAGGTTTAAAATCACTGCTAAAAATCATGGTCCTTTTCCAGTTCACAATTAATGAAAACATGCAAACAGCAAACCAAAACACCCATCTCCCCAGTCCATGAAAAAAACTGCTAACCAATGGCAGTAGCAGATTGTCAGTGACCTATTTTAAAATTTAACAAGCCCTTTTATATTGAAACTTAGTAAGAGTCTCCTAAAATTCAGTTCAGTGGAGGCAGCCATCTATACCATATGTGGAAAGAACTGTCATTACAGGTTGAATTATTTCACAAGCTATGCATCCCTCTCATGAATTGGCATTGGTTAAAAACTGACTTCATTTACAACCATGAAGGTAGCAAGAAAACATCATACTTCAGTATTAAAAAAATTGAAATTAGACTTACTCTGAGCTCAGAGTAATCAACAGACACTTCCCGTTTGTGAATTGTTTTTGCTTTCCCATCACATGCTTGCGGCTGCTCATCCACCTGAGGATGTCCCACACAAGCTGTATGAGGTACTCGTGAATCTGGAATTACACACATTTAAGTCATGATTTCTCTTTATCTGGACTATAGTATCAGTGAAGTATCCTGTACTTGGAAAACAGTAGCCCTCTGCAATAACAGAGACAAAACTGTTACCAATTTTTTTACCGAGAAATGCTTGGCTTCTATCTTTCTAGTGCTGCTCCATAAAAACTAGAAACTCAGACATGAAAAAAAGCCCTAGGACAAAAAAGGCAGGGTAAAATGAAGAAATAATATTCATGCTGCCACTACAGCACTGCACAGTAAACCTGAAGTTAAAAAAACCAAACACAGTGCAAAAAAAAAATATTTTATGTTTGGAAACACATCTACACATTGTATATTTCAAACATTAGGACATAATTCTTCTATTCCACAGAAGCCTCTGGGTCCACACTGCTTAAAGTACAGCAGTACAGTTTACGCTTACACTGCTTATTACTGGGAAGATACTTGTACAATTAGGTACCATTTGAAAAACAAACTGCAGAATCAAAAAAACCCAGCCACTGCAGAAAAGCATGAATTTAGCCAGCATAACTAGAAGAGCAGCATCAGTATGCAAGGAACATTGTGTGTTGATTTGAGAGAGACACAAAAAAGTAACAGAATAAAATTCAAGAAGGCTAAAACCTAATAAATAGTGTAACCCTCCTCAAGAACAAAATAGAGCCAAATTACCTGTTTGACCTTTCACTTACCATTTGAACCTTCAACTTCAGATGTCCTGCCTATTTGGCAATCTGGCATTTCACTCTCCTCTCTTAGGTCTGAACATTCAGGAAGCATGACACTCTTTTTTTCAGTAGGGGATTCAGCCACAAGGGTCACTCTCTCGCCTTCATTTTCTGTCTCATTTTTCTGTTGTCCTTGAAGTACATTTTCATGTTCTTCCATAGGACTGTGCTGGGAGGACTCAAACTGAACATTCTCCCTCTTTGCTGCGATACTTGAAGAGTATTCCTTCATTTTGCATTTTCTTTTCGACTTATCTACAAAAAGATACCAAAAAAAAAAA
>VZTN01026793.1:15904-40955 GCA_013400515.1 Erpornis zantholeuca | reverse complement strand
GAAGTGAGGATGCTCAGGGGAGGTGAGGATGCTCAGGGGAGGTGAGGATGCTCAGGGGGGAGGTGAGGATGCTCAGGGGGAGATGAGGATGCTCAGGGGGAGGTGAGGATGCTCAGGGGAAGTGAGGATGCTCAGGGGAGCGGCCAGGCTGAGGCATTGCCTGTTCCATACCCAGCTGTACCCTGAGCCCCGGCTCGAATTTCCAGGTGCTCTGTAAATCCCTTCTGGGAACCGCCCCGGCACACGGCGGGGTCAGGCCCGGCCTCCAGCCCCGAGCTGACCCTGCCCCGGCGCTTCCCTCGGGATGGAGCGCCTGGAAAAGGCAGCGGGATGGGCTGGGATGGGCTGGGATGGGATGGGCTGGGATGGGCTGGGCTGGGCTGTGCCGAGCCCTGGGGCTTAGGAGAGGGGCAGGGAGGGCACGGCCCAGCCAGGAGGGCATTCCTGGTACCCCAGAGAGCTCCACCAGCACCCCCAGCAAGGCACGACCCCCCCTCAGCTCCATCCTCATCCCTCCCAAAGCACGGAAACACAAACTCCAGGCCTTGCCTACCCGGAGCTACCGGAGACAAGGTTGGATTCTCTCTCCCTTGGAGTAATTAAAGCCTGCTGATTATCCCACTCATCAAACGGAGTCTAGACAGACTCCTCAGCGCAATTCAGGGCGAATCCAGCCGTTCTCCATTCCCCAGGGATGCACACACCTCGCTCCAGGCACCCACGAGGCACAGGCAGCTTTTAGCGGCTCCCAAAAAGTCTCATTTCCATCAGCACGGGCTGGAGCCGCAGGGAGCAGAGCCCCAGCAAACACAACCCAAAAGCGATGGACTGGAGGTGCTGGGGAGGAACAATCAGGGAATGGTTTGGGTTGGGATGGAGCTTGGAGCTCATCCCGTTCCATCCCCAGCCACAGGACACATCCTGCTAGCCCAGGGTGCTCCAAAACGAGGGGAAAAAGCAGAATGGGGTTTTATTCTCCCCCTCAGGGCAGAGGAAGGACAGGTCCAACCCCCACCTCTCCTCCAGCTGCCTCTCCCTAGGTCTGAAGGAAACCTCCTGCCTTGGTGACAGCTGCCAGGATCTCAGCTCCGAGCTGAGCACGCCCCAAACCCTCCCACGGCCACGCTAAAAACACATTTCCAGCTCCACACGAGACCTCAGACACTCAGAAAAAGGCCCTGGAGAGACGCAGGATTCCACATTTTCCAGCCTTCCTGCTCCTCACCCCCATCCATCCCCAGGCACTGAAGACAAGTGGCAGAACAAGGCAGCTGCTGCTTTGGGATTTTCCTTTGTTTTCACAGCTTTAGCGATTTAAAAAGATGTAAATATGAAGGAAGGGTCAATGATTCAACAGTGATTAAGCCTGAAATATTCCACTTAGTACCCATTAGACTTTGAAAACACCCATTATGTTCCCAGAGCGTTCCCCAGAGCCCAGGCAGGCACTACCCAGCCCTGGGGAAAGCAGCTTTCTTGGAAGGCCAGGGGGGTATCTTGTGAAAATCCCGAGTTTATTTCAGTAGAAAGAAAAGGAAAAAAAAAAATAAATAAAAAAGAAAAGAAAATAAAAGAATTAATGTATTGTAGGTCCTTAATACCATTTCCCCAGAGAGAGGAAAAAAAACCAACAAAGCCTAATGGAAATGTTCTATTCCCAAAACCATTTGCGCTGTTATTGTCTTGCAACTAAAAGGAGATGGAAACATAAAAACCTCGGCAGCTGGAGCCGCCGAGAAGCGCAGGGCTGAGCACTCCTCCCTTCTTCCCTCGAAGGATAAAATTAAACTGCACCTGAGAGGGGAAGTTTCCACCCGACAGAAAAACCCCTCAGCAGCTGCCTCGGAAGGAGCCGAGAACACAAATTTCATTGCACCAAACACCCTCCCAACCCCTCTGGAAAAACCCAGGCTGGTGCTCCAAATCCCGAGGATTTGCAGCACTTTAGGAAATGTGTAATTAAGCAATGTGGTTCAATCAAAGAGGCTGATTTAAGAGGGGGGCAGCAAAGGGAAGGATCATTCCTTCAAATCAATCCGCTCCCAGTTGCACTGTGATGTTCTAAACCACTATTCCGACCAAATAATCAGAGGAGAAATGAAATTAATTTACTGAATTGCATTTTCTTCGTCTCCTGGCAAGCTGTGGAGAGGAGGAAGAGCCAATTCCTGCTCGGGGCACATGTCCCCACCACCCACCCCAAGCACGGCCTGGGGCTGGGGAACCCCAAAGAAGTGCCCAAAATTCCTTCTCTAAAATCTGTTTAAGATTTTAAGAGCAGCCAGCAGGACCTGGTGTTCCACCTCTGGCGGCCACAATTGGATTCACCTCTGGAATGAGGAGGGAGAGCCAGGCCAGGCTCGGACAGGGGCAGGACAGGGCAGGGTCAGCAGAGCCCACACTGGAAATGATCTGAGCAAAGCTCAGATTTTCACTGCCCCAGCTCAGCAGAGAGCTCCTGATCAATAATTCATGGCCCAGATGATGCCTTAGGTTTAACGTTGATATTTTTCCCATCCTGCCCTGCCCAGTGTCACTCTGCAGTTCCCTGGAGCTCGTTCAGTGCTGTTCTCTCATGCTCACACACACACAACAAAGCCTCTCCAGCTCTCCAAGGACACCCAGACCCTCCTAGGCCCAACAACTGCAAACCACAATCTTGGCAACAGGGGGGCAAGCTTGGGCAAATTCCATCCTTGCCTGGCTCCTGCTTGGGGAATTGATGCTGAGATCCAAGTGGGAAGAACTCGGGAGCTGTCCTTGTCCATGTTGGGATGCACTGAGGCAGGAGCCTCTGGAGCCCAGAGTGTACCTCTGAAGGCCTTTCCAACCAATCCCTCCTTGATTCCTTTATTCCTGCCTGCTCTCTGTTCCTGGGGAGCCATTTCAGGCATCACCAGCACAGGGAGGAATTGGTGACACTTTTGGGGATGCCCAGGTTGGACATCAGGAGGAATTCCTTCATGGAAAGGGTCATGAAGCACTGCCAGGGATGGTGAGCAGTGCCCATCCCTGGAGGTACCCAAGGAAGGCTCAGTGCAAGTGGCTCTGAGAGCTGGAGGAGAAAGCCAAGGAATGATTTCTGGGGATAAGAGGCAGCAGAGGGACAGAGCCAGAGAGGGAAGGGAAGGAGCCCTGGCATGAGGAAACCCCTGGAATTCCAATCCCACCCGAGGCAGCCCCGGTGCCAGGGGAGGGGGCTCTGTGGGTTTTGGGGGTGGTCTCTGATGCTTGCCTGGCTGGAGCCCAGCTCTGCCTATCGGGATGGACAGCTCGCTGCCGGCGTCCTGCTCCTGCTTCTCCTTCAGGGCTCGCTGCTCACAGCTCAGGGCCAGGGCGGCGTGGGAAGGGCCAGAGAACCCCTGCAAGGCAACACAGATGTGTCAGGAGATCCCAGAGCTGCCCCCCAGCCTCCTCCCAGCCCCATCCTGCAGCGTCCACGGGGTTGGGATCGATTGGGATCGGGTGGGATTGATTGGGATCGGTTGGGATGGGTCACAGCAGCTTCTCATCACTGCTCCAAGATGTGTCACTGAGGCTTGGAAGGGACCTTAAAGCCCATCCAGGGACACTTCCCACTGTCCCAGGCTGCTCCAAGCCCTGTCCAACCTGGCCTTGGGCACTGCCAGGGATCCAGGGGCAGCCACAGCTTCTCTGGGCACCCTGTGCCAGGGCCTGCCCTCCCTCCCAGCCAGGAATTCCTGTCCTGTCACCACAGCTCCTGATAAAAAGGAATCCAGGTTGGTGTTTCTGGATGTCCTCAGGTCTCTCAACCCCCCCTGGAACCACGGGATCGGAGGCACAAGAGCGGGAGAAGGGAAGGTGTCCCTCGGCAGTGATGTGTGACCTGGTGTCCCCAGCTCTGCACGGGCAGCAGGACCCTGAGTCCCCCTCTCCCTGCAGGGCTGGGACTCTGCCCCCAGGAGCACTCCCAGGGAGGGATGTCCAGGCTGGGATCACCTGCAATCACCCCTGGGAACAGGGGGTGCAGCTGCTGGGTGGATGGCAGCAGAAGGAAGCAGCACCCCCGGGAGCCAGGCCGGTAACAGGAGCCTCACTGGGGGCTCACAAAACCAAAACAAAGGTTAAAGATGAATAACTCAATTGTCTCCTCTCCCCTCATTTACATAATGAGCCTGAACAGGGCTATTAATACTGATCACAGCTCAGCCAGGGAGCTCTCACCTCCCATAACCCAGCGGGAGGAGCTGGGATTGAATCCTGATGGGAGAGGGGAGATGGGAGATGAGAGATGATGGGAGATGGGAGATGGGAGATGATGGGAGATGGGAGATGATGGGAGATGGGAGATGATGGGAGATGGGAGATGGGAGATGATGGGAGATGGGAGATGATGGGAGATGGGAGATGATGGGAGATGGGAGATGATGGGAGATGGGAGATGGGAGATGATGGGAGATGGGAGATGATGGGAGATGGGAGATGATGTGAGATGCTGCTCTGCAGCAGCTGGCAGAGCCAGGAGGAACCGAGGAGCTTCCCAGCAAAACCCAGAGGAGGAGAGGCAGGGAAGGAAGAGGGGAAACTTCACTGGGATAAGGAGTGAAGGGAATGGGAGCTCAGGGGCTCATCCTAGACAAGGAGGGGGGCACGGGATCAAATCACAGAATCCCAGAATGGTTTGAGTGGGAAGGGCCTTAAAGCTCATCCCATTCCACCCCAACATCTCCCACTGCTGCTCCAAACCCCAGAGTGTACCTCTGAAGGCCTTTCCAATCAATCCCTCCTTTATTCCTTTATTCCTGCCTGCTCTCTGTTTCTAGGGAGCCATTTGAGGCATCAATTCCACACTCTCGATGCTTTCAATTCATCCAGGAGTATTGGGAGCTTCTTCCAGGGGCTCAGATCGAAGGCTGTGTTCCCCTGGGGCACTCAGGGTGGGTAGAGGATCCCTCAAAACAACAGGAGAAGCTTTCCTGGGCTCCAACAAGAAACCACTCCCTGTGTCCTGTCCCCTCCATCCCTTGTCCAACTCCTCTCTCCATCCTTGCCCACCCCAATGGATTTTCACCCCCGGAAAAGGGAGCAGCATCCCAAAACACCCAAACCCACAGCCATCCCCACAAAGCTGCCCCGAGATGGAGGCAATTTCAGAGGGGTTTGGGGAGAGCCAGGTCCCCTCCCCTCCCCGCTGGCGTTGGTGACAATATTGGTGACAATATTGGTGACAATATTGGTGACCTTCAGGAGAGCACACGGCAGCTCCCAGCTGAGGCTGCTCTGAGTCATCCCAGCCCAGAGCCTGCAGGAGGCCCTTAATTGGAATGTGTCAGTGGGTTAAAAAACACCAAAGAGGAAAGGCAACCGGCGTTAATTAGTTCGTGGCAGTAATTAGCGTCGGCCGAAATAACCACGGGGGGTTGAGTAGTGTGAGAGAGGCAGGGAGAGGTTTGGACAGGGAGAACTCGGAGGGAAACTATTGCAGGAGAAGTTGTGGGACTGAGCTGGCCCTGAGTGGAAAAGAAAATGAGGGGGAAAAATATCCTTTATATGGGAAAAAAGGCGTCCTTTATATGGGAAAAAAAAGCATCTTTTTCGATAAAAAAATGGGTATTCTTTCAGATTTTTTTTAAAAAGAATGTATCCTTCTAGGCAAAGCAAGGATGTGGGATCACAGCCCCCTGCCCAAGATTTTAATTGATCTGAAGCCAATTTGAAAAAGAATTGAAAAGTGACTCCTCAGAGAAATAATCTGCTCTTCTCCTCCTGGCCAAGGGAGGAGAATTAATTCATGAAGAAACAGCGATGGGCTGAGAGTGATCTGGGGAGATCACTCAGCCCCAAAACTGCTTTTCCAGAAAAGTCGGGGATGCTGCTCCCCCTGTGCAAGATTTTAACCTGGAAAATGCCCTGGGAAAGGCTCTGCCAAGCCCCAGCTGAAGGAAAAAGCTCCACACTGGGGAAGAGAAATGGAATCCATTTCACTGCTTTCTTAAAAAAAACCCCAAAAAATAAAACCAATATTCCTCGACTTGTCCAGGAGCAGACTCGCAGAGGGAAGGGACAATAAGGAGTGTCACCACGAGCCTGGGGACAGCCCTGGGGTGTCACCAGAGCTGCCCCAGCTTTGGGGAGGTCCTGGCTGATGGAGACCCTCAGCAGTGCCAAAATGCACTGAGCTGGCAGCACCAGGACCCCCAGCCTGGCACAGCAGGAGGGAGGCAAAGTTACCCCAGAATCCCTCCCAAAACCATGAAAAAATCAGGAATGGGAGGGAGGCAAAGCTACCCCAAAATCCACTCCAAACCCTAAAAAAATCAGGAATGGGAGGGAGGTGAAGTTACCCCAAAATCACTCCCAAAACCATGAAAAAATCAGGAATGTGAGGGAGGCAAAGCTACCCCAAAATCTGCCCCAAACCATGAAAAAACCAGGAATGGGAGGGAAGAATGGCAGCCTCTGCAATCCAGGGAAGGTGGAGCCTGTCCCAGGCAGCCCAGCAGAGCTGGATCCCAAAACAGGGACAGAGCTGGATCCCAAAAGAGGGACAGAGCTGGATCCCAAAACAGGGACAGAGCTGGATCCCAAAACAGGGACAGAGCTGGATCCCAAAACAAGGACAGAGCTGGATCCCAAAACAGGGACAGGGAACATCGCTGGCACCAGCCCCGGGATGGGCACGGCCCCATCCAACAACATTCCTATGCTAAATAAACACGAGGGATCTCTCCCTGGCACATTCGGGGTTCTCCTTTTCCGGGAGGGAGGAGAGCACAGCGGGAACAGGGCAGGAGGAGAGGACACACTGGCGATCCCCAGGCTCCTGGGGAGACCTTTGGGATGTCTCTTCCCAAAGGAGATGCCTGGCGTGGCACAAGGGAGGGGTGGGCAGGTTTCATAACCTCTGCCACGACAACAACGACAGCACGGGAATGTTTTCCCTGCTTTTGCCAAAAAAAACCCCAAACAACTTATTCAGCAAACAACCGCAGGAGTTCTCCATCACCAGCTTCCTTCCTGCCTGGATAAACCTCAACCACAACCACTGAATTCATTTCTCCAATGGAATAATTGCTCCAAGAGGAGTATTTGAGCCCAGCAAAACCAGTCAGGATGGAGATCCGCTCCCAGTTGTTTGCTGGGAGGAGATTTCCCTGCTCCAGCCATAGCCAGGTCTCGATGGGGTGGTCTCCTCAGGGATGTTCTCCTCAGGGATATTTTCCTCGGGGGTATTTTCCTCGGGGATATTTTCCTCGGGGATATTTTCCTCAGGGATGTTCTCCTCAGGGATGTTCTCCTCGGGGGTATTTTCCTCAGGGATGTTCTCCTCAGGGATATTTTCCTCAGAGATGTTTTCCCCACATCCCCAGCACGCTCAGCAGGACCTGGCAGAGGGGTTTGTGCCCCGGGGGCAGCCCCACCAGGTGGGATTTAATTTAATTCTTTTCAACAACCCCCGGGAGCCCCCGGCAGGACGAACAGGAGCTGCTCCTGCCCACGCAGGTTAAACCCCGACCGGCACCACTTCCAGCCCTTTTCCCACGTGGGTTTCTCGCAGGCTTTTTGCCAGGGCGAGAGGAAAAGCAAACAAACCTTCAATTACCAGCTCGTTCCTCCCCAGTGTCCCCCCGCGGTAACGATTTGCTGTGGCCGCGGAGGGAATCGATGGGGAAGGGCGAGCTTTGGGGCGAGGGAGCTCTGCGAGGGGACGGGGGAGGGCTGGCAGGATGCAGAGGGCTCAGCCAGCGATCCATCAGCCCTCAAATGAGGAGGAAGCCCATGCCAGCAGCGCCTAATTCCATTATTTGGACACACGGCTTCCTCTGGCTCCTCGTTATCCCTGCGGACGTGCGCCAGGGAGCAGCACCGGCCCCTGCTCCCACATCCCAGCATGTGTGTTCTGGGGTTGAACCCTTCTCCTGCACATCCTGCACAGCCCACGGGTACCCTGATGCCTTCAATGGCTCCCTAGGAACAGAGAGGAGACAGGAATAAAGGAATCAAGGAGGGATTGACTGGAAAGGCCTTCAGAGGTACACTCTGGGCTCCAGAGGCTCCTGCCTCAGTGCATCCCAACATGGACAAGGACAGCTCCCGAGTTCTTCCCGCTTGGATCTCAGCATCAATTCCCCAAGCAGAAGCCAGGCAAGGATGGAATTTGCCCAAGCTTGCCCCCCTGTCGCCAAGATTGTGGTTTGCAGTCGTTGGGCCTCGGACGGTCTGGGTGTCCTTGGAGAGCTGGAGAGGCTTTGTTATGCATATGTTATTGTGCATTAATTGCTCTTGGTGAGGAGAAGGAGCAAACTCACTCTCCTATGGGTTTGTTGTGGAGGGTGCCAGAGGCTCCCCTGGCTCCTGCCTTTGGGATTTTCTTTGGGATTTTGGTGCTGTNAGAGCTGGAGAGGCTTTGTTATGCATATGTTATTGTGCATTAATTGCTCTTGGTGAGGAGAAGGAGCAAACTCACTCTCCTATGGGTTTGTTGTGGAGGGTGCCAGAGGCTCCCCTGGCTCCTGCATTTGGGATTTTCTTTGGGATTTTGGTGCTGTTTGGGCTGATGCCTTAGGTTTTAACTTTGATATTTTCCCAGCCCTGCCCTGCCCAGTGTCACTCTGCAGTTCCCTGGAGCTCGTTCAGTGCTGTTCTCTCATGCTCACACACACACAACAAAGCCTCTCCAGCTCTCCAAGGACACCCAGACCCTCCTAGGCCCAACAACTGCAAACCACAATCTTGGGGACAGGGGGGCAAGCTTGGGCAAATTCCATCCTTGCCTGGCTCCTGCTTGAGGAATTGATGCTGAGATCCAAGTGGGAAGAACTCAGGAGCTGTCCTTGTCCATGTTGGGATGCACTGAGGCAGGAGCCTCTGGAGCCCAGAGTGTACCTCTGAAAGCCTTTCCAACCAATCCCTCCTTGATTCCTTTATCCCTGCCTGCTCTCTGTTTCCAGGTACCCATTTAAGGCATCAGGAGCTAACCTGGTCTGCATCCCTCACCAGCAGCCCCGAGCTGAGGAGCCACCGAGCATCCCACGGCAGCCACTCACCCCCAGTGGGAATGTCCCCCCTTGGGAATGTCCTTGCTGGGGACACAGCAGGGGCAGAGCTGGCTCCTGCAGCTCCCTGGGGGCAGGCAGCTCCAGCACGGAGCTGAGTCAGAGTTTACCCTGCGGCTCCAGACCTGTGGGGATGTTTTCCCGTGATCCCACAGCTTCCCTCTCGCTGCCGTTCCCCCAGCCAGAGACAGAACCTCCCTTGCTGCTTTCCCTGACACGTTAATGGCAGGTTTGCCTTTCACCGTGGAGGAATTAATTTGGGGTTATGCTTTGAGCAGATTCTAAGGCATTTTGAGATCAGAGAAGGGCTGGGGAAGCACCCGGAGCATCCACAGCCCTGCATAAACTCGTGCAGGAGTTCAGGGAGGGCATGGAGGAGATCCTTTTGTGCTCTTCCTTTTGGGAAACTTCTCCTCTTTTGCAATTCTGAGCCAGGCCCAAACAGAAATTGAAATTCTGTCAGCAGAGGCTGAGCCAGGAGGAGGGAAGAGCCTGTGGAATGTCAGCAGCCTTCCCAGTAATTCCTGCTCCAGGGGAAAAGAGGAGCAGGATGGAGAAGGGAACCATGGAGAGAGCTGTGTCCAGGGCAGGAGCCCATGGAATGGAGAATTCAGCCAGGTTTTCTCAGTCTCTGTTTTTTTCCAGAGGGATTTTTTCACCCCCCTCCCATCACCCCACCCCAGATCCCATCTGCTGTCAGCACTGAGGGACCATCCCAAAAACCTGACCAGGATAGGAGAGAATTTAACCCTCATCCCAAAAACCTGACCAGGATAGGACAGAATTTAACTCTCATCCCAAAAACCTGACTGGGATGGGAGAGAATTTAACCCTCATCCCATAAACCTGACCAGGATAGGAGAGAATTTAACTCTCATCCCAAAATCCTGACTGGGATGGGAGAGAATTTAACTCTCATCCCAAAATCCTGACCAGGATAGGAGAGAATTTAACTCTCATCCCAAAAACCTGACCAGGATAGGAGAGAATTTAACTCTCATCCCACAAACCTGACTGGGATGGGAGAGAATTTAACCCTCATCCCATAAACCTGACCAGGATAGGAGAGAATTTAACTCTCATCCCAAAATCCTGACCAGGACAGGAGGGAATTTTACCCCAACTTGGAGCTCTGCAGCTCCAGCTTTGGGGCTTCCCAAACAATGTTTTTATGAAATGCTTGGTGCATAATGAGAGAGAATTCTAATTAAGAGCAGCTGACAAATTGCGCTGTGGCAGTAAATAAGCCTTTGCCTCTGTTAATAAAGCTAAATGCATTGGTAGGAATTAGGATAATTATGATTTTGTGGGGGTTTTTGGCAAATCATTCCAACCTTTTCAGCCACCACTGGATTTCAAGCACTAAACCAGTGCACAGGGGCAGGGCAGGGGTGGGAACCAGCCAGGTTTTCCATGGATCCTATGGATAAATAGATGGAAAAGAAACCTTGGGGGTTTCTGAGCCTTTCAGAGGATCCCATGGGTGGCCTTGGTGGTCAGCACCAGGGATTTCCACGGCTGAAATCCCACCTGGGACAGGAGACAGGGATCAACCCCACGTGGATCTATAACCTCTGGCTTGGGGTTAATTGATAAATTAATAAAACCCACGCCCAGGTTGGTTCATTTAGAGCTGCAAGGGAAGGACGTTTCCCAATGGAAGGCTTTGCTACATTCCCAAAAAAAAACCCCAAAATTTCCCTTCCTTCATCATCAGAGCCGGATCCTGCAGAAAAGGGCTCCACAAAGCCAAACAAACACAAGAGCTGCTGTTTACTCTGCCCTGGGCCAAGGAAAGCCAAGCAAAGCAGGAATGCAGGAGCCAGGCTGGGACTCAGCTCCATCCTCCCTCCCTCTCCGGCAGGGAAAACCTCCATTCCTGCAGCCCCGCGCTCCGAAAAAAACTTAATAAAGCAGAAAATCCCCAACCCCTGGGTTGCAAAATCCTCCACCCAGGCCGGCAGCGAGGATGTGCAGCTAATTAACTTCCTAGGAGCCGCGGCCGAGCAGGAAGCGGCACATTAAGAGGGAAAGGAGCGCCGGGCACATCCCGCAGGAGCAGGCAAATCGCATCAGAGGAACCTGGATGCCGATGATAAATGCGCGGCGGCCACGGCACCCGGCACGTTCTCCACGATTTCCCTGCCTCCTGGAATGATGAACCCATCCACTCCAGCTCCCTGCAAGGCAGGAAGGGGAGAAGCAGGAGAGGCTTCCTGGCTTTGGCAGGCAGGAGGATCGCGGGCATCCTCCTCCTTCAGCACCCACAGCAGCAGTGACTGCCCTGCCTTGTCCCCAGCAGGTAGAGAATCCCCAAATCCCGGAATTACTGAGGTTGGAAAAGCCCTCCAAGATGACAGAGCTCAGTCTGTGACCCAGCCCAGAGTGCCCCGTCCAGGCCTTCCTTGGATACCTGCAGGGATGGGGACTCCAACCTCTTCCAATGCTTTTTTCCAGGAAGAAATTCCTGCTGGAAATGTAGGTTTGTACCAGGAATCACTTCCCAGGGCCCCCTCTCCCCAAAAAAAAAAGGAGATGCTCCCCATGGTCTAATCCAGCTGTGGTTTAGCCTTGAGAAAAAAATTGCAATTTTAAACAGCGTGCAGCTACACCTTGATGGTCCTTCCTCCTCCTCCTCCTCCTCCTGCAGCCTCATCCATGCACTATTCCCAGTTTTTCTGCCCAAAAAGTGACTTGCATGGATTGAGAAGGCAAAATATTCCTGCTGAAGGACCATTCTGAGCCAGACACCACCGGACAGGAGAGGATCCTCGGGGCTGTTTATCAAAGCTCTCAAAGCCTTCCCAAGGATTCTTGCCCAAAATAGCCCAAAATCCACTGTGCCAAACATGCAGTCCCAAACCATATTCCCAAAGAGCTTTGCAAGCCATGCTTTTGCACATCCAGAAAAGGGCAGGAGCACCGAGGAGCTCCCTTTGGAGCCAAGGGGATTGGGCTCCCACCAGGAGCATCCTCGCTCCTGCTTCCCCCTGAGCCCTCCCACCGCAGATCCTCAGGGAAACCTCGCAGCAGCTGCGAAGCAGAGCCCCCAAATATTCCCAAGTCAGGGGTGAAACACGAGCCCTGGAGCCCAGCTGGGGGATTTGGGTTGTGCTGGTTCTGTGAGGATGAGAGGTCAGCACCAGCACCTACAGAACCAACCCCCAGCCCCACAAAAAGCTTTTAAAAGGCACTTTGGTCGCTGTTTGTTTAAATCCAAGGAATGCTCTACCCGTCACATGAGGCTCTATCGATTTCCTCTGTACTCAGGATCAAAAAAAAAACCCCACCAAACCTGTATCCAGCAGACAAGGAGAAAAAAAAGAAATCCAATGGAGATGGTATTTCCAGGCTGGAATTACAGCCCTGGCTCCCCATCCTCCCTCCCCGATCATCTTTTACACCCCAGGTATTGGCAGGCTCCTGGTTAGAGCTGAGTAATGGCCCAGCAGCCTTTTCCCTGGATTATTCATTAACTCCTGCAGCATCTGCCCCCCTCTCCCTGCCCCGGGAAGCAGCAGCTCCCAGGGGAGACCCCCGGAGCCCCTCGGATCCCGCAGCAGGAGGGATGGAGCTGCTTCCCGGTGCGGATGATCCCGGGAAAACAAAGCCTGGGGGGAGAGGAGATGAGGCTGATTAAAGCCTCATTATCCTATTTAGTAATGATGGGAGCAGATCGAGGCAGAGGAGGGGAAAGAGCAGGAGCAGAGGTAGGGCTGGGGGAGCCCCTGGGGGGTTCAGCTCCCACCAGGAGCAGCTGGGTTCCTCCCTCTCCATGTCCATGTCCTGGTCCTGGCAGGGAATTCCTGCTGGCTCAGAGGTGAAGGGCTGTGATCCAGGGAAAAGGCAGGAGCCAAGGAGGTCCTGGAAGCCAGAGGGGCTCCAGTGCACCCAAAGCCACCCCAAACCCCAGCCGGGTTCAGAATCCCACAGGAACGCCCAGACAGCTCCCAGGGATCCAACAGCTCTGAGACAAAGGCAGCTCAGAGAGAATCCTAAAATCACCCAGGGTGGAAGAGCCCTCTGAGAGCAGCAAGGGCAACCAGGCCAGCGCTGCCAAGGCCACCGTGGCCACCACATCCCCAAGTGCCACATCCACACAGCTCCAAACCCCCTCAGCCACCGGGGACTCCATCCTGCAGCTGGGCCACTCCCTGGTGCTTCCAAATGTCAGCTTTTCATGGGAAAATCCAGGAGCAAATCCAACCAGGGAGTGCCTGAAAACCGGAGCTGGAGGCATCTCCTGTGGGATTCCCTCCAGGAAAGGGGAGGCCAGAGCAAGAAGCACATCCCAAAACCCAATAAAACCCCAAACTCTGAACAAACCCCAGCCGAGTCAGCAGAGCTGCACGACAGCTCTGAAGGATGAGAATAATAACACTTAATTCCAGCATTCTTATGCCTCGCAGCAGACCCAAAATAGCTGCTGAGCCATCGGGGACCTGCCGCACTGAATTTTTAAGTAAACTTTCCCTTGGAGGCTTTGGGTCTTGGCACCGAAGGCACCGAGCCCCGACCCTTTTTAGGCAAGGCACTAGTGGCTCACACAGCCCCACCAGCTGCCCCTCTGCGTCCAAAACCTCCTCCAACACCAGCTGGCAGCCTTGTTTTTAAAAAAAAATCAGGTTGAACTGGAGGCTCAGCGTCAGGAAATTTGACCAAATGAAGGCAAGCCCATTTTTGTTTTCCCACCGCCGAGGATCAGTTCTTTGCCGCGGTCTCGCCCTCGGAGCAACCCCGAATCTCCCGGTGGGGTTTTTGCCAACCTCCACCAGGATCTCCCTCCTCCTCCTCCTCCTCCCGAGCTGCAGGATGAGCAAACACGTTAAAGGCTTCACCGGGGGGAAAAGGCGAAGATAAAGATGTGGCAGATGAGATGTGCCTTTTGTGAGGAATGTAATGGCTCCAGCTGCTCGGGCTCATTAACACCGGGGCTGGCAGCCTTAACCCTCCCCCTGCCGCCAGCGAACGCGGGGATGCCCCAGCTCCAGAGAAGAGAAAAACCCTTTTTGCTGCCAGGAGAGCGGGGCCGGGATGATAAGGAGTCGATAAAAAGCTTTTAGAGGCTGTTGAAACCCAGGCTGGAGCTGTGCCAGGCTGGGAATGCTCGCCGGGCAAAGAGCAGCAGCTCCGAGGAGCTCCCTCCTCCTGCACTGAGGGACAGGGATGGGGACAGGGATGGGGACAAGGACAGGCTGCCCCAGCCCCACCGGCACCCCCGGCACCCTCCCAGGGCACAAACAGCCCGAGATGGAGCCCATTGACCAACCTTAAACCAGGCTTAACCCTGGTCCGAGCAGCAGCGGCTCCCCGGGGAACATCCTGGGCTCCAAAGGGAGGGAGATGGCTCTGGAGCCACATTCCCGGCCCGGCCCAGCCCAGGGATGGCTCAAGCTTCACCAAACTTGTTTTTTTATTCATTTCAACACGCTCGGCTTTCACCTCTCTCCGTGTTCCCTGCGTGCCATCCCCGAGTCTCTGTTCTCTTCCCAAAGCATCCCAAAAAAAATCCCATCCCGAACCCATTCCCCAGCTCCGGGAGCCATTCCCGCTGCTCTGGGCAGGGCACACAGAGCTCACCACCCTCTGCCAGCTCTCCCGGCCCTTCCCGAGGTACCCAGGGGAGCACAAGCAGCATTTCGGATCAGTCACACCCTGCCAAGGCAGCTCCTGCCCCGTTATCCATGTGCAGACACCCAGCACAGGCACACGCCCTTTTCCATGGGGAAAACACACCAGCGGCGCTTTTTTGGGATAGAAACCTCCTCCAGCTGCACGTGGGCTGCGGTGTGTGGATCTCCTCCCCGTGCCAGCAGAATTCCCATGGGATGTGGGGCAGGGGCCGTCCCACACGGAGCCAGCAGCTCCGCTCCCGGCGGCTTTTAACCCCGATTTTAGGATATATCAGAGATTTTCCTCTCTGCCCTTGCTCCCTGCCCGTCCTGCTCTTCCCAACACGAGCATTTCACTTCCCCCAACTCTTTCCCTCTCTGCTCTTTCAGCTCCCAATGGAAAACCCCAACTGTTGGAACCCCTGGGAGATGAGGATTTTAAATTCTCTGTGCTGAAAGGGCCCTGATCCACAGGGAAACACCACATTTGATCTGAGGCCTTGGGAGAGGCTCCCAAAATTGAGTGATAAACGTTAAAATCCCGCGTGGGTAGCTCAGATAGAAGGTGTGGTGTCACAGGGTGAAAAACTTAAGATTTAGGGTTTGGAATATAGTAATACATATAATTGTATTTATATATAAATGGAGGTTTTAAGGTGTCAGCTAAATACTTCTTTTTCACTTTCTTCTCCCTTCTTCTTCATGGGTTTAGGTGGTGTCGTGTAATTGGATAAGAAAATCTGCACTGCTGAACTCGGGGGTTTGAGTATTGGGTTAAAAATAAAAATAATTTAGGTGGCAACTCATTATTGGACAAATTTTCCTTGAAAAAAAAAAAATCTCAGCGGAGCCAGAGAAGTGCCATTACAGCCTTGTTCCACCTCGTTAGCAGAGCTCACAGCTCCTTAGACTGCAACAGAGATAAGAACTGATAAACAACTGAGTCGGAACAAGAAAATCTCACATCTCCTGTGCCCCCTCCCAGCTCACGGGCAGGGAGGGTGAGAGGCTGGGAAAGAAGCCAAAGAACCCTGACACCCAAGCAGCAGGAAGGAGTGGGGTTTGTGCTCCAGCTGTTCCCCCAAGCCTGCGGGAAAACAGCAGATCCAGCCCATCCCAGCCCCGGTGGGACACCCTGGGATAGGCAGAGCCGCAGGAAAAGGCTGAGCTCAGAGCCAAGTGCCTTCCAAGAGCAGCTCCTGGCCACCCACTGAATCCCACAGAGGGTTTGGGAGCCCTGAAAAGCCCCAAAGCACCCCAAAAAGCCCCGAAACGCCAGGGCAAGGCAGGCAGAGGGCGAGGAGAGGAAGCAGATTCTCGCCACGGGCATTTCATTCCCTGGGTGTTCACTCCAGCAAATCCACTGGGAGTGACCCCACGGTATCCAGGAATTCCCAGCTGAGGATGCACCTGGGGACCTCTGGTCCTATCAGGAGAGGCTCCAAAAGCCAGCGAGGGGGAAAGGTTGGACCTGCAGGACTCCTTAAAACCTCCCAGTCCTTCCTCAGAACCACAGAACAAGTAAAATCCCACTGCACTCAATATGAAAATTTTAAAAAATCCTCCTTGGGAATGTTTGGAAACCTTTCTTTCCACATTTGTGTTGTTTTCACATGCAGGGAGGGTGCAGCTCCCCACTGATTTGTCTCCTTCCTTAACAGCTGCTTCCTTGGAACTGCAGCACTCCCAGGGCTGGCACGAGGTCACACCCGAGCTCTTTGAGGAGTGAAAAGAACAAAAGCTGAGGTGTGAAGGGGGAAAAAAACAGGAGTATTAAAAAAAAACCCCAGAGCTCAGCCTAAAGCTGCATCCAGCACTGCCAGAGCCAGCCAGGGCTCGGGGAAACCACGGATCCATCAAATCTGGGAGAGAAATCCATCCGTGCCCAGGAAGGGCAGGAGCACCCCCAGCCTGGGAATTCCCACTCACCAGCACTGGGATGAGCTCCCAGCCCAGAATTCCCACTCACCAGCACTGGGATGAGCTCCCAGTCCAGAGTTCCCACTCACCAGCACTGGGATGAGCTCCCAGCCCCAGGAATTCCCACTCACCAGCACTGGGATGAGCTCCCAGCCCAGAATTCCCACTCACCAGCACTGGGATGAGCAGGTCAGCTCCGTACACGAACGCTGCTCCCAGAGCGAAGCCCGCGGCCACCGGGAAGAAGGAGAAGGCTCCGAAGGTGCCAGACTCCTCTGCCATCTCGATGGCCGGGGCCAGCAGGGACCAGTAGGACGCAGCCAGCATGACCTGGGGACAGAAGGGGTGTGGTGAGATCCCGAGGGATGTAAGGGAAGCCCAAATCCCAAGGGTGAAGTGGCTGCAGGACCAGGATCCTGCAGGGGGAGGGAGCAAAGTGATCCTGGAAAGAGCAGCAGGAGGATGCTGGGGAAAAGGTGATCCCAACTCTCTGTCCAGCCACCCCCAGCACCCCAGGAAGTGCCCCTTGCAGGATGCTCAGAATCCCAGCACGGTTTGGGTTGGGAAAGATGTTAAATCCCATCCCGTGCCACCCCTGCCATGGGCAGGGACACCTCCCACTGTCCCAGGATCCATCCAACCTGGCCTTGGACACTTCCAGGGATCCAGGGGCAGCCACAGCTTCTCTGGGCACCCTGAGGGCTTCCCCACTCTCAGAGGGGGAGAATTCCTTCCCAGTTCCCAACCCAAACCTCCTCTCTCCCAGCTCTAAAGAGGAGCTGCTGCTCAGCTCTCCCAGCACGAGGGCTCGGAGCAAACTCTCCCCAAACTCTGCCATCCTCAATCTCTCCCCAGGAAGGGAGGGAGGGAGGCAGGAGCTGCCTCTGGCAGCCGCCAGTCCCTGGGGGGTTGTGTAAACCTGAGCTCGCTGTGAGTAAGAAGAGCGAGGCTTGTCATGTCAGCCTTTAAGCACGGCTGTCAAACCTCATATTTCAAATGCCACCTCCTTTCAAAAACAACCACACGCCCCAACGTGGAAGCGCAGGCAGCGGGGAAAGGCTCCGGAGAATTATGTTGTCAGCTCACGTTAAGATCTCATTTCCCCACGGCAAACACAGCCCTGGCAGCACCCAAGGTGGCTCCGAGGATCCCACAGGCTCTGGGGGAAGGTGATGACAGAGCTCTGAGCCAGCCCCAGGTGAAGGAAAAGTGATTTATTGCTGCGTTATGTACATCAACCCCTTCACCCCGGGAGCTGCAAGTCATTGTCACCCAATCCCAGGACACTCAGGGCACCCACAGGGAGTCCTTTTGATGCCTTAGGTTTTAACTTTGATATTTTCCCAGCCCTGCCCTGCCCAGTGTCACTCTGCAGTTCCCTGGAGCTCGTTCAGTGCTGTTCTCTCATGCTCACACACACACAACAAAGCCTCTCCAGCTCTCCAAGGACACCCACACCCTCCTAGGCCCAACAACTGCAAACCACAATCTTGGCGACAGGGGGGCAAGCTTGGCCAAATTCCATCCTTGCCTGGCTCCTGCTTGGGGAATTGATGCTGAGATCCAAGTGGGAAGAACTCGGGAGCTGTCCTTGTCCATGCTGGGATGCACTGAGGCAGGAGCCTCTGGAGCCCAGAGTGTACCTCTGAAGGCCTTTCCAACCAATCCCTCCTTGATTCCTTTATTCCTGTCTGCTCTCTGTTTCTGGGGAGCCATTTAAGGCATCACTTTAGGAGCTCCCCCTCAGCCTGGGGGATTTAGGGACACAGGATTGCCTGGAGTAGCCCAGCTCCTGTCCAGCCAGGTCAGTGCCACCCCTCTGGTTCAGCTGCAGCTCAGGAATTATTGATAACACTTATCTGAGTCAGGCCAGCATCCAAGCAGCATCCAAGCAGCATCCTGGTCCGAGTCCGACCCCACTCTCCTTTAGCAACCAGGTGAAGATGTCTCTGAACCCAAGCCACCTCAAAATACTGTCAAACAACATGAATTTGTTTAAAGGTGAAAAAAAAAAATTTGGACTGGAATTCCTTCTTGAAGTAATTCAGCGCAGGAATTTCTGCCAAAGTCTCACTTTTTGGTACCACTCCTGTAGCAGAGGATTACATGAGAGCCTAAAATAGTGTCCTTAATATTTAGTTGGAGCTGTTCCCTTTTGCACAGGGAGCTTCACCAGCGAATGGAACAGACAGCGAGAAGAAAAACACTCCCCAATTCGGATGACTGCGTCCTAGTCCTTGTCTCTTACCCCAAGTGAAAGCATGCCTGTAGGAAAGCTGACAAAAGGGGGAGGATTCCTGCCAACAACCCGATTTAAATAACAAATCCCCACCCATCTCAGAGCTCTGTAATGGCCCAGCCAGGGACAGGCCCCGAACATCAGCGAGGTGGCAAAAGCAGGGAAAAAAAGAGGAAAAACCCTCTGGGCTCTCCTTGGATCAATGAACCCCGAGCCCCTCGGGCAGGATTTTGGACACCTTCCCCTGGCTGCAGCCCCACCGAGCCGGGGAGCAGCTGCTGGCACAGGGACCCCAGCTCCTGCCAAGCTGGATTTGGGCACTTCCACAGCAATGCCATAAATCTGGCATTTCTCGGGAAAATGCGGGGGGGGTGAGGGATGCTGGGGGAGGAGAACAAGCAGCTGTGGGATCCAAAGCATCACCAGCCTGGGGGAGCCCCAAACCCTTCTCTGGGGTCTGGCAGTGGAGAAGGAGACAAATCCAGACCCCAAAACCAAGCGCGGGGAATGAACCTGGATCCGCGCCCTCACACTGGTGGGAATCCCTCCAAACAAAGCAGGATCTAAACCCAAACCTCTCTCCCAGGGCTGGGCATCTCCTTCCACAGGGATGCAGCAATCCCCAAAATTCCAGGCTTCAGAGTCCCCTCAGCCCCAAACCCACAGAGGCAGCTCAGCCTCGTGGAGCTTTTTCCTTCAAATCCAGAACAAACAGAGAGAGCTGAGACCTGCACAGCCAGGGCTGGGCTTAGCCCACCCACCCTGCTGGGCTGAGATTAAATCCCTCCTTAAAGCAGGCCTGGCCACGCTCCCGTGGGACCCCCGGGGTGAGAACAGGAATGCTGAGGGAAACACGGGGAGCAGGGAATCCGGGAAAAGGAGATCTCCTCGGCAGGGTGGGAAACTCAGGTGGAAGAGGAGACTCTGGCAGGACTTTCCCTGCCAAACTTTTCCGCCTGCCTCCGACCAGGAGGAGCAGCATGGGCAGAGCTGTGGGAATTCCCGATGCTGTTTTATGGGAATGTTGGATCCCAGCGTGCCTGGGGAGGGCTGAGGAGCGTGGCTGGATGGTTTCCTGCTCCACCTGCTTTTCCAGGCACAGGAAAAGCCGTGCCAGGCTGCAGGGAAAGGGAGCTGCAGGTGTTTGCTGCTGCTGCCTGAGCACAGCCCTGCAGCACCGCAGAGAGAGAGAGAGGAAAAAAAAATCTCATTTAAGGATATCAAGATTTAAGAGAAAAAGCAGAATTCCACATCAGATGGCCCAGCAAGCAAAGCTTTGTCTCTATGGAAACACATCACCTCGGAGGCTCCTGCATGCAGAACCCTGGATTATCCAGGAGTTCCAGGGAGGGAACTGAGGCAGGGAAAAGGCAAAGCCAGGGCCCCCACAGCACGACAAGGACCGAGCTCCAGCCCAGGTGACATCTGTGCCACCAGACAGGGGCAGCTTGAGCCAGCACCACGCTCCCAGTACACCCAGGGCTCTCCCAGTACAGCCCAGTTCAACTTAACCCCATGGCCAGGCTCAGCCCAGCACTACCAGATCAGACAGAGCACCTGCAGGGACAGCAGGGCCCAGCCACAGCATCCTGGATCCCCAAAACAACACCCTGCACCCCAAAACAACACCCTGCACCCCAGGCCACCCTCCCTGAGGCTGCCTGGGCACCCCTGTCCCATGTCCTCCTCCTGGCTCAGCAGGGGCAGAGATGTTTGGAGCTAATCCTGGGTTTATTTGGCCCAGCAGGTCCCGGAAGGTGAGCAGGGAAATGTTTGCCAGGAGGGTGGGGACACAGCCCAGCTCCAGCATGGCTCAGGGGAGGGCAGCTCCCCCAACCCCTCCTGCTTTGCAAAGGATCCACGGAGAGGCTGGAGGAGAAATCACCTCCTGCCTCAGCCCCCAACAGCAGGAAAAGGGGGAGGAAAACGTTCCTGGTGTGGTTAAACCCTCCTGGGGAAAGGGAAGATGGAGAGCAGGATCACACCAGCAACGCTGCCCAGCAGGGAGAATGAAACCTCAGGGGGATCCTGGTGCCACCAAGGGCTCCCAGTGTCACCAAGGGCTCCACTCAGGGGGATCCTGGTGCCACCAAGGGCTCCCAGTGTCACCAAGGGCTCCACTCAGGGGGATCCTGGTGCCACCAAGGAATCCCAGTATCACCAAGAGCTCCTTCACTGCTTGTCCCTGGTGTCACCACAACCTCCCTGCCTGTCCCCAGTGTCACCCAAGGGCTCCTGGTGTCACCAAGGGCTCCCTCCCTGCCTGTCCCCAGTGTCACCAAGGGCTCCTGGTGTCACCAAGGGCTCCCTCACCCCCCGTGCCCTCCAGGCACCGCAGCACCCCAGAAACAATTCCCCCTTCCCGCTCTGAGCGCTGCCAGCTGGAAGAGCTGAGGGAAAAGCAAATGTTTGCAGGAGTTCTGCTTCCTGAGCCACACCTGGGCCAGGCGGGGGTGACTCAGAGCCGCTGCCAGGGTGACGTGGTGCCCACGGCAAGGATGGTACCGGGATGGCAACTCCTCATCCTGATGGGATCCACGGAGAAACCCCAGCCCAAGGTGAACGATCCTCATCCTCCAGGGCTCCTGGCACCCACCAGGGCACACAGGTGCCACCTGCCCAGCCAGGACACGGCGAGGGGGAGCTGGCAGAGCCCAGGTGCCCCCAGCACACACGTGGGAAGGGACACCTCCCTCCCGAGCACATCCCAGGGGCACTCCAGCGCCTGCAGCAAGGGGCTCAGCAGCAGGACTCGATCTTTAACGAGGGAAAAAAAGGTGATTTAACGAGTCTGGGTGAGGCCCCACCTGCCCCCAGTGGCAGCTCCACATTCCCAAGTCCCCATTGAGCTGCTCAGCTCCATGGTTTTCCTTCAGGAAAAGCTTCCAGGAGCAGCTTTCGGGGAGAGCTGCAGCTCTCTCTTCCCTCTCCTCCCGAGGGTTTAAAGCATCCATGGAGAAGCACAAAGCCAGCCAGGCACAGCAGCCCCCAGCACGACTCTCCTGCCCATCTCCAGCGTTCCAGGAGCTCGGAATCCCAGGGAAACGAGGAGAGTTTAACCCCAGAGAGCTGAGCCCAGCGTGGGCAGCGCGGGGTCACCGTGACCGTCCTTGTGCCACCTCCACCCCCGGGACAGGATGGGACCGAGCCGAGCCCTTCCCTGCCCTCGGGGAATCATCCAAGGGGTGTTAAGGGCACCAAACAAAGCATGGAGAGGCTGCAGAGAACACGGAGGGGGGAGGAGAATGAGGAGGAGGAGGATGCACTCACCCCTGCAGCGAAGCCCAAGCTGCCATCAAGGATCCGCCTCTGGAAAAATCCAAACACAGAACACCTTGAACTCCTGGTGAAAGCACTGCCCACAGCAGCAGGGAGATGGGAAAGGGGTCAGCAGGCTGGAGAGGGACTGTGGACAAGGGGGAATGGCTTCCCACTGCCAGAGGGCAGGGACAGATGGGATATGGGGATGGAATTGTTCCCTGGGAGGGTGGGGAGGGGCTGGGATGGAATTCCCAGAGGAGCTGTGGCTGCCCCTGGATCCCTGGCAGTGCCCAAGGCCAGGCTAGAGCAGCCTGGGACAGTGGGAGGTGTCCCTGCCCATGGCAGGGCTGGCACTGGGTGAGCTTTAAGCTCCCTTCCAACCCAAACCATTTGGGGATTCTGTGGTGGCAGCATCCCCCATGATCCCACATCATCCATCCTGGCTCCCTCTCTGCCCATCCAGAGCTCAGGCCACAACCTCTGCCAAGCCAAACCAGAGGCTCTCCTCTGCCCTGCATTTCCCTCCCTCCTTGGAGGCTCTCACCCCTCCACCACCAGGGCACTCCAAACAAATCCACACTGCCCCATCCCAGAGGGAAAAATCCTACCCCTTTCACTCCCAGGGCAGGTTTTTTCCCCCCCCTTCCCCAAGGAAGGAAACCAAAGTGCTCCTCCAAAGGGAGCCTCACTTTGCAGCCACCTCCTGAATAAATCATCACAAGACCGAGGCATAAATAATAAATCCATCTGGGCAATCTGGAACACCCTGGTGCGGGGGCCTCTAATTTTGGCTCCAGGGTGACTCGAAGCTCAGCACTTTGCTCCTTCTGAGCAAGGACTGACCCAAATCCTGCAGCAAAACCAGGTTAGAGGTAGGGAAGCTGCTGTTGCCAACACCGAGCCCTGCCTGCGGCTCCGGAGCCCCTGGAGCACATTCCACAGCCCAGGCTCAGGATTTCATTTCCCTCCCCTCCGGTGTGTTGAGAAAGGAGCTGGATTTTTCCTTTTCTTTTTCCTCCTCTTGTCCCAGGAGTGATGCTGAGCTCCTCAAAGCTGGGAGCAGGCAGCCCTGAGCAGGGCACAGCTCTCGGATCTGGATCCTGCTGGGACCCCAGGGATGAGGGGCCGAGCCCAGGAATGAGGGAGCTGAGCCCAGGGATGAGGAGCTGAGCCCAGGGATGAGGAGCTGATGCCAGGGATGAGGAGCTGATGCCAGGGATGAGGGGCTGATGCCAGGGCTCACCTGCCCGCTGGAGAACACGAACACCAGCGCCGAGCCTGCTGCCGTCAGCCCCCAGGTGAGGAAGGTCCCCAGCAACGCCTGCAGCACTGGCCCAGATCCTGGGATCATGCTGGCCTGGGAGAGAGGAGGAGCCTTGGGAACAGAGCCACAAACCCACAAATCCCACCCAGATCCCACCCAACCCTCTCCAAAGGGGCACCAAAGGAATCGGAGCCCCACAGCAGCAGGGATGGTGATGCCTTAGGGNGCTGGGAGCAGGCAGCCCTGAGCAGGGCACAGCTCTCGGATCTGGATCCTGCTGGGACCCCAGGGATGAGGGGCTGAGCCCAGGGATGAGGGGCTGAGACCAGGGATGAGGAGCTGAGCCCAGGGATGAGGGGCTGATGCCAGGGATGAGGGGCTGATGCCAGGGCTCACCTGCCCACTGGAGAACACGAACACCAGCGCCGAGCCTGCTGCCGTCAGCCCCCAGGTGAGGAAGGTCCCCAGCAGCGCCTGCAGCACTGGCCCAGATCCTGGGATCATGCTGGCCTGGGAGAGAGAAGGAGCCTTGGGAACAGAGCCACAAACCCACAAATCCCACCCAGATCCCACCCAAACCTCTCCAAAGGGGCACCAAAGGAATCGGAGCCCCACAGCAGCAGGGATGGTGATGCCTTAGGTTTGAACTTTTCTGTGTTCCCAGCCCTGCCCTGCCCAGTGTCACTCTGCAGTTCCCTGGAGCTCGTTCAGTGCTGTTCTCTCATGCTCACACACACACAACAAAGCCTCTCCAGCTCTCCAAGGACACCCACACCCTCCTAGGCCCAACAACTGCAAACCACAATCTTGGGGACAGGGGGGCAAGCTTGGGCAAATTCCATCCTTGCCTGGCTTCTGCTTGGGGAATTGATGCTGAGATCCAAGTGGGAAGAACTCGGGAGCTGTCCTTGTCCATGTTGGGATGCACTGAGGCAGGAGCCTCTGGAGCCCAGAGTGTACCTCTGAAGGCCTTTCCAACCAATCCCTCCTTGATTCCTTTATCCCTGCCTGGGCTCTGGGAATGGCTCAGGGATGGGCAATGGGAATGGCCCAGGGAGCAGCAGTGCTCTAGAAATGCACACACGTGTGGAAATAGGCACCTAGGAATTTATAACACACGCAGGCATGGATACATTTATATGTGATTTATATCAAATGCACAGGCATGGATGGATGGATGGATTTCTATGTGAATATATAATAAATTCACACCCCAGTGCTGGCTGCAAAGGCTCTCCCAGCCCCCAGCCTCATCTTAGGGCTTTTCCAAATCCCTGCAGGTTTCCCAGCTCAGCTTCCCCCCAGCTTCCCAGGAAGCCCCCCCTTTTCTACAGGGGGTCCTAGAGCCCACCCAGGAGGACCCAAACACCCCCAACACCCCCCCCAACGCTACACCGGGCGCTCCACCTTATTACCCCGCACCCCCGGGCCCTCCAGCCCCGAGGCCAGTCCCAGGACCCCCGAATCCTCCAAACCCGGAGCCCCAGGCTGGTCCCAGGACCCCAAACCTGAAGCCGCCGGACCCCCGAGCCCCCCAAACCTGGATCCCCCGGGCCGGCACTAGGACCTCGGACCCCGCAAACCTGCACACCCTTGAGCCCCTGGCCCATCCCAGCACCTCTGAACCCCCCCCAAAGTAGAGCCCCAGAACCCCTGGCCCATCCCAGGACCCCCAAACGCGGAGCCCCCAGATACCGCGGCCAGTCCCGGGACCCCCGAACCCCCCCCAACCCGGAGC
>VZTN01026791.1:54831-68545 GCA_013400515.1 Erpornis zantholeuca | reverse complement strand
AGTTTGAAGCACCAACTTCAAAAGGATGCTGCCTTTGAACAGATCTAGCTGTAGGCACTTCGAGATTAATAGGCTGGTTTAATTACCCTCTCCTTAGCAACCGCGGTGTTGTTTCAACAAAGCCAACCCTTGTAATGTGCTACTCCCAGGCTCTGGCAAGCTGTCTCACTCCAACACCAGGTGATTGTGGCAGTGGTACAAGTTACAGCTTGGTGGGAGCTTCCCTTCCAACAGGGCTCTGTTTTGGTTTTTGACACAGGCAGGATCTCGTGCAAGGCATGATCACAACTTGCAGGCTAACCAAACTGCCTGGGATTACATACAAATGTCAGCTTGCAAGTGCTAGGGGCATGATAAAGATGAAGAAAGGCTGGCTTGGTTCCCTTCTCTAATGAGTACCAAAAGTACCCAATAAAGCAGGGGTTTTCAATGAGAAACACCAGTGGGGCTTGAAATGAAGCACTTTAACGCATTGTTTATTTTACTTCTTCCCCTTCTGTGTTTGCACTTTGGATAGCCAAATGCAGTTTCCTTGACCATTTTGCCCACACAAGGACAATTATCTCCTTAGTAATCGTCCTAGTCATGTGCTCCCTTAGAAAAGGTTGATTCTTTATATCCTAGGAGTAAAATCCCACAATCAGTAGTTACAGTAAAGTAAGAAGAAATGTCCTTTAAGCACAGAAAAGGAGGAACAGAAGCACAAGGTAAACTATTCTGCTTAATCACCAGAAGGGGTTTTGATTTCTTACGAGCAAGCACACATGTCCTCTGCTTCCACTTTTGTGGCTCCATACGTCAAAATGTGAAAGCTGACCCATTCCCAACAGCCCATGAATTACCACTGTTCAGGGAATCCCTCTCCAGCAGCACTCAGAAAGAGAGGCTCCTGGAGGTCAGTTATCCGACATCCTCAGTTCCCAAAATGTTTGAGCTGGCATCAGAGCCAACACAGGAAGACCCAGCCCTGCTGGTTCATTGCTTTTGCTTTCTTTTTAACCCAAACAAATTTTATGGCACAGCCACAGAAATAGCTGAACTGAGAGTGGCAGGGGCTGAAGCAAATCAATCGGAGGAGGACAGACCACAGACAGAAATATCTGTGCTGTCAGGGATTAGGCTCACAGGTGCTGTGAGCATATTTTGTAAATCACACCCTTTCAAGAAAAGAAAGCACGCTGCCTTTCAGATTAAGTAATTGCAAAAATATGTAAAAACTAATACACTATTTCTATAGTACAGTATTTGTCTTATGAGCTGAGCCCACAACCTGGAAAGGACATGCTTACACTTAAAAAGTCAAAGGAAAAAGTTTTTAATTATAAATGCATTCATCATGCTGATTGTTTAACTTTACATCTGCAGACAGCACAGAAATTTGAGAATGCAGATGACATTTGGCAGTATCTTCCTATCTATTTGTACCTGAACTCTTAATTGCATACTTAGGACACAGTTTTTCCTCCATAACTATAATAAAAGCTTTCAGTTCTTTTCATTAAGACAAGATAGAATCAACACAGCAGCAGACACATCATGCAGCAGAGGACCCAATCATCTTGCAAATGAAAAATACTGAGCTGGTTACTAGAATAGCTACCTGTAGTTAGGGGAGGGAAAACAATAAATAATTTAAAAGTCTGTTCGTGCTTCCAGTTTTCTGGATAGATCTAATGAGTATTCGATAAATTCACTTTTAAGAAGTCTTACAGTAGAATTAGCAGTATTTTTTAATGTATTAACAGCTACCTAGCACATCCTGGGCAACCATTAAAACAGGAAATTCTTCTCTAAATGCAGTATAGACACTATTCTTGTTCTCCACATATTTTGATTTTCTATGGCAGGGAAAATAAGTAAGCAGAGTCTTGTGACACTATAAGTACCTCTAAAAATAAACGAAGAACCGGATTTATTAGCACTAAAATAGACATAAAGGCCCTTTGGTTAACTACACACAGAAAATATTTACTTTTACCGCACCTGGCACCGACTATCCAAAAAAAGGCAATTTGCAAAGAGGAGATTTTATAGGGAAGCACCAGAATCACATTACAATAAACTACAAAGCAGTGTATTTGGTAACAGCTTTTTAAATACATCATTCTAGTCCTTTAGATTACCAGAGGCAATCTTGAATTATGTTGGACAGGGCTGGCAGGATGAATAGAGGCTTTAATTTAATTAGTGCACCAGCACCTGACTAAATAAAGGTGTGTCCAGGCTGCATCAACTTAGAATACTGAACCAGATGCTTTTCCTAATTTTAAAATGTGTAAAGCTGGTATTTAAATATATCAAACCACCAAATTAAAAAGTCTGTGAATGCAGCCTAAAAGATTCTTTTAAACCTTCAAAGAGGATTAAGGTTAGGCCTTGTCTCATTCTACTCATATAGGGCAGTCATTGGGAATAGAGGGGTGATTTTTTTAGGGTTTTTGGGGGGGGGTTTCTGTTTTGTTTTGGTTTGGTTTTTTTTGTTTTGTTTTGGTTTTTTTTGTTTTGTTTTTTTAATTCCAGTCCTGTATATAATTCAAGAAAATAACATGAAATTGTTCTTTTCATGGTACCAGCACTGGTGCAATTAGAAATTCATTAGCTAACTCTGCACTACCAGGAGCACAGTCTAACCACTGGAAAGAAACACTTTTCACTGTGTCAACACAAAACTAAAACTTAATTCCACATTGTTCCTTGAAGAAAGGGTAGAAGGTTGAAACTAGTGAAGGCAGATACAATTCCTTCCAGGGTGAAGAAGAATTCCTGTGTAAGAATAAAGCAACAGCTGGGCAATATGGGACCCTCCTTTTAAAGCTGAACTCGATGACCTTAAAGGTCCTTGTTCAATCTAAACGATTCTCTGTTTCTACAATGAGACACATTGTACCCATCTTTATAGAGGGACGAAAGGAGGACGCTGGGAAGGACTGACACGTCAGCCTCCCTTCTGTGCCTGGAAAGGTCATGGAACAGATCCTCCTAGCAGCTATGCCAAGGCACATGGAGATCAGGGAGGTGATTTGGGACAGTCAGGATGGCTTCATCAAAGGCAAGTCCTGCCTGACCAACCCAGTGGCCTTTGATGATGGAGTGATTACATCAGTGGACAGAAAAGACAAGGGCTACAGATCTCATATCTGGACTTCTGTAAAGCCTTTGACACACTCCCCGACAACAACCTTTTCTCTAAATCTTTTCTCTAAAAGTGGTGCCCCTCAGGAGTCCACACTGGGACCAGTGTTATTTCATATATTTACTCACAACATACATGCAGGGATCAAGTGCACCCTCAGCAAATTTGCTGATGACACCAAGCCAAATGATTGACACACCTGAAGGCAGGATGACATCCAGAGGGACCTGGACAAGCCTGAGAAGTGGGTTCATGAGAATCTCATGAGATTTAACAAGACCAACTAGAAGGTGCTGCATCTGGGACAACTCCTGTTATCAACACAGGCTGGGGATGAGCAGATCCAGAGCAGCCCTGGGGAGAAGGACTTGGGGGTGCTGGTGGAGGAGAGGCTGGACATGAGGCAGCCATGTGCACTCATAGCCCAGAGAGCCAAACATGTCCTGGGCTGCATCCAGAGCAGCAGGACCAGGGGGTGGTTCTGCCCCTCTGCTCTGCTCTGGTGGGACCCCACCTGGAACACTGCATCCAGCCCTGGGGTCCCCAGCACAGGAGAGACAGGGACCTGTTGGAGAGAGTCCAGAGTAAGCCACCAAGTTGGTTACAGGAATGGAGGACCTCTTCTGTGAGGAAATGTTCAGGCTGTAAAAGAGAAGGCTTCCGGTACCTGAAGGGAGCCTGCAAGAATGATGGAGAGGGACTTTGTACAAGTTAGTGACAGGATGAGGGGGAACAGCTTCAAACTGAAAGAGTAGGTTTAGACTAGATGTTAGGAAGAAATTCTTTGCTGTGAGGGTGGTGAGGCACTGGCACAGGTTGCCCAGAGAAGCTGTAGATGCCCCAGCCCTGGAGGTGTTCAAGGCCTGGCTGGACGGGGCTCCAAGCAATCTGGGCTAGTGAAAAGTGTCCCTGCCCATGGTAGGGGGTTTTGAGCTAGATGATCTTTAAGGACCTTTGCAACCCAAACCATTCATATGATTCTATGATTCCTGCACTCCAAGAGCTTGAGACTCACAGGCTGCTTGTGAATAAACTCTTTTTCAATAACACAAGTGTTTGAGTTGAAGTGCTATAAACAATTTGGATTAGAAAGATAATATCTGTGTACCTTAACATTTAATTAATCTAAAAGAGCACACCCATTATAAAAACTATAAAGAAAAAAACCCCACTCAAGAACAGAGCCCTAAAAAGAGATATAATATTTGCCATAACATAATAAAGTGATGCTAAAGTTATTTCTAGAGTCTCATCTTGGTCAGGTGACATCAGACCTTAAATGTCAGGGAAACTGAAAAGAATGGTGGGAGAAAGAAGTGTCTACTTTTAGCAGGATTAAAGGAGTTAAAAAAATATATATCTTATTTTGTTCACTTGCTCTGTATTATTTAAAAGTATTTTACTTCTTGTTAATTTTTCTAGAGGCAATTACCAAAACAATAATGAAAATATCAGAGACAAGATCAGAATGGACATTGACATCTGCTCCTCAGTGACAGTAGGGGCTTTTCTTAAAATGAAAGCAGCAGACAAGGAAAAACTTCCCAATATTATGTGAAATGCACAGTAATTTCTATCTCATGGTAGAAAGGTGTATTTAAAAATATTTGCCTGCAGCAAAAATATATTTCAGGGGAAGAAAAGGTAAACAAAGAAATCCTAATTTTCTGCCTTGTCCTAAAGAACCAAACAAAATAACCAACTCCACTCCCTCCCTGCAAAAAAAACCCCACACCCCAAACACCACATACCTTCACTTCTGAAGGAAAAACAAGTTTAAACAGCAAATTAGACTTTAAAAAAAAAAAAAATTAAAAAATTTAAGTGCCTTCCAAGATGACACCAAATCAGGCTTCAGGCACTTTCCTTATAGCAGCAACAGGATGACATTTGGAAATACATGTTGATTTCTAAACTAAGTATACATTGGAATTCTGCACCAAAACAAATCAGAATAAACTCAAGCCTAATTTAACAAAACATCTCACATTACAGAAGAGAAGGAAGCTCTCTGTCTTGCATTTCAATACAGTTCTGTCTGCCTTAAACTTTCCAGATTTCCAGTGGCTTTCTTTTTTTTAATGTAATAATTTACTGAAAGGCAAAGTTGGTGCAAAAAAACTAGCAATAAACCTTTGCATTCTTTTAAAACATTTTAAAATGAAATTGTGATTTAACAAAATATTAGGTCATAAATCTTCTCTTAACCAAATAAAATGTATGGCAAATTATTCTTCCACTTAAATGGGTGTTGGAAGAGAAACAGGTTCATCTTTTTATGTAATTATTCTGTTGACTTGAAAGTTGGAAGCTAATTGTGCAAAGTGTTGCAGTAATTACTTAGGATTAACAGAGGCTTCAATCCATCTGAGATACATTATGAAATAAATACTTCAATTGGCATTAAAAATAAGAAATTTTATTGCCTTACAGCAGGCTATCAGCATAAAGCTCCTAAGAAACCCGCAGAGATGTTGATGCCTTAAATGGCTACCTAGAAACAGAGACTAGACAGGAATAAAGGAAAAAAGGAGGGTTTTATCTGAAAGACCTTCAGAGGTAAACTCTGGGCTCCAGAGGGTCCTGCCTCAGTGCATCCCAAAATGGACAATGACAGGTCACGAGTTCTTCACACTTTTGTATCAGCATCAATTCACCAACCAGAACCCAGCCAAGGATGGAATTTCCCCAAGCTTGCCCCCCTCTCCCCAAGATGATGGTTTACAGTTCTTGGGCCTAGGACAGTCTGGGTGTCCTTGGAGAGCAAGCTGGGGAGGCTTTGTTATGTCTTAGTATAAGAGAACAGCACTTAACAAGCTACAGGAAACTTCAGAGTTACACTAGCAGTACAGGATTTGAAAAATATAAAAGTTAAAACCTAAGGCATCAATGGTTCTAGTTCTTTAAACAGAAATGCAATTTTTAAAAGGCTATTTAAAAAGACACCTCCACATTCAACAAAATTTAAGTAGCCAGGCTTCAAAAGGACAAAGCTGCAGAGCAGTTCTGCCACATTAGACGACTTTGAACCAGAGCATGCATTTGCAGTTCATGCTTAATTTTGATATTTGAGCTTGTTTCTCAGAAAGACAGCAGGGCAGGAGCTGAAACAAAAACCTGGCAGAACCCCCAGCATTGAACTGGCAAGCAACAGGATGCAACAATGCAAGAGCAGCCCTGAAACCACAGCAGCTCCCAAAGCACCACCAGTTGCTTGGTTGCCTTACATGTCCTCAGTGGAAAGATTCTCTCTTTTTTCTACGTTGCTTTTCTAGTGTCGATGAAAATGTTGCACACACAGCATAAGTGAGTGTGCTAAATTGAGGGTTCCAGATGAGTTAGAGAAAAGATAATGGTTCATAAGCAGTTTGTCTTGGCAGTATCTTGGTTAAAGTTCACCACTTCAAGCACTTAGTAGGAAGTAAAGACACTGAAAGACTTGGCATAAGTCTAATATAAATACTAACAGACTTGAAAAGACTTAAAAAACTCAATGAATTAAATATTGGTGTAATTTCAAAGCACACTGTCAGTGCTACAGTAGTGTCACTAGCTCAAAAAGTAAAAAAAAACAAAACACCACAAAACAAAAAACAATGTGTAAACAAACTTTTAGTAATTTCAAGAAAAATGCTTTGGAGAATTAGAAAAGAGGAAATAACTCAACATTAAACCTCTCCCTCCTTACAGGAGAATGTGTTAGAGTATTTTACANTAAAAGGCTATTTAAAAAGACACCTCCACATTCAACAAAATTTAAGTAGCCAGGCTTCAAAAGGACAAAGCTGCAGAGCAGTTCTGCCACATTAGACGACTTTGAACCAGAGCATGCATTTGCAGTTCATGCTTAATTTTGATATTTGAGCTTGTTTCTCAGAAAGACAGCAGGGCAGGAGCTGAAACAAAAACCTGGCAGAACCCCCAGCATTGAACTGGCAAGCAACAGGATGCAACAATGCAAGAGCAGCCCTGAAACCACAGCAGCTCCCAAAGCACCACCAGTTGCTTGGTTGCCTTACATGTCCTCAGTGGAAAGATTCTCTCTTTTTTCTACATTGCTTTTCTAGCATCTATGAAAATGTTGCACACACAGCATAAGTGAGTGTGCTAAATTGAGGGGTTCCAGATGAGTTAGAGAAAAGATAATGGTTCATAAGCAGTTTGTCTTGGCAGTATCTTGGTTAAAGTTCACCACTTCAAGCACTTAGTAGGAAGTAAAGACACTGAAAGACTTGGCATAAGTCTAATATAAATACTAACAGACTTGAAAAGACTTAAAAAACTCAATGAATTAAATATTGGTGTAATTTCAAAGCACACTGTCAGTGCTACAGTAGTGTCACTAGCTCAAAAAGTAAAAAAACCCAAAACACCACAAAACAAAAAACAACCTGTAAACAAACTTTTAGTAATTTCAAGAAAAATGCTTTGGAGAATTAGAAAAGAGGAAATAACTCAAATTAAACCTCTCCCTCCTTACAGGAGAATGTGTTAGAGTATTTTACAGTCTCAAAACGAGCCTGAACACAAAAGGCAGGTTTTGATTTTCACATGCCCTGTGCTGCAGGCAGAATTGATCCTGATATCAAAGTAAATGTTTAGTGTTTACATGATCCAATAAAGCAAAAACCTTTCTAATATGCATTAATGCTTAAGATCATCATCTAAACAAAAGGGATTTACACAATTGGACACTGTTTACAGGCTGATTATCCAGTATATGGCCTAAGATACACACAGTTGCATTACAAGTTTGACATTATTTGGAAATCCTTCTGGCATCTGAAAACAAGCAGCAAGGGAATTCCTGGACATCCTCAATCATTGCTGCTCACAGAGCAAATATCCTTTGTCACAGAAATGACATGGCTGCAGGAGCATCTTCCACCTCACTGCTTGCACTCAGTTATCAAAACCACAAGGCGTGGAGATAGAAGGAATGAAATCTCAGTTATCTCCCAGAGTTGTTTACAACCACCTGAAAATAAAGGCTTTTAGATGCCATCTATTGTGCACAACAGCTGTGTCAGGACAGCTGAATGGATAACAAATCATCACACTGTGGGCAGAACTCCTCAATCAACAAAGGAACCACCTATTCCAGACAGGATATCCCTAGTCATGTTCAGTCAGGGGGAAATGAATTTTTATATAATCATTAAAGATTTCAAAGCATAGCATTCAACTTTCTTAGCTCTACTTATACCAACATCAATTTGGTTCGGCCCCCAGAAGAGTAACTTTTTAATCTCTGCAAAGCTTAAGGTTTCAGGAAATATACCAGGCTTTTCTAAGCTTGTCAGGCCAAAGATGATATGATACCCTTACTAGACCTGCATATGAACAGACCTGTTTATTAGCTCAGTACCTTATTAATGCAGAAGTGGAACCCCAAGTGTTAAACACCACTTTCCACCTCAAAAGTGTGCCATTTATTAAGAGGCACAATACCGCAGTAGGCTATGGCTAAACACAATGTTTCCATTCTTTTCAGTCTGCTCCTTAATAAAAAGGAACAATTTTATCATAAGCAAAGAGATACTCATTGGAGACTTATTTGCCCTTCTATGGACACACTCCAGCATCTCAGCATCTTTCCTAAGTGGAGAGGCCCAGGACTGGACACAGTACTCAAGGTGTGGCCTCACCAGTGATGAGTACAGAAGAAGAATCCCTGCCCTGGTCCTGCTGCCACACTATTCCTGCTACAGCCTTCTTGTCCACATGGGCACACACTGGCTCATGTTCAGCCACATAATCCATGTACAGGAATGCCAATAGGGCTAATGAGAAGCAAGAATCAAAGTATTCATGTGAAACCTGTAGCATTGGGCTAAAGGAGTTAAGAGCAATGTGTGACAATATTCTCAGCGAAGTTATCCAGCGTGCAATTCTCCACTGCCATGGGTGGTGCTGCATTCAGTTCAGGTGTCTGTAAGTAGGCTCCACCAGGAATAAAGCAGCTCACCTCCTATTTTGATGGGAATGAAAATATACAATAGGCAAATTACTGAAAAAGCTCAAGTGACACTATTTGAAGCAACCCAAGGTTTTATTGTATAACAAAAGCAACTGGGGGAAAAGGACAAGGAGAGATAGCAATCCTGGCTTCAGCTGGAAGTGATGATCATTTCAAGGCTCCACATGTGCACAGAAATTATTTGCAACTCATAGTCTGGCATTCCAAACTGTTCTATCACAGATGTCAATACGAGTAAGATGCCTTTCTCTACTACATCTACAGCTAACAGCAAAGTCAGCTGTTCCCTGGTGCCTTCAGTTGTTTCAAGAGGGCAGATTACAGGGTAATGTTACAATTAACATAGCTGAATCTGAGTAAGTTGCAAATCTTTGAAAAATGTTACTTGGCTGTTCTTGCAGACAACATACCAAGGAGATTTGAGACCAAGTCATTCAGTCAAACTTTTGCACATTTAGAAGATCACCAGCTTTAATAGGACTTGGTTTTCTTTCACTGGGCATACAGACACATCTCAACCTTATCATTTCCAGATCTTTTGCAGCCAGAGAGGACAGTGATGCAGTTCTGCTGCTGAGGCTGGACAGACTGTGGCTGTACTAGAGGCACAGTAGACAGTGATGATAACAGCAAATCCAGAAGTGGACAACTTAGACAAAATTAGAGAAAGCTTACCCAGCTCCTGCGCTGGAAAACTGAAACCATTCAGTCTTTGGTTTGTCAGGGAGTCCTTGCCCACAGGTGTCAGGCTCTTATAAGCTCTGGCTCTGAGTTGGAAAGGGGCTGTTCAGTGCTTGAATTTTGTGAGGCCACATATTATCAAAGCTAATGTTTGAATCACCCAAGCCTGAATCATTTCTAAAGGCTCGAGCATGGAGATTCCATGCAGGTTACACCAATGGTTAGATAGTCTTATTTAGACACATGAAGGATATCAGAATATTTTTCTTTCTTTCATGTCTCCCATTCAATGAGGACTACAATCTAGCCTCTCCCTTAGCACAGAAGCACCAAGCATCAGAGCTGATGTAGGGCATCCCAGGCAATTCTGTGGCATCACAGTATGTGCAGTATGTAATGTCTGTCAGGTACCAAGTGCCTTCTGTTCTTATTAAAAGTGAAACCACTGAGAAGGTAGCTTTGTGTGTATAGTAATGTTACAATCACCACTGGCATTTAAAAGGAAGACTGAAATCCTGATGCCATTTTCCCTTCAGTCAGGTATATTGCACTGTTGACTTCCAAGCCCATGATGTGGAAATTGCAGTGACACTTCATTATGGATTCCAGTGCTTTCAGTTAAAATAAGGCCCATGCAAGAATTTTGTCTCTTTCATGACTGAAATTTCTCAGACAACTTCCTGTTGAATGCTCCAGATCACAGAATGAGTAAATAGTAGCTTGAAAACATGTTTGACCAACAAGTCAAAGACACAGAGTCTTCTGCTCTGACATGCACAAGGTAGCTAGATTTTCTTCAAGAAATACAATCTCTTTCTAGACTTTGTATGCAAACACAGCAGGGGAAAAGATACTCATTTGAGCAGTATGGCTTACTTTGTGTTTCTGATGACTGTTGGGAGGCTGGGCAGACAGAAAACAGGAGAAAGCAGAAAAATCTGGGGAGATTAAAAGTATACATTTTGTGTTGTGGCAGTGCTGACACACTACTGTTGGGATTATAGTCTCAGTGTGATCAGCAGTTAAATAGCTATCTCAAAAATAAAACTGTCCTATTGGACCTAATATGCACAAAAGCACCTTATTCTCTCCCACCCTTGTCCTGAAAGAATTCTGTGTGAGTGTGTAACACTTTTAGTGCTTAAAACAGACATAAGAAAGCTCCCTTGTAGCATGCTAGAGTCACAACTGAGGCATCTCCTGTCACCAGAGAGATTTTAAGAAAAAATTAAAGTTTTCCACAAAAATTCTAAAGAACAGCCGTGTCAGAATTTATTAGACATTTTGTGCTCATCACTGAAACTCTGCCATTTCCACAGTGATGTGTAACTGCTTTACAGCACCCAGCACCAGAGCACAAGAGAGCACATCTGCTGAAGATTTCCCTTTCATGGTGCTCCTCTGTGCCAGTACTACTCAATCCAACAAGCACAGGCTACAAAATTGTAATATTCCCATTCTGTTCTTTACTTTCAATCTCTGTTTTCAAGATTGTATGGCAAACAGATTTCTTACAGGGAATTTCTGCTACAAATCTCTTCTACACTGAGCATACACCAGGAATTGTCCCAGCATAAGCATAAAATACCAAAGTAGGATGTGTCTGCCAAAGATATTGTTACCACTAAAGTTTGCACAACACAGGCTTTTAAGTGTTATGTAAAAGATTAGACTTAAAAGTAAGGGGCAGCCCAGACAACACATACAGCAGCCTTTTTTACATTAGCAAGCTTGAGTTTACCCAGCTATTTGTTCAAAGCAATGGGGATAAAGTATTCTGGCCCAGCCTCCTCCAAGACTATCAGACTTCCAGAAACTCCAGCCTTCCCTCAGTTTTCCAGCACCTACAAGTGCCTATTATGTAACCACATATGTCCATCTGCATTGAAGAGGCAAAGTGGGAGTGAAAAGAGGTTTCAGCTATTTCATTCCTCCCAACAGGTACTTCTGTAAGCAAAAACTTGTTCCCCCTCAGGTATTTGCTAGGATCAAAGCAAGCTGCTCAGGTCAAGGGGTTTAAATTTGGGAGGCATCTGGAATTTGAACTCCTATCTTCATCTACACATGAAATGCTTGAGATGCTGAAAGAGGGTACTAAACACTTGGTAAGAATATAACACTTATTTTTTCAAATAAATCATACTGGAGCTGTGGGAAAGAAATTGAGGGGACAATAAGTGCCATAGGAAATAAGAAAAGTTAGAATCCAGAAAGAACAAGAAGTTTTTTCAACGACAAACACCATTGATAAATCAAAACTTGGAAGAAGGTGAACTAAGGAATTGCATGGAATGCTCAGCTTGAGGAGGAAAACTGATGATGGCTTTTTAAACTGAACTATGCATTTTTCCCTTCTCAAATTATACCACAAGCATCTTGTAAATAGTAAATCAATGTGAGAGGAATTATAATTATCCCAGAATTTTTCTACTGTTTTCTTGGCTCTGTAGTCCAGAGGAGGCAATTTTATTTTAATACTCACTGTATTTACAACACACTTTTGACTGGACATATGACACTCTGCTTCTATTGTTACTGTTGTTCTCAATTAAGCGAGCTATAAGGCATACTGCGCTGTGAGGGTTAATACCACCATCACAGAAATTACCTTAGAGAGTATTAGTTAAAGATATGAGCAACTCCAGCATAGTCTGAAATGTCTCTGAGCAGCTACTGGCTGAGTTGCAGCTCTGTGTAGCAGTCCACAGTCCCAGCACTCTGCAGTAAGCATCTGAGGGCCTTATTTTGATACAGCAGATGTGAATAAACTCACACTGTGTGTCATTATCTACCTTCCCTTTGATGCAGCAAATCTAAGAGAAATTACTCTTTACAAATCATTGTACCACAGTCTCATTCGCTGAGTCTGCTGATAAAAAAAAGTATAAATCTGTCTACATAAAAAATGTATAAATCTCAGAGGAGCATACAGCTTTAACTCATCATTTGAAGCACATTTTTTATGCCTAGCCTGCTATTCACAGGGCAAAAAAGCTAAATTGCACCCTCTTGCCTTAGGCTCCTTATCTCCACCCCTCCAGGTCTCAGGTAAACAAGCAGCCAATGCTACCAAGCAAGAGACTGAAGAATCAGAGGTATAGAAAAGGGCATTACTCAGAGTAAAGCTCTCTTGACCTTGCAGAAGCAACCCCTGTAAGCCAATATGCAAATATTTAAAGAGGCCTGAGTTTTCAAAACTAAACAATAGTGCAGTGCAAATATAAAATTAAACAACTGTAAAATACGCTATAAAAGTAAGCAGTGAGGATACTTAAGATACCAATTAGCTAACACTGCTCCATCTGAACTTAACCCTTACGAAGAAAATTCTCTTCCCATTAGACACAGCCACAGTGAGCGTCCTCTGTCATTTGGGTCTTTTACACCTGTTTCAATCGTGGCAGGCACAATCAGCTCAAAATTAGGTAAGATTTAGAGCATAATATAAATGTCACCGAGTTTCTATTAAAGAAACTACTGTCACTTTTCATCACAAAGATAAAAACCAAGGTATAAAATTAATGTAAAATCAGTGCTAGAATTATCCAGGCTCAGTTGCAAGGAGAATAAGCCCAGTTGTAGAATGCTGATTTCAAATATATTTACATCTGTTACCTTTTGAGCACATGTATTATTGAAATAAAAAGATTATTTTTCTTTTCTTGTTGCAGTTACATATTGCAAAATTACAATGCAATACCATTACAATAATAAAATTATTATTGTAAATTAAATTAAATTAAATTGTCTGTTTGTTTTGCATATAACTACAGCCTTGGTGGAGTTAGCAAGTGTAATTTAAATGGGTTGGTGTTTTAGATATTTCTTGATTTTTTTTCTTTTTAAATCCAAACTAAAGCCTTTGAATTATGAGTAAAATCTCCTTGACAGTTAGGCTTTACAAAAACTAAGTACAATAC
>VZTN01026791.1:18382-54722 GCA_013400515.1 Erpornis zantholeuca | reverse complement strand
TTTTCTAACTTAAAGTTTAGCCATTTATGCTAAAATCCAGTTCTTACAGCAAAAAAAATGCTAGAAAAGTCTTTAGTGTCTGCATAGAATAAGATATTACTATACAGTTAAAATAATGCTTTTTTTTTCCTCTTGCAGCATTCCTTCTTTCTGCACATCCACCCAGGAGTTTAGGAAAGTCCCAAAAGAAGAATTTTAGATACTTTTGACTCTCAGAATAAGCAAGTCACAGTGCCCTGTAGTTGCTAACATAACACAGGGGCTCAAACTATGAAACAAGCCTCACATGGGCCTTGGCGATGGATGTTGTGCAACCCTTCCCCAACAGAGGTACCACTGCACATTCACCACCATGCTTTAAAAGCCTTCACACATCACATCTGGCCTCCCAACAGCAAGTCACACTCTTAGTGTTCCTTAACAAAAAACCAGGAATCCCTAAAATGTGCTTTTACTTTCTATCCAGGACTCCTGTGTTCACACAGAAGCCTACAGACAGTGTGAACATACCACTGCTCAAATATACACTCCCAATGGGTAACTATTAGTCTCTGAGCCCAACTGTCTGATTCTCTTGGCAATACTCATTGTCTTCTTGTTTGCCTACCACATTGAAAAGGCTTAAGAAAGGCATACCTCCACAATCACATTTTTAGGTGAAGACTTAGACCCCAACTGAAAAGGCAAAAACATCTTAGAAGAATTATCCCAGTCACATCTTCCCAAGGACTTTTTGTGAAAACATTCAGCACTTCCATTAAATGTCTTAAGAATAGGGCTCTTTATTAGGATTGCTTTTTATCAAAGCAAAAATATGGTATTAAATTATTTGTGCAAAGGGCCAGAAAAGCCCATGAATTCTGCTAGAATACTGTATTGTACAGAGAATTCAAGGGCACAACAGACACCAAACTCCTACAGACTTAAAATCTTTTCTAAATAAATCTAGTGTCTTTGATATGGTTTAAGGAGCATATGGATAGAGAAAAAAAAATACCTTGAACACTGTAATTGGTGAGGCTGACAAAAAAAGGAGAAAAACACCAAAGCCCTCACCACTAACAGTGACTTTTGGCATAAACTTAGACACGGGAAGGTTTTCTGCATCAAACTGCACAATTAAACTCTAGACAGAGCCACCATGNTGGCATCTCCAATACATTGGAAAGTGCTTAGATTACTGTAACAGTTTTCCTTTAGTTTCACTTCACAACAATTTTCAACAAATGCTTAAATCTCAGGTAAGCATCTGACCACCAGAGCACAAACCCCTTTGGACAAGCATCCTCCAAACGGTTTTGAAAGATTCTGTCATCACTGTGAGAGAAAAAATTGCACTTTTCCTCTTGCTCAAGAGCATTTTTGCAAACTGCTTAAAGGAAATGTGAAATTAGCAAGATCCATTAAACCTTTTAATTAGTTTCATTAAATCTTCCTGAAGAAAACAATGGCAGAATCAACATTCTGTAGTCTCCCTGCTCTTTAAGCCAGATGGATCACCTAATCCTTCCTAATAACCTAGTCTTAGGAAATTCTAATTTAGGACAAAGCCCAGTTAGCCACACAGGTATTATCATAGAAATGTCAAGGTCATTTTCTTGTTTAAAATAACTTTTCCTTGGCTCTAACCCCACAAAGTAGCTCAATTCCTTCAATATCTGCTGTCCTGGTTGCTATTAATCTCGTTCTGCTGTAGACCAATGAGTTTGTGAGGCAGCTGCCAAAGTTCTGCTGCAGAGATGGCAGCAGGCATTTTCCACTGCTGCTGCACCAGGGAGAGTGAAAGCAGAGTGCTCAAAGAACATCAGCTCACTTCAAAGCTGCTCTGGAAGGGGAAGCGGAGGAGGAAAGTCATGGAGACAAAAACCAGCGCAAGTCTCCCCTCTTTCAGGACCTGCTCTATTGGCAAAGACAGAAGGGAAAGAGGCCAGCTCTGGGCCTGCTTTGGAATTTAAGTGCACATGGTGGAAACTCCATCTTGAGCATCCTTCAATCCAACTCTCATCACAGCTACCTACTCTGTCAAAATGTCACTGCATGCACAAAACACCTCAGTGCTTAGGAACACACTTCAATCGCAGCTAAAAATCAGTGAGAACAAGGTTCTGCGAAGGAGCAATCTCAGATATTCCAGACACAAAAATAACTCAAAGGACAGAAGGAAAACCCTATAAACCCTATAAATTGAAGGAAATCCCCTAGTTTAGTTGTAGCTATTGGAAAGTAAGCTTGACTTTGCAGCTTCTCTCTCTTACAGTTTATGGAAGTGACTGCCTTTTGTGAAGACAGAAACTTTTCCCAACATTTCTGTGAGATCATTTCTGTGTTTAAGGAAATTTTTTTTATTTAAAAAAGCTTTCGAGCAGATATTTCCAAAATTTTAGAAGCCATTTACAGATGAATCCATACATGTAAAAAATAAGGTATTTCATGAACTAGAGCACGCCACATTTAAGTAGAAAGTTTGTGTTTTTTCTACGTACCAGCCTAGTAACTTAACTGGAAACAAAATAATTGTGACTTCATTTAAACTACTAATTTTTCTAAAGGAATAGATCATAACGATTCCCCTAGGAAACATCTGTGATTCTTCAACAACTGTGTAGAGAGAACCTACACAATTGGCATTTTCTGCAAGAATTTGAGAGGAAGCCACTATGGCATTTTTGCAAAATACTAGCATTTCAGGTAGGTATGTTACCAGGTTCACTGAAAACAGACTAAGAACTTCCACTCTTTTGCCCAAATCAGCTGAGTATGAACAACCCAAAAAGATAACAGGTCATAAACCTCACATAAATTCAGTGTAAACCACCAACTGATACTTAGAGATCTATTTGTGAACCTGGGTTGAAAAGATACTAAGAATGAGTGGACTTAGATATGGACTTTTTTCTTAGAATGGAATCATAGTAGCCATTCTGTTTTAGCATTAGTAACAGGTTTTTTAAAAGTAACACAGTGATGTAAGTTCTGATTAGAACATATCTTTTTAGTTCTGAACTGAAAAAAAAAATCAATTTAAGCTAATTTTCTTTTAAGAAGCCCTCCAGAATTACCCTCTCCCAGGTCTTTCAGCTAGAATTTACAGTTGAATTGATCCATTAGCCACTTTTGACTGCGTAATTGTGGCCAACCTTGCAATTTGATTATGAAGCCATCTAATTAATGAGTCTGCACAGCAAAAACAAATTAAGTTAAATGGAGAAATAACAATAGCCGAAGAAAGCATACAGTGAAGTCATTTTAGAAACTTGAGTGAAAATCTACTTTGTGAATGCAATTCTCCCTATCCACAATTAGACCATTAACCCAGTGCCATTTTTAGAGCTGAGATTCAATGACTGGTAAGTTGACAGCCCTGCATGATTTACCATCAACTGTCTGCCATCTGCCCAAAATTAATCATTTTAGCCTGCAAATGTGGAATAAGGCAATGCAGTAGCAAGCTACAGATGACTCCCTTACATTTTTGCAATGTAACACAGCAAGGCACTCTTATTCAGGAGAATGAGCTTGATGTCTGCAAACAAAGTCAAGGCCAAGGGCACACGCCTGAGTCCATCTGATTGTTCTCAAATCAGTTAGTTTGCAGAAGGTTTGGGGCTTTTTTAATGTCTTTTTAAACATGCTGCTTATCTGACCAACTGATTAATTAGCCATAACTTCACCCATATGTGTATGTAATTAGCCATAACTTCACCCATAAGGACTTAGGTGCCAAACTGTAGGACAGCTAGCTATGGACAGCCATCGGGTTTAGACACAGAACAAGCAAGACAGCAAGCATAAAGGATACTACCTGTAAATTCACTATAGCATTAATTTATGTTTCTAGGAACATGAGATAGTATAAGAATCTCACATAGAAAGTTTTAAAGTTCAGCTCAGGCAGAGAGCTTGCAAAGACAAGAATAATTTTTCCGAACATTTATAAAATAGAAGATAAATAAAACATCATTTATAAAGATAATCCAGTTGTCCTAGGAACTAGATAGTGATGTTTGAGTTACAATAGCAACACTGGCAAATTCTGCAGGACTGGGAATAAGTGGAAAAAAGAGCACCTCTCCTACACTAGTCAAAGAAGTCGCCAGAAAAATTAAAATGTGTCTTCACACAAGACCACAGCCCTGTTCATAGTCCTCAATATGCCAAGCTATAGATTACAAATTGCATAGAGTGTAGAGGCCCAGAGACACAACAGAGATATTCTAAGTGGGTAAAAAGGATTTTGCCACAGCTGTACTGACACTGAAACAATGGTTATCAGCTGAATTGTCACTCGAACCAGGACTAACATCCCATCACCTGGATTTACACTGGAACCAGGACTGCTGATCTCCTTTTTGTCTTTCCTCCTCTCTCTCTTTCCCCAATTTCTCTCTTCCCTTCACCCTACCCCTTTATCCAAAAACCACTGTTGTGTGCTTATATAGTAGGTTGGGAACTAACACACCAATTTCTATACCAAATGAGTAATTTGCTAATAAATCTGATTGTTTGAAGACCCTCTGACTTTTGTCATTCCTTTTGACCACAAGCATTTACAAATCTTAGGTTTGTCCTTCCCCTTAAGGGTGGGTCATCACATAGGGGGAAATAGGATGAAATAATTGATGCAGGGAAATTTTGACACTTCAAGCAAAAATCTATTTCAGCTGCTATAGCACAGCTGACCCCTCTCAATACTGGATACACCAGCTCCTTGCTTCCTCAGGGTGTGAAGGCCTTCCTCAGATACAGTTTGGTCCAAGAGATTTCCAGGCTGCTCCTGGAACTACATGACAGGATCTACACTTCAACATCCCCATCTCTGGGGCCAACAGAAAATGAGAACCACAAAGACAGAGTAGTCTGATCTTCTCAAATGCAGCCAAGGCCCCAGGCAAGTCCAGCAGTGACCAGTCGACTTTTCCAGGAGGTCATTTCTGGAGACTCACGCTTCCATGCAGTGTACAACATGGGGCAGAGATGTTAACTTGTGACGTTGAGAAGATCAAGATAGCTCACTCTCTGTAGTACTTTTTAGGAGAACATGCAGGGCACAAAATGAAGCATCTGATTTTAGAAAGACAACAGCAACAAGCTAGGACAGTTTTAGGAACCAGTCCTCCACCCAAGGCCAATTTTAAAAATATTTTCCTTTCCACAATACACAGAAATGCTGTTAGAAGACAAAAAGCTGGAGATTTAAACATGGCTATCAACTAGTATAAAAGTTTTCTGTTTTCTGGTAATCCAAGAATACAAGGCTTCTTTGCTAACAGTTAAGAAATGTCAAAATCTTGTATTTCAGATACAATTGTGATAGTTGTGCAATCAAAGACCACTTAAAATTAGACATTAAGTTTGCTTTTCTGAATCTTGCTCCATCCAAACTATTTTATGATCGTTTGTTTTCCTGTTGACAGTTGAGGTCAGTGCAAGAGCAGTAAGTCATATCTCGCACTTCAGGAGTTTATGCAATAGCTGGCAACCAGACAATCTATCTGACATCTGGGAACTAATTTGCAAGAAAAGCTGGTGAAATGAGGCCATCCTGAGTTATAAACACAAGTCTAATGACATCTTCCAGCTTTGCAGATCACTTTTTATAGAGTGGAAACTATGCAATTATGTGTAGAGTTTCAATTGTCATGACAAAGTCTTTCCAACACACAACTCATACTTAATCAATGAAACAAACCATTAGTTTACAAGAGTCCCTAAAATACTTGAACAAGTTATAATACTGGAGAAACACTTAAGGAAAATTAAAAATGAAACCTTATCTCTCACACACGCAAAGAAAAACAAACCACAGGGAGATTCAGCCCTAAATATCCAGCTCTGCAAGTTTTGGAATTTACAGAAACCAGCAACTGCTGCTGAATAATTCTTTTGTTACACCAGCAGGAACTTATGTGCAAACATTTGGTGACTTTCAAGTTATCTATTGTTTTGGGTGAAGGAGCATTTCAGACATTTGCCCAATTCTCCACTAGCTACCACACCTTGAAGCATTATGAGCTACTTACACATCACAAGGTAAGCTGCAGAAGTACAGCCTTGGCTAGGCCCTTAGGAGCCCAGTCCTTCCTCCATGTAAAATTATTTCTAACATAAGCAGTTCGTTGGAATGTCAAGTAAGGATAAAAATCCTTGCCCATCAGTTACAGTTTAGGCCCTTCCCTCATGTTCCCGTATTTGTTTTGTCACTGATTATGAAATTAATTGAAAATCAAACAGACAGATTATTATTCTGAAAAATCCCACAGTTTTACTTGCCAAAAAAATCTCTCCAAGTTAATGAGAAAGCTCAAGTGACAGAGAAACCCTCATACACAGCTCAAGTGCAAATTCAGCACATTCATTTTCAGGGAGAAACAGCCTCTTGGTCCAGTACCACCCTGCAGCAGATCAGCAGCCTGGAGCAGCTGGTTCTGCAGGCTCTGTTGTACTGTACTCTCTTGGATTTCTGCTTTGGTTTATTTTGATTCCTTGAGCCTAATGTCCTGACTACATTTGCAGTTTGAAGCTGTCTGTAGGAAAGCCATCCAAAAAGCCTTTGCTGCCTGCTTTTCTGGAACGCTATCTTGGCAGCTGTCATGTGCAAAAAACCCAGCAGCACATTAGTGCTTTCCCATATGGAAGCAAACCATATTTCTTCTCCTGTTCACTCAGGGGTGACACCATCTTTTGTGTCATCACATCAAGCAGTGACAGCACACTGAATCCCACTCCAGTGCTGGGCTCAGCTACCCCCCGTGCAGAAGGAAAACACAAGGGAAGGCATACCCGTGATGTGCCTGGCTCACCATCTCACTTTTTCAAAATGAACGTAGTGGGTGTCCTTGGGTGTCAGTGTGGCCTTCCCAGTATCTGTTTTGGGAATGGGAATCCCAGAACAGAGCTGAGCCTCCATTCTTCTCCAAACCTGTACATGCTACAGGGCCTCAAGCGTGGCTGTTCAATTCACACTGAGGGCAAAGTTTTGAGTCATGCCCAGATTCTGGGCCTTCCAGATTCAGCTGCTGCACTACCCCATACAGAGCAGCCCCAGCCTGAACCATGGCACAAACCAGTGAGCAGCAATATCATTTCCTCAGTGCCCTAGGTGGATTTTCTGGGAAGTGAACGTGCTGAAGACCTGACTGGTCAATCAGAAATGGTAACAATTAATAATGGTCTATTCCCAAGACAAAAGGTTCAGAAAAGGACTTGACGAGGGCAACCAGAGCTGAGCATAAAAACCAAGGTGAAACTATAGACATTTAAAAAGCAGCAGAGCTGCTGCTGGAAGACTGATATTTGATGGCAAGTAAAAAGCTGCCCAAGTCAAGTGGCTCCTTTAACAGTGCGAGGAGCCTTCTCAGATTGTCACAGCAAATCAGTAACTTGCATTTGTGAACAGTTTTAGGATAAGATGCAAGACTTCTCTTATTTGGATCCCAAGCTTTGATCTGGGGCCCTGTATGCACAACCTGTGCAGACAAAAAAGATCTTCCGTTTTCAACTCAAAGTATATATTCTGTGCATATTTGAAACACTCTGCAAGTCCAAGCTCTATTCCTATCATTTACTCCTATACAAGAGACAAAGACACAAAAATACAGATACAGAAATATATTTAGAAGAGAATGTTGTTTTCTTTGCAACCATTTCAGTTCTTTAAAATGCTTATCACAAGGCCAGCACAGATGACCAGGGGGTTGGTCTGTTGAAGAACAATGAATTATCTGCAGGGTCCTTAGCCCCTGCCAGAAAATCACAGACCATTCTGTATGTCTGTCCCTGCTTCAACTGTCAGAGGGTTGGGGAAACCTGGTGATAAATTAGCATTTTCAACCTGGTGAACAGACCTCTCCTTTCCTTTAGTGAATCAAAATGATGATAGCTCCCAAATATGCCACAGATCAGAAAAATATTAAGAAATTATTGTGTTCATGCTACAAGAGTGCCACACTCACTAATATACCCCCTTTATTTTGTATCACTCATGAATTCTGAATCAAGATGTTCTACAGTGGGTGGAGGTATCCACATGATTTGGTCTGAAATAATAGTTCCATTTGAACAGTAACACTCTTATGCCAAGCAAATCTCCGTGCTGCTCATACAAGAATAAGGGTTCCCCCTTCTAAACTTTTCTTGATAATCACATATGATAAAAGTTGGTCAAGGTCATGATCTGTAAAATTTCTCTAGAAGGCATGTTACTCTTGATGTATTTAGAAATATGACATTCTAAAAAAAAAAAAGAATGAAGTCTGGTCTACTTTCTCATTTTAGTGCTATACTAGTTACAAGTTATGTTTGGAATGTTATCAAATTGTTCCTTTAAAAACAGAATTTTTTAAAAGGCTCATATATGTTTCATGATAGCTCTTTATATTCTTGTGTGTGTGACTAAACTGACTACAGAACTAGTAATTTCCAAATCTTAAAAAAAAGTTATTAGCTTCATTACTTCATTTTTTTCTAGAAAATAAGACCAAAGTTCATCTGTCACCCCAAAACTTATTGCTATTTTAATCTTCTAGGGAATTACAGCCTGCAAAAAGGTAACAGCTTTTCCAGAACAACTGGATCAATCTTGCCTAGATCATTTTTTTATTTAATCAGTTTCAGCTGTGTTTGGAACACAAATTTCATTGCACCAGGAGGATTTTGTTCCTGTTTTGCACAATTTTTGCAGGGGAGTTTCCCAGCAATCATTTAATTGTCTCATCTATTATAAAAGGTTTGTCATATGAAGATACCTTTCCTACCACTGAGTCAAATCTCTGCTGATTACTGCATTTTTAAACCAGGACATAACTCCTTATTCTCCAACTGTAAAACACCCTCTGCACACAGGCAAGACCTATTAATGCATGTACAATAGATGGGAATGCTTTTTTCCATGAATGCTACGGAATAGTAATATCTTTGCATTATTAGCATACAGTATTAAGTTTTTCCAGGCTGTAACACTGAGAGCCACCTTCCTCCTGAATAATCTTGTTAGCCTTCAGAGTCCAAGCACAACTTTTGGTTCATCCCTTGTCACCGTAAGAAATGACAGACAGAGTGACTTTGCCCTTTCCAACAAATATCGGGAAATTCTTGACAGGGTCTGATTTCCTAACAAGAACTTTAAATCAGGCAAGAACAAGCCACTGGCCACTGGGAGAAAGCCAGAAATGGTTCTGCATATTCTGCAGATTAGAACAGAGAGGATGGTATGTGGTATCTGCTGGAGGGTACTCCCTGGAATGCTTTCTTATCTCAGTTGTTTGGTTTGTTTTCCCTCAGTGGATAATTAACTGATTCAGGGCCACAGTGAAAGAGGAGGGAAAGAGAGAGCCAAAGTGCTCTCCTCCAAAAAAAACCAGCTGATGAGATGGAGGCCCCAGACAAGGTGCCAGCCAGGGAGCACCCACGGTAAAATCCTTGTGGTCAGGCTTCACACAGGCAGTGCTGTGCATGCAGGTCATGGGCAAGCGCACGAGCCGAGCCTCGGTGGCACGCGTGGAGCATTGCCGTGCGGTCACGGCATCTGCCCAGCTAAGGAACTCCCTGCTGGGCTGTTCAGCACATGCTCTGCGCCCCTTCCTGGCGTGTCTGCCTTTACCCTCGTGTTTCTATCCACGCTGTATACTGGGACTCCACTCAGGAAACAAAACTGAAAGATTTGGATGTTATCCTTCCATGTTGGAAAGAAACTACTAGATGAACTTGGGGACAGAGCTACACACAAGCAAAGCACTCTGCAAAGCACATTCTTTAGGATAGAGAGGGAAACAACAAGAGATATCATCACTGTTTACCAGCTGCTGCGCAATGAATTAGCAAGAGTATTTTTTCCAAACTATTTTTTTAAGAAAGAAACTTACGGCATCAACTCCCAACTCTACTATACCATTTCTGTACTACATCTCCCTTGCTACAAGAGTTAAAGTGAGGAACAACAACCGTGACTCATATCAGCCAAGGGGGAAAAAGAAAAAAAAAGGCAGAGGGGGTACCTCAAATATTTCCAACAGCAGAGGTATAAAGGTAGAGACATCTCTTTCCATTTTAATTTTTCTTATGTTTAGATTGGAAGGCTTGTGATATTAGGACCACAAAATCCAAACTGAAACACAACTATCAAAGGAAACCTTAAAACAGTTCTGCTCTCAAAGAACTGATAGCAAGACAAACTGTTGCAAGTAAAATATTACCAAAAAAAGGAAAACTTTGATATACTGATCTGCAATCAGGGGAAGGTTTATAACACTCCCTGGTGCACAAGGATAGCATCGCACAGGAGTTGAAGTCTGATGAAGAAGATGGTGGATGTTTTTATTTTCTTTCCTTTTAAAATGTTCTCAGTGTACCCCAAATATTCTGCAAGTATTGCATGACTCACACTGCTATGATAAGCTTGTTTTAAAATGTCATGAGTTTATAGCATAAAAATGTGTTTTTTGTAAATATTTCCAGTAGAAGAGGTATAAAGCTAGGTTTGCTCCCATTCTCACCATACCCAGAGATTTACATCACACCCAACACAGTCAGAAGTCAAACCCTGAAATTTATTCTTCTCCATCACTTCAAAATGCAGTGATTTGTCAGACATTTCACAAAAGACTTCTTTCCATGTTTCTTCTAGCACGATGATGGATTGCTTCAAGCATGAAAAGATTTTGTGCTATTGAAGATTAACTAAAGGAATTAACAACTTCAATTTAAGATGCTTATAAAACAAGTTTAAGGACCCTAAATATAAAGGCTGCTGATTTTCAAGAGTTAAGTACCTTTAGGAATCCTATCAAACCTTGGTTTAAATACGCAGCACTAAGTAGATTTTTTTCCTTTTTCCACAAAAAAGTAAATCTCACCTACATTTATGTATTTTCTCATCTTCCACTTAATTCAATGTTACACCTACTTATAACCAGAGTGTGTCTATCCACTTCACATCCACCTCTTCTCACTGTTAAGTGGAAATGCAGATAATGTTGCAGGTCCCCCCTAAGTATCAGTGTTTGACCATCTGTGTACTTGGTTCACTCTCTAGGAAAAAAATAAGGTGTGGCAAATATGCCCTTATGAACACAAAGTCCTCAAGTAAATACAGCTTTCTCTCTTGCTCAAGTCTAAGGGCATGCCCAATACAAGCCAGGTGCTGTTCATATCAAAAAACCAAATTAACTCCCACTTAACCATACAGAGAATAGAAAACAAAATAATTCCTTCTTGCATTTAAAGAATGTTATTTTATAATTGCCCCAAAACTACTCCTCAGCTGGACAAAACTTCTCAGAAGCATGAAACAGGCTGGGAAAGAAATGTCCAATCCAGTTCCATGTAAAGAGCTAAAAAATCAGAATCGTCATGGTTGGAAGAGACCTACATGATCATCCAGTCCAGCTGCCCACCTGCCAGTACCACGGTAACCACCAAACCACATCACCCAGATCCAGATGCCTCTTGAACACCTTCAGGGATGGTGACTCCACCACCTCCCTGGGCAACCCATTCCAGTGCTTGACCACCCTAACAGTGAATTGGTTTTTTTTAATATCTAATCTGAATCTCCTATCTTGGCTTAAGGCCATTTCCATTTTTCCCTCTCACTCCAGGCATGGCAGAAGAGCTGGCTCCCCACCTCACTACAGCCTCCTTTCAGGTACAGCAGTGAAGTCAGCTTTGAGCCCACTCTTCTCTAGATTAAACAAACCCAGCTCCCTCATCTGTTCCTCATAAGACATAAGAACATGCCTTGTGCTCTCATTTGAACATTTCCGTCTACGGAATTAAAAATAGCTTAGAATTGGAAAAGGAGGGCTGGGAAGCTATTCTATGAGCACTGGACACACTCAGGTTTCCTGACTTGCCAGATTTGTAGTTTGTGCTGCTTTCCAGTTGAAGCTGCTGTAGAATGCATACAGGATTTCTTTATCACACCAAATTTTTGTTTCCCGGTAGCAGAACATTTCTTCAGGATTTCTCTCACCAGAAACTCTAAATATAGCACTGCTTTCAGCAATCAAACACTTTCATTGGAAGTCCTCTATTGTAGAGTGACTTTTTGGTCGAGTCCCAGTCTCACATGCACACTGGTAAAAAATGAGCCTGGAGAGCACAGTTGGATTGAACTCATTAAATCTTTAGGTGCTCATTGTGTGCCTTAAAGTTTGAATTGTGTTTTGTTTTCAGCAGGTAGAGTGAGCAAGGGGACTTACTAATAGGTTTATATGAAACAAAAAATGTATCCGACAAAATTCTAATTACTTCAGCAGGAATAGCTGAATTTAAATTTGAAGAGGTTGACCTGAAGTTAGTAAAGTTACATTAATAAGAGGTCATTCTTCCCTTCATGGTCTATATTTAATTTAAATTTTAATTGAATTTAAAACTCAAAGCAGTTGCTGAAATCCCAGCATTGTTCACACACACAAAACAGAAGCCTCATCATTACTTTGTATGCAAGTATGGTCAAGCTCAGGGAAAATATCTTTTCAAGTGTAAGTAATGATTTTGAGCATGTTCTGTGTGTGTCTCTAATCTTATTCCGCACTGCTACAGTAGAAGCCCCATTAAATCCCACTCTAGATGACATGAGCATGAAACTGCCACCTGCTGGTTTTCACACTCACACCGCCTTCAACAGACACTCTGTCTGTAAATAATTTGTGCAACCCCAATCTTACACTGAAAGTACTGCAGCAAACATATTTACGTTAATGGACCAAGGGAGTGCCAACAAGGAGGCCTGCAGCAAACCTTGCACAACCCAAACTCAGTTTTCATTTGTAGACATAAACGAGTATTACAATATCTGGGTAACTTTGAAGGTTCATTTTATCAACATCTCCACAGCATTTGTTGCATCCTGATATAAGAGCCAGTCTAGACCCTGATATAGCATTAAAAACAAACTAAGTTCACATTGAAGCTAATAATTAAAGCCGCAGACATGCTGTAAAACACTTAAAAAATAGAATTTATGATGATTTAGAGTTACAAATCTTGTATTTGTGCCAGGACTTAAAAATACATTGACTACATTCTGAAGATGTTTCTTCATGATTGGTGCTTCATTTTTTAAGCTATTTGCATGCTTTGCAGAAGCTGTTTCACAGCTCTTACCCGTCACTTGCTTCTACTAACCCTCTTCTTCCCCTCTAATTGAATACCCTAAAAATCCATGCTGTAAATTACTGAATTATGTATTTAAAAATGATTACTACATATAGCAACTAACTGCTCTATCCACCCTATTCACTAGCAGCATCTTCCAAAAATTTGTGTGAAGCTTGGGCAATGCACCAAACACTCTCCTTTTAATTATGCTTGCTCTTGCAAAGTTGACAGGCAGATTTTCCATAGGCTCTCTCCTACAGCCCTCAGGCATGCGTTAGTTTAGTAATTGACTACTGTCTCACTGATCTTCTCCAGAATTCTTGTCCTAATTTCTATTTTCAAGGGTACCCATTAATCCAGCACAGGAAGGAGGGGCTTGGTTTTCACAAACAGGACAGAACGTCCCTTTCCACGAGTACATATAGTGCTGGTGTTTTTATTCCACAGTGACAGCACTTGGTGAGCTCTTGCAGCCTTATCAGCACTGCTGGTCTGGACACAGAGCAAATTTACAGATGCTACTGCTGTTCCTGAGATATGGAGCAGCTGAAAGCAGGATATTTATGTTAGGCAATTACCTAAAAACATTAAACATATGTTTCATCACAAGCCCAAAATTTTCCCAAATGCAAGTACCTCTGCATCTGGACCATCATGTATCACTAACATATTTCAGTAGGCCAGGCAGACACTCAGCTTGTTTGCCTGAAACACCTGACTCATGAAGCACAGGAGCATTGTGCTGTTCCATGAGCCAGCAGCCATTCCCTAGATGCTCTCTTCCCTGGCAGCCATAAGGCACAAGTGGTTTTAGCAGGAAGAATCTCTCCCTGAGTTTGTCTGCCACATCCCTTCATGCCAGACCAGAGGCACATTCTGTTAGCACATTGCAAATTCCCACTCTGTATGGGAAAGCTGTGGCTGTCTCCATGCCACCCCTCTTCCTCTTTCATTTGGGTAAGGAGCAAATGACACAAGAGACAGAGTAGAATGCTGCCATTACTGGAGAATTTGCTTGGAAAGTTGTTAACATTTCTGGAGCTTTGAACTTCAGGAAAATCACCTTCAAAGTTACCTCTCTGGCTGAAAAACCGTGGCATTGGCACTGAAACCAGCTGACACAGTGTGCAGTGACTACTGCTAAAATCCAACACCCAAGTAAGGAAACTGAAGGGATCTAGTCTCCCTTAGCAGTGCCATGGAATTGCTGGTCCCTACATGGGACCATTATTTGTTACCATTAACAGAAGTGTAATCAAAAAATTTCCATGTACACCAATGAGAGAATATATCCCTAAATTCAGAACAAATGCTGAAGAGGAAACATCCATTGTTACTTATACAAAGAGACGGTTGAGTGAAAATTGTTTTGATGACCACGGTGGTCTGTGATTCCTCTGAGGTAAGGAATTTATGACTCTTGACTATTTTCTAGCTTCTTCATTAATTCATTCACAAGTCTTCACTGAAAATTTGAAATTAAGAACACAAAATATACCATCAGATTAGAGCACCTCACAAGCAAAAGCTTCCCTTCATTCATGGTGAACACAGAAGATTTAAATGTCTAATCAACAAGATACAATTTCTACACAAAGACTACCCAAAACCTTGTGATTTTATCTTCCAAGAATTCAGTGCCTAAAGGAGAGTAAACTAAACACACATACAGCCTAATCCAAATTTATTCTGGAGGAAAAGATGAAACAGGAATAGTATGTGTGACACAAATTACCTTGTATGTCTCTGCAGACTTGAACAAATTTCTATATGAGTTTGGCCAGGAGGAGCAAAAAAATGGTTTAGACCCTATCTTCATGCAGTGTATATTTAAAGAGTACCACAAAAAGAAATGAAACATGGGAAAGAGGATTAGAAGTCTGAGAATGGGAATGCAGATGTCATGTTACTGCACATAATAGTAACATCCACAGAGGAATTTTGTGCCAAGCTCTTAAAGAAATGTATGAATCATGGGAGTTTTTTCCTTNAAATGAAACATGGGAAAGAGGATTAGAAGTCTGAGAATGGGAATGCAGATGTCATGTTACTGCACATAATAGTAACATCCACAGAGGAATTTTGTGCCAAGCTCTTAAAGGAATGTATGGATCATTGGAGTTTTTTCCTTATACAGAACATTCAGGCTAACAGGAGATTTCACAGAAGTATAACCTGGATGTACTTCAGATAACTGGGCTGCTGCAAGTCCATAAGTTCCTGAACTCTTCCATGGTGACTGGTCTGTTATTCCAGGGGATACACTCTCCATCTTTAAGACAGCCTAGTTTCTTGCTACCACATGCTACTACATGTGACTGGTCTGTTATTCCAGGGGATACACTCTCCATCTTTAAGACAGCCTAGTTTCTTGCTACTACATGCTACTGGAGGAGTGGAGGGACAAGTTCTATTCTGTTCTAGGGAGAAGTACAAATTCCTCAGAAAACCTTGCAACCTCCACCACATCAGTGAAGCACAAGAAAGGGTGATCTTCATGACTGAAGAGATCATGAAGGAACCCTCATTAACAGCATTCTGATGTAGCCAGGTACATTTGCTCATACACTTGTCTGTCTTCAGGTAATGTAAAAGATACACTAAAACATGATATTTCATTTGAAATGGATGCATGTAAGTAGGAGTTGGTACAAAGGAGTGAGGCAGCAGCCTATTTCTCAGAGCAAAACATGATAGCCAAGGGTTTATGTGGAATGACAACTTTTTCCCACCTAGAAGTTTCAGCTCTTCCGTACCTTTGGTCCAAAAATCTAGTATGATTTAAGTACAAGATGAATTGCGGATTACTTTCTGGACTTACTCCAGCAATAGACAACACAAAACCCCAGCAAAACAAAAATAACAAAACCCCCAACAGCTAAAAAACTACTTTCCTTTCAAGTTGACCCACTGCATGTTTTGCTCTGCAGGATGCAGACCTGAAAGTCAACGCACTGAGGCTGAGGAAATACAAAACAGTCATGCCAATTGCTTAAAGAGAATTAGAAACTTTGAGTTGCCATTGAACTGGGGAGTATCCTGACAGTCACTGGCAGTTACTCACACAAGGGAATACAGATGAGATTTAGGCTTCATAATCCATAGACTATTGGTGTTTAAAACACTAATTTGTCTTATTACAGTAAAAGTACAGAATCCTGGAGAAGATAATCAATACATGGAGACAAATGCATGTTTGCCACATTTTAAAAGTCACCGTTCAAGCCTCCTGCTCATCAGATTTGACTTTGTACCTGTAAACCAGAAATAACTTTGGCTAAAGAAGTAGCAATGGGTGGTGTCCACCCTCACTCCCTAGCCTGAAAGCTGAGGAATACATAAATTAACATGAAGCTTCCTTTCCCTGAAGGTTTTGTTTAATTTTAGAAGTGTCAGGAAAACGTTAACATCACATTTTGTTGCATATTTTCCAGCAGCATGTGGCATATGCCGAGAAGGGAAATAACACTGTTTGTCATTTTAACTTCACAGCCAAGGAGGAAGAAAGAAAAAAAAAAGGGAACCTAATGAAACCTTTAATTCATAGATCTGCTAAATACTGTTCTCTGCTACCCAAATTAGATCTAATAGTTAAAGGTGAATACAAGGTTCTTTTTCTCTGCTTCTCCAAACTGCTGATTTATTACAAATCAGGATAAAATAGTTTTCATCCAGAGAGTCTGAATGTGAAAATTTTCACTTATCGAATTGGGAAAAAAACTCTGGCAATTGATTTGTAATCTTCAAACAAATCCTCAGTTACACAACTTCTAATTTCAAAAATCTATGTGATAAAATCACTAACTGAAACAGGATTTAGGAGTAAGTGAAGAAGACATTTAAATATTTACAGATTCAGAATTTGATGAAGGGGGAAAACTTTCCTATGCAGCTCAAGTACCACTCATGACTCTCCTGCATAACAGAAATAAATTTAAGGAGACATTTGCATGTGCATTGACTGTATTTGAAGAATCCAGTAACACATTCTGTTTTTTCTCCCTTTGCCTAAGACATTGAGAAATACCTGTATTATTTAATTTCCCTCCAGTTTCCTCAGAACAGACACTGGACTTAATCTGAGCACTCAGTTTTGACAAGATGTCACGTTTTGTTTCTTCCCCCAGCTACCTTAAGCCAGTTTCTTCTTTGCAACAATCCCATGTCTAAGTTACTAAAATATTTGGTCCTTATTTTGCTTCCTCTTTTATGGTCTGCATCCAACATGGAGAAATGCTACAGAAGAAACTAATATGGTCCTTGTAACATAAATTAATGCAAAGCTTTAGTTTCAACACTTTCTAAAGTAAAATAGAGATAAAACCATAAATTTGTCTGTCTCATAGCAAAGCTGGTCACTCCAATGGAGAGTTTTTCAGGTTGAAATGGATAAGAAAATTAATATTACAGGCCAAAAAAGGGCTTATTGTCTGTCCTTCTGCTTTCCATCAAGATTAGTAGTAAGTCTGACTGAGTTAAACAGTCTGCATTGTCCATAATTGCTCTGGGATAACTGCATTACAGTCATTGGGGTTTTGCCAGAGAAAGAGGAGCACCAGTTTTCCACAAATACGGATGTTTCCACAAAAGCATGATGCCCTGAAAGAAGATAAGTAAAATTTAAAACTAAACCTGCTTTAAATCTGTTCTGCTTTGGTTAGACCAAGCTGTCTGTAAAGAGCCTCATTTCCATCTCCCCCCTTTAGAAAGACACAGTACAGCAGCCCTGGACACTTAATCCAATACACAGCTCACATGGCATGAAACACTTCAAGTCAGAAAGATCTTTCTTTCCCATATCATTACAGGTTTTATTTTTTATACAAACACACTTTGGTGTTCAAGTAATACAGGGGTGTTAGGACCTTAGGGTAGCAAAACACAGTATCAGACCATTCTCTGCACAATGGTCTCACTATTTTCTTCATTCTTCTTTCCTTTCTTAAGCCAGCTGCCTATCCATATCCAGAACATTAGAGCAGACAGGTATTGACTGCTACAAAAGTGCCAGAGATTCCAAATGGTACTAAAAATCTTCAAATGTAGATACTGTTGACTGCTCGGAGAGATTTCGGTGCTCTCCTATTTGAGAATCACCTTTCCTTGTGAGCTCTAGCACCTTAGGTGTGTGGATGTGACCTGCACCAGGTGTGTCACTGCTCTGTGTCTGGGGCACAGCCCTGGGCATCAAGGGGGAACACAGCCCATGGGAGCAGCATTTGCAGCCTGCTGGTGCTGAGAATGTCACCAGATACATTCACCCCTGCTGCTGGGTCTCTCTCAAGGGGATCTGCCTGGAAGGTCTCTGACCCACCAGCCTAGCATCAGTGTGTTACACTTTGCTGTTGAAACCAAAAATACAAGGAAGCCAGTTTTGTAGGAAGACTGGGGATTGAGGCACAAAGCCAGTATGTGGAAGTTCTTGCCAACCCTTACGCCTTCAACGCAGAACCATTAACTTGCAGCATTTATAAAATCCAAATTAATAGCTCAGGGAAATAAAGAACACACTGTTATTAGCAAGGCCAACATCCTACTGCCTCTATTTCTTCTCAGCAAAGCAGTTGCTTAGATGCTCTGCTGAGCTTTCCACAGAATACCTCCAATGGATGCAGAAACCAGAAACATGACCTTTCTCAGGCTTTCCAGCAGAATGTTCCATGAATTTGGGTTTAGACATCACTATGCTCATTACTGAAAAGATACTAGCCAGAAAGACAGTACAGTATTGGTATCACCACGAAACAGAAATGCAAAAATAAACTTTGCCTGGAGTCATATGAGGGAAGGGGAAGAGGGGAGGAACCAAAAGACTAAAAACCAGAACATTCTGTAATTGTAACTGAAGGATTGGGGAAAGAAAACAATTCAGAAAAGAAAATCTAATCCCATCATGATCACTCTCTCATAGAGGCCAGAAAAATTGCTTTCTGTAAAAATAAACAGAAATGAACATTTCAGTATTTGCCATAAATGCCAGTACATTGAAGAAACAACTTTAATTTTGTAAAGACTGAAAGGATAAGTAGTAAGTTGGCAGAGTTGCTTAGACATTTGTGAACTCCCATAAATATTACCTACCACAAGTCTAAATCTGCCACTGCCAGCTCTGGCTTATGTTAGCCTAGTTTAATATCTTACAAACACTTCTGCCAGGGGATAACAGACCTTTGAAAGATTATCTTCTAGTGTGTACAAGATAGCATCAAATAAATGGTTATCAGTTCTCATGAGAATTTAGCTTCTAATCTCTTGGATGGACCATTACCTCAAATCATGATTTATTTGCTATTTAAGAGCATTTTACACTGATGAAATCCCAACTTAAAACTAAGTATTGCAGAGCAGTAAGCCTTGCAATTAAAAGCACTGCCCAAAGAATAGATGAACAACTATTAGATTTACCAAAGCTATATTATGGATTACTGAGAATAATTAACCTGTGTATTAGCAAGTTCCACTTTTCAAACTGGATTCTGCCATTTGCTGAGGTAAGATGACTCATGCACACACAAAAAACCTATATGGATTTAAATAGACATTGCACCTCCACTGCTTTAAACTACATTTAAACAGCATGATAGAATTTGAGTTATCCTTCTGAATTTTCAAACTATTTATCAGAATAACTGAACTGGGTGACAAAGAAAACAAAACCCAAAACCAAAGCAAGCACACATAAAGCATATGGCTTAGGACCAGCATGCACCAGTTAGCAGGGCACATGGTTTGACCCATCCAGCAGCTGTACTGACAGCAAAAAATTGACTCTCCCTTGTCTTAGTTTCTCTAGTAGAGGAAGGGAAAAACACAAACTGTAAACAAGAGAATGACTGAATCTTGGGACATTGCTTTAATTCTGCTGAGGGGGTAAAAAGAATAACAATAATGTCAGTCAAATGCAAAGATCTCATTTTCTTCCCGAAGCCATATGGTAAAGTGAAAAGTAGGCTAACCCCCATATATGTTCCCCTATCTGCAGCAGAGGCTTGTGGCAAATGCAGGAATTACACAGCAATCGTTGTGACCACTTTGATTTCCAGCTGCAGGGAGATGAGTGAAATACAGAACAGAACAAATCCACAGCTTCTCTGAAGGTCAGCTGAATCTGCCAGGTCTAAAAAACAGAAGGCAGTCTCTACTCTTATTTCTGAGAAACCCTTGGCTCTGTACATGTGTGCAGCCACAAGATTTGTTGGGTCTTCAGATCTGCATATCTTTCCACAGTAGCACTTCCCCTTGGTCCCTTTCTGAATTAAATGTCAGAGTTAAACACCAACACAGGCATGGGGCTGGCATAATGCTCTTTTGTTTGTCAGGAAAAATATTCCTTCAGGTTTATGGAGGGGTTTTGTTGTTTTCGATTAAAGGGAAGGGTAAAATTGGTCCAACTACAGATTCAGATGGCCACAGCTTAAAATTTCAATGCAAAAGGAATACAGGTTTGAATTGCAATGAGGGTTGAAAGTAGTACAATAATAACAAGGTTCTATAAACTATTATTTACTCTGATGCAACTCCAGAATGGAGGGAAAGAAGAAATAAAAAAGAAAAATCTGCCACACAGTATTATCTAATATTATAAATTCACTATCAAATATCACAAATTTATAATTTCACTGTTAGGATAAGCTTTTGATTTCCCATACCTTGCAAGGATAACAGTGTAGGCATTGCCTCATATTTCTACAGAGTCCTAATGACATGAGTTTCAGATTGCCTAAATTTAGATATGAGACATGTGGCTTTATTAAGATTTTAAAACACATAGTCTAGATATTAAAAACATGACTTAAAAATACAGGCCTAAACAAATTCCAGAGCAATTTCACTTTAAATGCACACTTCCTGCTCTCATACTACACAACTGAGCTAACAGAGTGCTCCATTTTCTCATTTAGAAGCCGAGTCTTTGCCATAAAGATGCTTTCTTGCTGGTAACCAGCATCTTTCAGAAGAATCAAGCAGTTGTTCAAGAACAACTTTAAAACCTATGTTTCTAGAATAAAAAACATTACTTCTGTTATTCCCACTGCAATATTTATTTACAACTGCAGGCTGCAGCATAACAAAACTCAAGGATTTTTGAACTGTAATAATAAAAAAATTATTAGAGCAAATACTGTGTTTTATTCTTGCTCTCTTCCTACATAGAAGAGTTTAATATGCTAAATACCTGCCTCCAAAGAAACAAAGATTCCTTTGCTTTTTGTCCTCTCCCTATCAGCAAGAAGGGAATATTATATCTTTATTTTGAAGGAATGCTATAAACTAAATCTATGAAATATTTGTGGGAGGTTACAGCAGAGAGCTAGAACAGGCAACAAAAAGAAAATGTCTGCAGATAAGACAAGAAGGACCACAGAAAAAAGCCTGACCCACAGCTTTAGCTGAAAGTTAACACTTGAAGGTTGATCCTCTCCACCATTTGTCCTGTTTGAAAAATGAAACACTCCTCCATCTCTCATGGAGGGTGAAACAGAAATCATTCCTATACACAGAGCCAGAGTCCCAGCCAGAGCCTTCCAGCAGCGATCATTACAGTTTTCTTTCTGCAGATGAAAGAGGAAAAGTAATTTCTTTGATTCCATCAAACATGAGTGGAATATAGATGTTAGATTTCCTCAGTCTGTAACATATAAATGACATTGATTCATATAATATATTACATCACAGCTTCATGCTATTCCACTAAGCAGTAATCCTGGACAGGGAAAGTCTCAGCTGGACTGCATACTGCACCACTCCCTCGAAAAAGGTGCAGCAATGTCTCCCCAGCTTTCCTGCCTTTTCCTCCAGCCACAAACAGAACCTGCACGCCTTTCCACACGTTGGAACATCTTCCCACACCAGGAGTGCTCCTTCCTCAGTAGCACCCCTGGGTCTCAAGGGTCATTTCTGCTCCAGAGGCAGGAGACAGTCCCTCTCACAGAGATGATCTGACCCTTTAGCTCAGCAGCCCAACACTTCCCACTCACACCCAGGCACCAAGCCTCAAAGCTTGGCTGCTCTTACCAGCTCTACCAACCCAACTACTGAGGCATAACCTCTGCCCACAAATCTTGTCTTTCCTTCTCATGGCATTAAACACTTTTTGCAAAAAACTGTTTCATTTTTCCAAAACACTTTATTAAATAAATTAAAATTGTTAATTTTTTCCAAAACATGGCATAGCCCCATATTAGCCACTGTGGGGAAAATTAACTCTATCCCAGACAAAACCAGCACACAAACATACAACCAAAAAAAAAAAAAATCCCAGAATGCCATAATTTTCTCTCTCTTGAAAGATAAACACAAAACTTTTGAGTTTTGTGATGCCATTGGTCCAATTTCAGCATGTTAATCATATTTAAAGTTACCAGACCAGTTCTCCATTTTAGCAGATATAAAGCTCTCTCCTTTTTACAAACACTGCAGAGAGTTTTCCTAGCAGTCTATTAAAAGTCTTATTTTGAAGAAATGTTGGCTGTACAGGTCAGGAAATCATTTATTTAGGCAAGTTCCAAAATACACCAGAACTGAGATGCTTTAAAGCCTGCCTGACAGTCGACTTTGGCCCACTTTGAAAACAAAAGCAATTCTTTAGAAAGCACGTTCTTAAAGATGTTAATCCTTTAAAAAGCAACAATTCTTAATTATCTGCACTATAAAGGCAAACAGAACCTAAAGGAGTCTTTCTGAATGGTTTACATAGCTATTTGAATAGGTTGCTTCTAAAATGTATACAATATGCAAATAACTATGACAGAGCTGCAACACATGAAAAAACATCTTTTATTCTGTTTTCTTGAACATGTAAGTGAGCAACACTTACTTTGCATTCAGGAAACACAGGTAAGAATGACAAAATCACCTAAGAAATAAAGTATCTAGGAAACAAAGATCAAATTCTTTACCTAAAAAACTGCAAGCTTATTTGCTATTAAAGAGCCCATCAAAACCACAAACTAATCCTTTAGGAGCATAAAGGAGGGAACTGATGGCATCTCCTGACATACTGAGAGTGTATAACCTCCAATGCTGAATGTTCCACACAGAACTCATGTTCCACATCCAGTTACACACCCAGAACTTACACCATGGTGTGGTAAGTATCCTCTAAATCCCCTGGAGCAGTCCCTGATTACTACATCAACCATGTCAACTTCAACATATCCTCACATTCTACTCATTTGCAAAGTGTTGCTCAGTACCTCAAAGATAAACAGGATTATTTAAACTGCTTATAACATACTCCGTGAGACCAGAGTCAGAAAATCCAGCATTCCCTTAAAATATGAAAATATGACCATTCAATGCTGAAAAAGCAGAGGTAAGAACATATTACCTCATATTACAGATGAGGAAGATTATTTTCATCTTGAAGCTTCTATCTCAAATTCAGGATACACACTATAGCATTACTGAAGTGACACCAGAAATTAATACACCCTTAAACCTACTCTTGCTGTGGTACAACTTTTCCTGATATAAAAGGCTGTTGAAAGACCAAAGCAACACATAGTGAAATACATTCTTACAGATAAAATTCCAGGAGCAGAAGTCACCCAAAGTAGCTGCCTTCCCCAGAACTACTCAAAGGAAGGCAGTACATGTAGCTGTAAGGACCAATCTGTCAAAGTGAGACCTCACTTCTGTGGCTAGAGTGGTTGTCCATTTTTTCTGGTTCTTTGTTGCCATTTTTTTAGAGTCCTTGTGTCTCATTAAAAAAAAAAAAAAAAAAAAAAAAAAAATAATNGGGGTTTCATTAAAAAAAAAAAAAAAAAAAAAGAAAAATTATGCAACACTCTGAAGTGACCTGCAAATCCTGTCTTAGAAAGAGTGACTTATCTCACAAACTTAATACCCAAAGAGACATGGGAGATGGATGGTCTGATTTAACTCCAAGACCAAAAAACCTCTTGACATTTCTTTGGCTTAGACCTTTGGAAGGGCAGTGGAGAGTTTCTCCCCTCCCTGTTCTGGGGGAGGGGATGCTACTGCACCAGACAAATCCTGACTCCTTTTCACAAAGCACACATTGCTCCCTTGCACGAGAACACAACAAACCTACGTCTTCACTGTAGGGATCAGAAAGTAATGCATGACTCAAAGTATCCCAAATCTTCACACCACAGCTTTACAATGTGGCAAAGATGGAAGATACCCAGTGATACCCTTACACAGTATATCCACACATGACAGTGAACCCCAGTCTCTCAATGCACCCTTAAGGATAAAATATTACTTTTACTAGTATTTTCAAAGGACTTCCTCCTGCAATATTAACCAACCACTTGCTTGTTTCGCTTATGCTTTTTGTTTTAAACAGGCTTATGCAAACTCTGTTTAACCAATGATGAAGACAGGATAACTAGCTCCAATTCTCACTACTCTGCTCAAGTTGCAGTGGGAATCGAGGTAGGCAAGAACTGCCAGACATTTCTACTCCACAACACACAAGCTGTGTTCACTAATGCCTCCATGCTGTTTGAAGGAGAAAAGCAAGTGTGCATTAGACTGATCACCAGATCAGCCTCTGAGGAGTGGAATGAGGAGCCTTCTAACTTCAAAACACTAGTTCTCATGATGCTGATGTTCCTGACATTCTCCCATACAAGCAAGATTTGCATATGCTTCATTTCTTCCAGAATAACAAGCTAGTCACATCCAGACATCATAGAGTTGAGAAACCATTCATCTTGGCAAACTACTCTGGTACCTGCAGTATTGTACTTTGACTAAAAAAAAAACCCAGAATAAGTGAAAATTCCCATGGCAGTTCATTTGTATGACAAAAGGCAGAACATTACTGGAGTGCAACCCAAATGAATCAGTCTGAAATTTTGCTTACCTAAACTATTATTTTGTTCTACAGGGGAAAAAAGGAAGGAGAGGGAAAGTCTGAAGGTTCCTTCATTTACTCTGGAGCCAAACTGAAGCAGGTGCAAAAAGCTTCCCAAAGACACCACTAACTTCATTGATATCAACACTTGTTTCCACCCAACAAACTGCAAGTTTGGATGGCAAGAGAAGTATGGTTTTTAACCTCTTTTTGAATGGGTGCAATGGTTGACCTAGTTTCTATTTATTATAGCTTTGTGCTTAGCATTGACATTTACAACAGTGCAGGCTGGTTGCAGTGCAGCACTCAAACTGCATCTTGTGCCAAACCTAAGAATAGCGTTATTTTCTCCCTAAGAGAATACACACACACACAAAACCCTCTTATGCATTTTAGGATTATGCATAGTATAGTTCATCTCAGACAGATAACTATCTGTAAATAGAAGGAGGTTTTCTGAAGAGGGCTCTGTACACAGCCCTTTCCTTTCGTAGCAGGAACAGCTTTCATTTCCTCCACAGTCTCCCCAGAGCTCTGATGAATCAACAGTGAAGGTGGGAGAGGTGGGAAAGGCCTCTCCAATCGACCAGATTGAACATGCTATCAAACATGTGCTTTGTATACAAACAAATATTTTTAACTGAGTAACCACAGACAGAAATTAACTATTGCATCAGAACCTTTGAACACTGTCACAGAGTGGTAACTTCTAACAAGGGTATATTCACTTTTATGTCTGCCTAGGTATGGACTCTGATATCAGGCTGCCTGGTGTTTAAAAAATATAGTACAAAAAGCATTAGGAAAGTCAGCATATTGTTCTTTCTAAAGAAAGAATGGGAGAGTGTTGTAGTTCTAAGAACTATATGCAGGAAGTCATTTACAAGCTCCCCACTCATGGTTCCACTTTGAACTCTGACGTATTTAAGGGATTTGCTAGTATTTTCACAAAGAACACTTTAATCAAACAGCCATCCTCCGTCTCAAAGCAGTTACTTAGGCAGTTAACAGAAAAGATTTAGGTGTACTCGCATTGTTTTTTAGCATATTTTCTTATGCAGCACAGAGGTATCTTCCATATGAAGCCCCCAAGTCTGAAACAACACCAAATTATCATAATCTACCAAGGCGTGTATTTCAAAACATTTTAGAAGTGGGTTTGGATTGTTACTTAGCCGGCAGTCTCCAGCCAGCCCAAGCAGTCAGGAGCTGCAAAACCACTGACAGAAAAATGCAGTTACAGAGTGCAATGCTGCCATCTGCTGAAAGCTGCTTGTCTTAATGGTATAATTTGAGGCTTTGGAGCACTCAAAGCAGTTACTTAGACATGTTTAATCTGATCAATTTGAAGATGAGTAACCAATACTTTTGGATTGAGAATTGGTGCCTACAGGCACGAGGTCACCTGCATTCAAGTACAGCATCTGTATTTCCCCCGAGTGGGATGGCCACCCAACTCTTGGTAATAATACATGTTTCCATTTGTTCCCTGCAGAGCTGCACCACAGCCTTGGAGAAGGTTCTCTGTCAACAGCAGGCCCCAAAAGTAATGTTTCATGACTAGTGACAAATCTGGAACAGGACATCTAAGCTTGCAGCTTCCCCTGGCTATGCAAAATGGCAAAGTTGCACATCAGAGTGGACACCTTTCCCTTCAGCAGACTGGGCTGGTGTTGAAGGACTACACTCAGAGCTTGTAGATTTTGGGGAAACTACAAGTCCGTATTTTTCCTTTTTTTTTTTAATTATTTCTCCATATCTAGTCATGGAATAAAAGGTAGTCCTTTCTAAGTGATGGATATGGCCTGCTGTAAGTGCACAAATTCATCTCATTTGCCGAGAGACAAGATTTTTCAGCTGTGGGCCACACCAAAGTCCTTCATATAGGAAAAGTCACTAAAGGGAAAAAAAACCCCAAACCCTCAGAAGAATTGGTGTTAAAGTACCACAATGTCGTTTTCACTGTGACCTATATTAGCCAAGGTAACTAAATTTAGGTAGGTGTACAGAGCTCTCCTGTGGCCCAGGCTGTCATGCATAACTACTACCCTGAAATTCATGCCCTGTGCTCTGCTGTTTGATTAGCACTTCTCAGATAAATGACACAAAGTGTTGCACCCAGATAAACTCTTTAAAGCACATGCCAGATATTTTTGTTCCTGTTTCACCAGTATAAATCTGAAATAACTCTGCTTAGCTGAGCAAACATGGACCTCAGTTCCTCTCAGTGTACCAAACCAAGTGTGTGAGCCACTGCACCAAGTTCAGTCACCCATGGCTTTACCAGATACAGATGCTTAACAGTACAAGCCTGATTCTCTATGCCTTGCACTGAAGCAAGAACAGAATTATAACATATCACTACTCAATGACAGTAGGTGTTGATAATCACTTTGAATGGATTGTAAGCAATCTAATAAGGAACACTGCAGAGAAGAAATAGGTCTCTTCTGTGTACAGGGCAACAAACAAACTCATCAAATCATGAATGCTACACAGCCTCCCCTCTCTGTTATCATCTCTCATTTCTTCAAAACACCCACTGGAAAAATTCAAGCCTCAATCATACCATCTAATTTGGTGCAGCTCCACAGTAATTATAATAGATTCATGCTGCATCACTTACATTGATAAAAGGAAATTACCAGGAAATTCCAGAAGCATTTTACTGGACTTAATTCCAAGCATAAACTTTTAAGTGCTCCATTGATGTCTGTCAGTTTGATTATGGTACAAATCACACACCAAGGAATACTTTCAACCACATATTTCAAGATGGTTTTTGTTCTAGCAGTAGCACTAAGAAGAAGCAAAAAAGCCTTTGCTCAGAGATTTAAACATTCATCGTTAGCTTCATTTTCTTACAAGATGAAGAAAGTGGAAATTTTAGGAAAAAAAGTCAGTCAAAAAAATGAGATGTAGTATTCTGGCATTTTACACTTTAGTTGGTAACTTGTGAATGTTTACATTGTTTAACACAGACACAAGAGGAGAAGAGCTTATCAGTAAAACAAGACACAAACAGCACGCGTGGGAAACAGTCACAGTGACACTGAGCTGCAGCAAAGACTCATTTAGCCAGAGTAGCTCATAAATACCCACTCAGTAAAGAATGAGCAAGAAGCATTTTTGCCGGATCAGAGCTCGTGTTTACAATTCCAAGCCAAGGAACAGTTAAAAGTCAGTAGATTTGATTATACCAGAGGCAGAAGCAGACCTTTTTTGTGTGTGCACAGTGAAATGGGCAACACGAGCTCGAAGCTGCAGCCACCAATACTACAGGACAAAGGGTTTGTAGGTCTGAAGTCACCTCAAGGTTTCCTGCAAACCACCAGCATAGTTAGACTGATGCATGGTAACTTGAACTGACCACCAACTAGGACTTCACAGACCATTGGTGTGGTCCATGAACAGCAAGAAAATATCTGCAGAATCAAATGATCACATGAGATCCAAGCACAGGATGTACAGCACACAGTGAATGGGAACATGAAAAGGCAGGGCCAAGTTCTCCTACGATTTCAATGAATGCAGTTCCACTAGCAGTGGTATTTTATTTTATTTTTCTAAACCTCCCACAGAAGCCAAGCCAGATGGCCAAATGCTACTACTACTAATGCTGCTAACACCCCTGCAGGATTATTTATTGAGTGAGACAGCTAAGACCAGCACTTTCATAGTTAGTAATCACTACCAGTTTTTTCCCCACTTTGTCTGTATCAGTTATAATTTTCTTTCAGGATATGACTTGTTAGTTTCCAATCCCTATTGTTCACATGTTCTCTGAGATTATTACTTAGCCAATGCAAGTACAATTGAATTTAGATGTGTTGTTCTTATTTCAACTGTATCCAAGCCACAATTGTTCTTGGAAACTTCTGGTCTAAGTTACTTTTTGAACGGACCCTTAAATCCCAATTTCTTATATTGTCCAGCAGTCATTTAACAGAGTAAGTTACAGGAATTTTCACCCCATTATACCATGGATGAGCTTCCTGGGAAAACAAACAACTTAATTAGTAGAAATACTCCATAGAAAAATTAAATATAGTCCAATGTGTATTTCAAACCAGCATTCTCACTGGAGACATCAAGGAATTGTAGTTTTCCAATTATTACATGACACAAGGAAGCAATCTCGAAGCAACAGCTCACCATGGATCACATCTCACGAGTGCTGCTGGCTGTCCTCCTCATCTCCTGGCTCTACAGGTTACACACCAGCAATACCCCATCCCAGCTGGGAAAAGCCTGCTATACAGTAAGCCAAGGCAATCTATGGTCTCAGAACAATTAAAAGATGACTTTACTGTGCTAATGGTTCATTCTGCTATTTGCCTTCATTTGCCTCTCACTTGTGGAAGGGACCTGGTACTTCTCATTCCAAACGAAGCAGATGGAAGCCAAATCACTCTGCCACAGCGCCAGCCAAACACATCTGTTGGGACTACCTTGGCTACTGTAGTTTTTTTTGCTGGAATGTAAAAATGTTATCAAATGGCACACAGAAATATTGCTTGAGTGGCTCTCTATGCTTAGAGTAGGAACTTTTACCTGCAGCCAAAGCTGTCTATTTAAACAATAAATGAAATGCAAAGGGAAAGATCAGAAAAGCAATTCGGTACAAAATTCTCTTCTTGCAGTGCATGATGCCTCTACCAATGAAAAAGAAAAAAAAAAAACAAGAAAAAAAAAGCAAGAAAAATACTTTTAAAAGTCAAGTCATAGACATTTATTAGATGAAGGACCGAAGGAGCATTGTGCCCATTATATCCTCCCACCCAGCAGCCACGGAACAGCAAGTCCTCTCCAAAACGATGACTGCCAAATGCAGCAGCCTCACACGATCCACTGGTCAGTGTACACAAATACATACAAAGGAGATCATTATGCCCCTCTCATTTCAGGTGCCATCCAGGAAGATCACTTCCACAGTTTTAACAGTGACCATTCCAAGCTGCTGGTGTTCTTCCCAGCAATTGTATTTTGCGGTTCTATTTCCATTTCCTTTACCATGTATGCATAAGCAGGCCCCTTTTTGGTCTGAATTATTTACCCTATAATTTGTGCTTCTGTTTTCAACTAGTATTTACTGCTGAATCATGCCAAAAATCACACATACTGAATATTGCAGTGGGTCATACTTTAAAGCCCCATAAATTTCCTGGTTTCCTTGCAGCCAGACATAAGCTTCCCATTACTCTGGGCCAAACTTTAGCCTCTTATGGAACATGAAACAAATTCACAGAACTCTGTGAAAGTGCACCCACTCGTACTATACATTAATACTACATTTAGAAAATGGTCACTTCAATCTTGATTCATTCACAGGTTGGCTTCTACTTTTGCAATAGGAGATCTGTTTGCTGGATATCCTTTACAACACCCAGATGCTTAAAGTCAGGCAAACACTGGGATCAGGCAGACATCCCTAAACAGCTCTACAAATTTGTCAAGTGTTACAAGAATTCTGTCAAAGGGATAGAGTTATTAAGAACCCACAGACAATTACCCTATTTTTCTATTAAAGATATTTGTCCTCGAATACAAAGATACACAATAGCACTCCTAGTACCAACAATGAAGCAAAAGTCTTCAATTCCAAAAAAAAAAAATATTCAAAGGTACTATGTGTTAAGAAATCAAGAAACAGTAGCATAACCAAGCATTTCTTTTATCATAATAAAAACCAGTATTTTTTGGCTAGGTTACACTGCATGTGCAAGACAGCTCAGTAAGAATGACAGACACAATCAGGTACATCTTATCTGTCACAGCGGTATTTTAAACATATGGAGGCTACTATAGGCCTTGCAAACAGTTCAATATTAGGAGTCAAATTTTCAAAGCTATTAGAGCATTAAATACACATGATACATATGCAAGCACCTGTAAATCTCAACAGGTTTTAATGTAAGCATTTTTTACCAGCACTGATCTCAACATGACACAGCCACCAAGCTTAATTGACTTTGCAAGTCTCAAGCAGGAACGAGCACTATTGAGGTGTCAGGGACACAAAGGGCTTTGGCCACTAAGCTGGCCCGAGCTGCAAGCACCTACGGCCACCCTTGTCCATGCAGCCCCTCCTGAGCATCCCAGGAAGTGCAGCACTTCCTGCCTCTCCTCAGGGATTCACAGGAGCACAGTCAAAGCTGTACTGAGACAAAGCAACACGGGTGGACCTCCTGTCACAGCACGAACCTCTCACCAGCACTTTGTCATCTCCCACTTTGGTCAAGAGGCACTTGGGAGTATGGGGAAATGCAGGTGGGGAGGGAAGCATCTGAAGGGATGCTTCTCACCTTCCTTAAAACAGTGCCAGCTTCAAGGCAACCCTTTAGTTTCTGAGGCTGAGTCCCTCCCGTGAGGGGGAACACGGGGCAGAAGCAAGGTCAGGAGAGAGAGAGGCAGAGTGGCCCACAGCATGAAAGAGATTAACTTCCCTAACTGGGATCTAGGCACTTAACACACACACACTCAACAGCACCCTCAAATCCAGCATCAGTTTCCTACAAAATTCCCCTAAGCCCCGAGACAGACATATTTTCACTTCCAAGTGACACAACAGTGTAAAAAAAAAAAAAAAAAAAAAAAAAGTGAGGAAGCTCACTGACAAAGCTACATAAACTCGCATTGTTAGCAGCTTTTCAATATTAAATGGCTTTTAAATGTGCTGGCACAAGTATGATGTGTCTTTCCTTAAAGACAGCTGTATATCCTTCTTACACAGCACAAACAGTCCCTAAAATTAAGATGTAGAGTTAATCAACTCTCATCCCCATCTCACTGGGTAGGATAAATGGAAAATAAATCTAAGCAGTGAAGTCAACTGACTCTGAGATGTCACAACTGATTTTGAATGTTCACATTTATTGACTGACAGCTTCTCTTCACAAAACTGGTAAACCATCCAAGTCTCTAAGCTATGCAATGCAGGCACATGACTTCCAGCAAAACTGCCTCTTAAGAATTTTCTACCATATTTTCAGAAGATGGGTTTTCAAATTATTGCTTTATCTTCTTCTATTATCTTCCTATGTGTGTTTTATTATACATATAGTTAAATATCCAGAGGTATTTCTTCACACTGCCATAAATCTGCTACCCTATGTATGAAGATCTCTGAACTGAAGTAGTCAGTACAGGGTCAATTGTCTACTTCGAGGGAGCATCCCTTGCCCAAAATTCATAATTACAGACTCTCTGACTATCCCCTTCCATTTCAGCCACTTCCCCAGCTTGTTCTTCCTTTGGGTTTGGTTTAGTTTGTTTTGCTGTATTTTGAGACTTCTCCAAGGTTTCAAATATTTAGGCTGCACCAAAACTATTTGAAGAAACCAAGAGTCTTTTTCCACCTTAAAAGCAGAGCCTAATGCAGCAAACTCAGCATAAGCAAGAAAATTAAATGGGCACAAAACCCAGGACTGATTGTCCATTTCCTTCCTTTTCCAAACCAGCAAGCTGAGCTCTCTAACCCTCCTAACACCAGCTTCAAACCCTAGAGAGACCAAGGGGTCTCTTATATTGCCACACTAAAGTAACCACTCAAAACACACAGAGAAGAAAAACCTGCCTCTTGAGCTCTCTGTTTGCTCAAGCAGAACGCAGAGGCCAATTCGCTTTCTACAGCAACTCCATCTTAGGTTGGCTTCACTAGCTAACACTTACTCCTTTATCTTGCACTGCCCTAGGCAGCACACTCATGTAGCTATAGCCAGACAGAATGATCTCTTAAAAACACTTTTCAAAAACTTCCTTACCTACCTTCTTCTTTCTGACTCCCCTCTGTTCCCTCCTTCTTTGTGCCCACCCCCTTTCTCTTTTATTCTTGTTTCCTCCTTGTAGCATCCCCTTCACCAGTTCCAGAGAGCAATGCATGAAGTCTCTCTTTGTGAGCTTGCTTTTCTACTCCCCCTACAAATTATTCTCATTTCTCTACCTTCTACCAGCCTGTATCAGCCCCACTGTCCCCCTCATTTCTCAGCCCTTCTCTTCCCCTAGGAGGCTTCCATGTGAACATTTTTTTTTCTCCTTTTCTTACCACCCTTATCATTCCTCCACAAAAGCAGAATATTTCTATTTGGTTTCAGAGAGTTCTCCCACACAGTTTGCAAGCACCTACACTTCATTCCTCTCCTCCCAGCTACTGTTTCCAAGCCCAATACCTCCACAGCCTTCCCTCCACAGTGGGAAGCAGCCATCTGGACTTCAGGCAGCCCTGCATGAAAACCTCTAATACCAGATATTCTGCAAAAAATTTAAGAGTATCTAAGTCAGACCTGCTACACTGGAACTTTGACACAGCATTGAATTCACAGAGACTTAAAAAAAACATGATACGCCCCATTCACCTCTGTCATTCCAAACACAACGGATCAATAAATTCAGAGAGGTCCTCAAGATGTTACAAAGGACAAAGGTGGTGGTGGAACCTAAAACTAAACCAAAATGCATCTATACCTCCAGTGGACTTTATTTTCTAAGCAAGCTTTGGAATTTTGGCCTATTGTTCTCTGCAGTACACAACAGAGCATTCAGCAAGTCGTTTCTATTTTTAGGATGTCTGGGAATGTTTTGCTTTGGGCTTTTTCACTCTGTGGGACCACAGTGCCATCTACTGGGAAAGCTATAAAAAGCAGACATTCACTGCCTTCTTATTCTTTGCAAAGACTAGAAGTTATTTATTACTTTGATTTCATAACCATTAGGTAGGCCAAGTCCTTACTATAGGCTTTGATAGGCATTTGTTAGGATATGAAAACCTTAATATTTTGGAAAGTTCCAGACTTTTATTTTTAAAGTAATTCAAGTTAAGCAAACACTTCAGAACCTCACACTCAACATGCCAGAGACAAGAGTAACCACTCTTAGAAATAAACATCAGGACAGTCTATCCTACACAAGCCTTTTTTTCTTAATCCTACATCTGCCATTGCAGTACGACTCCCTGTTTGAGCAAGGTCATACAGGGATAAACACAAACCCTGCTCCCTAACCTAATCATTATTAATCCTCCAAGATCAGGCAAGAGCTACATCTTTGAAAAATTCTCCCTCCATCAATAAGCAGCACACATCAAGCTTTTCTATGTCTATAAGCAGGCTCTCTTTCTTTATATAGCCAGTGGGAACTCAGAGCAGGCTGAATAAGCCTGTAGAGCTCTCACAGCCCATGCCCAACATTAAACAAAGAGCAACATGAATTTTACAAGAGAGGCCTTTTTAAAAAGGATTCTGAAAGAATTTCAGAGGAGTTTGGGAGAACCAGGCCTGCAGGCATACCATCCACACCAGGCAAATTAACAGAGAGGCAGAGGCTTAAAAAAAAAAGCCAGGCAGTGTGGAAGACTTACCATGGGGAAGATTTTCCCCCTGAATGCACTTCCAGAAGCATCCAGGGCCCATAAAAGCCCCTTGCTAGGTGACAGCAGGCTGAGACCAGGGCTCCCCTGGCTACCACCCTTAAGGGCAGTGATGAACACTGGGCAGTGGCTCAGGGAAGGAGCACAAGCTCTGGCACTTGGCTTTCAAAAGGAAAATGAGGCACAGGTGAACCACATCACTGTTTGGGGAAGAGGAGGAAGAGGGAAGGAGGCATTACCTCTCCCTAGATCCCAGTGCAGCTGGCACTTTGTATCCCATCAAGAGGGGCAGAAACACAAACACGTGTCACTTCAAGTAAGAATTTTTGTTTCTTTTTACTTTTATTTCCAGACTCAAGACAAAAATCAGCAAAAGCCGAGGTAAAGAGTAAGGGGAATGAAGGAGATCTTGTGGAGAAGGTCACAGCACCATATGCTCCTACTGCACATCCTGGCTGCTCTCTGGCACCACAGAGCAACATCACAAAACAGCTGTGGAGACAATAAACAGCATCTGCCTCACGCACCCTGAATGTAGTAAAAATTGTACAATCACTCATCCAGCACGCCAGAGCAAGACCCCAAAAGGCAAACTAGCAGTGCCTCCTTAGCAAGAGGGTGCAGGAGCTGCTGCCTGTTCCTGGAGACACACCGTGGAAGTGAAAGGAAACACCCTTGTCTCCACTCTGTTTCTTAAAAAGTCTCTGTCCGAGGAATGGAGTCCCTCTTCCCTCTTCTAAGGATTTGGGGTTTGGGGTTTTCTTCCCCAGTTATGCAAAAGCAGCATTTTAACTTCTTAGTATTCCCAGTACTTGTGCAAATACTCCTCTGTATTGTGTGTACTCCCCAGCACTGGGCCATGGCCATTTCGGCATAAAGAAGCAAACATGAAACTCACTGCAAGCAAAAGATTAATTTTATTCACTCTTCAATACATTACAGACCTCTCTTGTTGGCTTGCACTTCCTAATACCAGTATGGCACCTGCTTCAGGGATTACCACACTGGCATTGAAAGTAGTGAAGTTAATGCAAAATTCAGAGGGGACAAAGTGGTAACCAGAAGACAGGGGATAAGTAAAAACCTTATAGTGGTACTTCAGGGAGTTAATGCCTGCAGTACAGATAAAGGGCTGATTTGGGCAACAGAGGCACCTCTGGCTGCATGATCTTGAGAGCCTCATTGAACTTTTTTGGTATAAACAGGACTGTGAAAGCAACAGACTCGATGTTAACATGGAGGGAAGTTCACAAGATGTGGGCCTAAACGTCCAGGAAGTGTCCTGCAACCTCCTCCATTAGGGAGCTGTCCTTTTCTTATGGCCCTGCTGCCTTTCTTAAGTGGCGAAATCAGAAATTATTTGAGATATTTTCCTTCCTGCTACAGTGCGTGCATTTGTAAGGCATTACCAAGCTAATGAGCAGTTACAAAGCCTGTCACCACCAAAGGAGGCAAAATGGAGAGACGCAGTCACCGCTCAGTGCAGGGATCACAGCAGTCAAGTGTCTACTAGAACGGAATGCAAGCATGGCACAATCTTTATTTCCTGCAAGTTCTCACTCACACGCAGCTCTCGGGAGGAACACGTTTGCTACTGTGCAGCAACAGGGTGCCCTGAATCCTGTCCCCGCCGGCGGGGACAAGTGCCCGTACCCGCACACACTGGAGCACACGCGGCAAGGAGGCACAGGTGCGGCCCGCAGCTCCCCGGGCGCGGGGTGCCCTCCGCAGCGGGCCCACGCTGCCGCCACGGCTGCATAGTTTTTCCCGGCACTTTTGTCCTCCTCTCTCCGGAGCGCCGCCAAGTCCCAAAAAAATCCCGTTTCCTCTCCCAAAAAACTCTGTGCTCCAGGTGAGGCTCGAACTCACAACCTCGGCATTGCTCGGCTTTGTACTGCTGTATAAGTACCGCGCGCTAACCGATTGCGCCACTGGAGCCCTGACACCAACTCCTCCCGAACGGTTTATCAAGGGCTCGCTCGGCCCCGGCGGGGGAAGGGCGGCACAATCCCGCTCGCAACCCGCGCTGAGCGGCGGCCCGGGGCCGCCCC